>CALZFC010000268.1:2500-267500 GCA_945643635.1 Allodiplogaster sudhausi
ATAAGTCTATACATACATATTTACATGTTTGTTCTCACATCTACGATCTCATGTCTTCATTTTTATTAATACTGATAAACTTGAATTAATTTGAATTAAAGAATCATCACCAGAGACACCGTGCCTCAAGGCCTGTAACCGGAAACGAAAGCCGTTCGCATAATTGCCCCGCAATTATATTACCAGATAAATATAGAGAAGTGAAGGTGACCTTAAATTAAGTTGGGTGTGCACGAGTATAGAGAACTCATACCTTGTGAGTTGTTGTGGGTGGCAACCTCTTCGATATGCTTGTCTTACCGAAGATCATGACAAATTGACTTGTACGGGAATATCTCTAATGTAAGCTGTTCAATGTGCGCAAGATTTGAGATGTGGAACAATATTGGTTTTTTTTTCATTTTAGGAGAAAAATGCTCCACGTCATTGCTACCGCGCTACTTTCTTCTCTGTGCATACTTTCATGTTTTGTTTACCATTAGACAAATACATGCTTACATAGAGTATTACATTTTTTCATCAGCAAAAAGGCCAAGTTAGCCAAGTTAGAAGCTGCTAGTTATATGAAATGTTGTCATGATGTGGTAAAGTAGGATAAGTCAATAGTTAGTCTATCTCATCTCTTACAAGCCCAATTTTTATGCGATACTTTGCCAGTGGTAGTAGTCCAAGAATGAAAGAATGATATGTAGGATGCGGTTTTACTTTCGGTTGGTAAATATGTTCTTGAAAGACAAACTGACCAGTGATTTCGAGAACTGATTGTGAGTGAGGAGACTTTCCTTTCTCAATTGTAAATGCAGAGTAAGAACGCAAGAAAATCTATAATCACTTCTTCTATTTCCAGTTCGATGGAGTTCTTTACCGTGTCTGTTATCTCATTTCTTGTTTACGCGCCTCCTCTGACCGCTCTTTACATCGTCCAGCTCTGGATCGTTCTGTGGAATCGTCGAAAAGTCTATCCTCAACCATTCTACGTGCTCTTCCTTCTTGCCGGTTTCAATGTGATTACGTCAAAAAGCAGTGAAATGGAATTGGTTGAAAAGGAAAATTTTTCTTCGCACGCTTAATTCCTAATCCCTTGCAAAGTGAGACGAAGCAGGGAAGTCAAGCATATTAAACAAATGTCAGCTCTTCAGGATCTTGTCCTTCTTGTTTTCTCATTCATCACTTGCCGTCTCCCAGTCTCGCCGTGGTTTCAGCTTTTCTATCCAAATGACACTGTGGATGCTGTCTTTCTACCACTGTTTAAGTTAGATGCTGAATTTTTTTCTTATTTTTTTTAAACTGAATAATTGTCTATCTCTCTTACAACTAACAGGGCGTGGAACTTCGGCTATGCTTGCCTGGAATACTTTCATATTTGTATTGGAATCAATCGCTTCACCGCGATTCTGCTACCTACACGCCATCAACGGGTAAAAACAGGAGAAAGTCATTCAATCCCTCTCCCCAATTCTTCTCTCTCTCTCCTTCTCTGACTCTCTCTCTCACTTTCTTTCTCTGACTTTTTCTAAAAGCAGA
Organism: Allodiplogaster sudhausi; assembly: GCA_945643635.1. Taxonomy (NCBI): domain Eukaryota; kingdom Metazoa; phylum Nematoda; class Chromadorea; order Rhabditida; family Diplogasteridae; genus Allodiplogaster; species Allodiplogaster sudhausi. Next base: position 4,025 of record CALZFC010000268.1, read on the forward strand.
TCTGGCGATATCTGCTGCCGCTCTGCATCCTCTTCACCCTGTCAGGTGCTTTCGCAGTGATGTGGCCAATGTTTGTGAGAACAGCTTCTTACAAGCCATTTCGGCTTGACAATGACACGGTCTACTTTGGCTCTCTCAGCTATCCTCGTTTGGAAGAATCGGTCTTTATTTTCTATCAATAAACTTAAATTGAAACTCACTCTCATGAAGATATTCAAATTATTTACCTCTATAATTTTTCTTCATTTTGATTCTGAATTTTTCTTTAATTTTTTTTTCAAAAAAAATTATATGTGAACAAAATTAAATGTACTCAACACTAGGAAGCAAACGTGTTATTTGAAGAAATCTGCAGTCTGATGTTATTCCTCAAGTGCTTACTACAGGCTGAATTCGTTGTCTACACTCTCTTCGTGGTGGTCGGCCCGAGCATCGTCAACCTGCTCATCTACAGCGTCGTCTTCATCTGGATGCGTGTCCATGTTGGCCAAGGAAGCAAGGGAGTCGAGTGGCGACTCGCCTATTTCGGTGCTACCGTATGCTTGGCGGGCTTGCTCATCGCTTTCATGCAGGTGTCTCGTTTCGTCTATTTTACAGTCGAATTCCATCTTAAACGGGGCACAAGTGGCTCAAGTATTCTGCCATAAAAAGAAATTATTAACTACCTAAATAACTGAACTTGTTCATCAGATGTATATCTGGTTCATGCCGCCCTCCAGCTCAAATAACATCGTTATGGCATATGTGGTTAGAATATTTGTGCGCTTGTTTGTAGCCTAGTATGTCTCTTTTAGAGCACAATTTTAAATGAGATTTTAAATGTTAAACGCAATCTATTTTCAATCATCGGGTTAAGAACAACAGTTTAATTCGAAAGCTAGGCTTTTGGCTATTGGATCTGAAAGCCCTCGCTCCTGGCGTGCTCATGTTCCTCTTCAACAGCGGGATGCGCAAGCGAGTGCTACAACTTCGGCATTTGTCTTCCTTAATTCCTAATTTGCAGTCGTCTTTGTAAGTCTAATTTCCTTTTTAATCGGCTCAAAATTATAATTTCTTTAATTACATACTAGATATTTAATTCAGGGAAGTGCAAACTTCAAGCATACTTCGTGTGTCGGACGCCGTTGGAAATCAGCCGTTATGACTTCCTCGCTATTCGCACTCTAAAGTATTAACGGCATCTGAATCTCTTGAGGAAAATGTAAATATTCATACATATGTACATTCCAAAAGCTATTTCTTTCTGAAAAGAATTATGCACGACATATGCACGTAAATATGCGTGTCCATTCGTATGTACATACACACGTGCAGTTTGAAAATCCATTTTAACAATTATAATACACATTCCAACAATAAGCTACTCCTCAGTATATACCTTGATCACAAACTGCTGTGCGAAGAGTCCATGAAATCGTATGATGAATCAATGAGTTGGCGAGATACTACACATTTGAAGAATTCAATCTCTGAAATTGTCGGGCTTCATGTACAAACATATATCAATGTACACGCCATAACCTGTTATTTTAACTGCCACACTTCCATTATCTCGCGAGCAGAACCACACTTCACAAAGTCTGACAAGCGTAAACTTACATACATTCAAAATAAAGTTCCATAATTCATGAAAGAAGCATGATCTCAAATCAATATAATCTCATCAATCTTTGATCGCCATCATTGATTTCTGCAATTTTTTGCTTGCTCACCTCAATTATGGTCATTAAAGGAGGTATCCGGTGAATAAATAGAAAATTCTGTTTTTTCGCCCTATTAAGCCAGGTTGAGCTAGAACCTTCGATTACAAGTGCCCAAGTCAGAAAAATCAATCCACCCTGGGAAAATAAACATGTAAATTGGGGATTACGGTGCATTCTATAAATCGTACTTTGAACTCTCAGACCAAACCGAATATTCGAACTTCCCGCCAATAAAAAAAAGGTTGTCAGATCAACTCCGAGGCCGCCGAGGCACAAGAATCGCGCACTAAGAATTGTGTCATATTTACATAGGTGCCCGAACAAGAAAAGATACTAAAATAATAAGCTGTATTTTTAACTTTGCGGTTGTGCGATGAAAAGATACCTTCTGAAATGTGGTGAAAAAAACAAGGGCCTTTCTGTAAGTCTACGTAAGAGTCTAGCTTGGACTCACACAATCTCGTTCAGCTGTGAGCGGGTCGAAGATACAAGCTTTGCTATTGCGTAAGTACAAGAAGATAGAAGAAGAAGAAAAGAACGGGATTGAAGGATGCAAGGGTATACGTAGATAAATGTATGTAAGCGAAGTATGAGAGAGAATGAGAGTAGAAGAAAGTGAGAGTGAGAGAACGAGAGTGGAAAAGAGTGAGAGAGAGAATTAGACTGGAAGAGAGTGAGAGAGAATGAGAGTGGAAGAGAGAGAGAGAGAGAGAGAGAGAGAGAGAGAGCGAGAGAAAATGGAAGAGAGAGAGAATGAGAGAACGAGAGTGGAAGAGAGTGAGAGAGAGAGTGAGAGAGAAAATGAGAGTCTAACAGAGAGAGAGAGAGAGAAAGAGAGGGGGAGAGAGAAAGAGAGTGGAAGAGCTTTAAGTTCAAGGGCGCCGATAGCGCCCGGTAGGCTCAAAGAAAGGAAAATTCGCAATTATAGAATGCACTTTTTTTAGTATGCCGCCTGCCCTGTCCTTGTCCCTGTTCCGCTAAGCAATTAATCAAAGCGTTCCCAAAACACTGCGCGTCTACGTCTACTTTCTCTCTCTCCTCTCCTCGTGTACTCTTTCTGCCTCTGTCTCCAATGCTTCTCTCACTTTTTATCCAGCGGCATCCCTCAGATCTCTTTGTGTGTATGAGCGGCTGTTTCGTAGTGTTTTTTTTTTGGAAAGATCAAAGAATATTAATTTTTGTCTTCTCTTTTTTCGGTTTGGCGTCCGGCCAGTCTCATTTTACTCACAATCAGTTCAATTATTCTGATGATCACACATCACTGCACCATTGCATCTTTCTCATTCCTTTTCCTAGCTCATTCACTCTCTCTCTTTCTCTCTTTCTCTTTCTCTCTCTCTCTCTTTCTCTCTCTCTCTCTTTCTCTCTCTCTCAGTCCATATCAGCAACTCTCTTCTCAGCAGTCACATCCTCCCCTAGCCCGCGGCATTCCTCTCTTATAAAATCGCATCTTATCTAGACCGTCCGTTCCACGGGCAAGGAAGAGGTCAGGCAGGCTATTTCCGATAGGCCACATTTTGGCATCGCTCACTCGTTCTCCCTTTCAAAGGACCAGGCAGCTGCAATATGCATTCAATCTTCTACCTTTCTCTATTTTATACACTCATGTTGCCTTTGCCGGAATAATTTACATCAATTCTAATTTAATTTTCGCGCTCGTATCTTGATTGTAAATATGCTCGACAATAAAGAAGAATATTCTTACAATTAGAACCGTTTTCGTCCTTGAGAATGTACTTCAAACCACTGGCGTTCGATGAGCAGCACCACGTACACTACGACTTTTCTTGCTTCCGGATTGGTACTGAATTTTCAAGAGATCATTTTGTTTTGCTCGCCAATTGTAAGATAAATTACCTTTCGTTCAATTACGTAATGTGACAAAGGGGGAAAAGTCGACGATTGCCTCTTCTTTCCTTGAGGCAACGGCACCAGAAAAAATATGACCAATGCGCTCTAAAAGTACTTCTAACCGACGCATTGAGTTTTGAAGTTCACAATGGCGCTTCACAAGTTAGAGAACGTACAGAAACGATCACTAGGATGATGGCCTCCTTTTTTCTTGGCCATTCTCATGAATGCCAGACGTTCAGAAAAAGATCGGTTCTATTTTTATTAAATAAATTCATTATGGTTAATGAATCACAAGAGTGTCTACCTCTAATGCAGGCTTGTCTGTGATGACGTCATCCGTCCTCGTGCTCACCGCGCCTTCGCTGGCGCCCGAGTTGATCTACGTCAACTTTGGCGCCATCTACTCAATCTCCATGTACGCCGGACACATTCCGCCTGTTCAGCTTGAGGAGGTTGGTTCTCATTTCATCACTGAAATATTATTCTCTCAACCTACATACACACATATATGTATATAAGGGTTATGGCGTATCCTTTGTGATTTTTGTCATTTTTTTATTGAGTTTGTACATATATGGATTCTGAGGGCCTCCGTAGGGCGTCCACCGAACTAACGGATTTTTCTGTGTTTTTTTTCTCTCAGCACTACTTTTTTATAGACCTCTTTAAGGCGGCGCTCTTGAATCGTTAAATTAAGAGTACAATAAAGTTGCTACATATGTATATGGACACAATTTTAGTTTGTATTTTTCAAGGTCGACACGAGGTCCTGGGACGAAGAATACGCCGCGTCGCACTTGAATCTGAGTGATGACGAAATAGCATGTCTTCCTCCGTTCTTTGCAAACGTCTACGAAGAGCTCAGGTACGTTGTATTAATGTTGCATGCTTTTGATCTAAAAAAAGGTCTCTTTTTACTATATGTCGTTTATCTCCCGCATTGTTCGTGGTTTTTTTTGCTCACTAGAAAATTTCTTCATTGGGTATTATAAAAGTAGGCAACCAAGCCATTTTCATTCATATCGTTTCATGAGATAATTTAACTTTGCAAACGAACATAGATCGGATCCCGCACAAACGGAGGGTCGTCTCGCTCATCTGTCACCACGGCAAACATTTCTCAAGAAATCTTACACAACATTCTTTGGCTCCGCTTGGTTCAACTACTGCGAGGTTATAATGTAATCGGCAACGATGACGGAAACAGTAAGTTTAATTTTGTATTTTCAGTATTTCCCGAGGCAGCCGAACACGCTGCCGTCCCTCTTGCGGATGATGGAACATTCTGCAAATGTTAGTTTTCGTTTTTGGCGAATTACATACATACGTAGACTCAAATGATGATTTGGAACCACAGCATTTTGCAAATCTTATGATTTCGTCGCTGGCTATTAAGACCCAAATTACGAATTAGCCCCAAATGATGATTTAGATATATATAGCGATTTAGACTATATAGCGATCCCCCCCTCCACCAACATTCTGCGAATGTTATGGTTTTGCCCTTTATCTAATTAAACCTCAATTGCTACATACATATCAAGACCCAAATGACGATTCAGACCCAAATGGCGATCCGTGCTTGCGTGCTCGCAAGTCTCGTTCTCCGCTGGCTTGCCGTTGCGTGCGTCGCAACCGCTGTTCAGCTGAAAACTTCCGAGTCGTCAAGATCGCGACTGGGCAAGAGTCGCCATTTCATAGGCGCCGTCTCGCCGAGTCTACAGGTCAAGCGGGGATAGGAATGGGCTCTTGATATTCCATTGTAGTATGTAAAGTAGGAAAAAGATATATTTATTTTCGAATGCGTTACCACTGTGATTATTATACAATTAATGGATTAATAATAAGAAAATAAATAACTGACTGTTTTTGCTCACTAGAATATATATTTATGCATGGACTTTTCATAAATTTGACTAACAACACTTGCATTTGAAAGAATTATTCATTAAAAATTACAAAATTAAAGTAATTTTTTTCATTTTACTAAATTATTGCTTATTACAGATCTTCGAAACCATCGCCGTTTTTCTCATCGCGAGTCTTCAGCAGGATCAAGACAAGGAGGGTACGTTCTATGCATTCGTTTGATTTTGTATTTTCCGTTTTTCCATTCTTACCACACCTTTGCGATGAACCGATAAAACTCAATTTTAAATTTGCGCCCATTGATAAAAGGCATGAGAGTGACAAAACAGCACACCATTCACAGTGAAAGACTTCATGCCGACATTCTTCAACAGCTTCTTCGTTCTCTCCGCACTTAACATGTGCGTCTATCTGCGACTTACTACTCTCGGCAGAGGCACGGAGGTTTGAGATCTTCTATAAATAAATAAATAAATAAATATATGTTTTTAAACATATAATGCATATAATTTCTTTTCCCTTTATTTGCATTAAAGGAAACGAAATTAAAGAATCACCGAAAAATTATGTGATATTTCAAATTGCAGCGGCCCTTCATACTCTCATTCGCGTGTGCTAGAAAAAGAGAGAGGAGAGAGAGAAGGAGAGAGAGAGAAAGCAAAAGATAAAGAGGGAGAGAGAAAGAGAGATAGAAAGAAAAACTTTCTAGCACTTTCGCCATCGCGACCGCGTCCGTGTCGTTTGCATCTGCGCCGCCATCTTCGCATCTCCCTTCTGCCTAAGGGCACACTTGGCATTCATCGAGAGGAAGATGTGCTTGACGCTAGGTATGGAAAAGACATCCGTTAACTCAATGGAATAATCATTCTTTATATTGGATACATGTATGTTATTTTTATAATTTTTAGACACTTATGGTTTTTTTTGAATCTCTCGCAACGTTTGACAAAACGTGATAGTAGCGCCTTCCGAACAGTGTTACGTCTCTCTCATCCTTTGTTTTGCTGATAGTCCTTCTTTTATGTGAATGGACCGCAAGAAAAGTATCTTATTGTTAGGTGTACTAAAATGTTATGTTAATCAATACCTTCTTTAGTAAGCATGAACGATGCGTTGGCCGAGTACGCATGCGTTGCCGCCTACGTGACTTTTGCCTTTACGTAGGTTTGAGACTAGGATTCTGCGAAGTGAAATGATTTATTGCTAAAAATAAAAATCAATAAAATAAATTTGTTCAGTTTCAATTGCTTGATGTTAGCGATATGCGCTTATTTCTTCTCTGCAGTCGAAGTGACGTTAATGTCGAGGTTATTTTTAATTTATTTCTTTATTTCTTTATTTACTTATTCAGTCCTTTAAATATGTATAAGCGTAAGAGCAAGAAATTATGTTTTCGCTGGGGAAGGAATACGATGAGTGATACTTTTGCACTCTAACCATGATACAAGAGGGTTGTAGAATGCTTTATAGAGAGTGAGTGATATATATATATATATATATAATATATATATATATATATATATATATATATATCTTTTTGATGTATGTAATATTTGTTAGCATGCTTAAAAAAGTAATTTCGAATGCATGAGAGAACCGTTCAGCACCATCTCACCTTGAACCCGACCATTCTAACCAAAAGAGATTGCTAAGCGCAGGATCTCATAAAATTGTATGAAACGGATACTGATTGCTCTAAAGTGGTTGATCTGCTTTATTGCGTTCTTCTGTATTTCTCTATCGCATGATGAGCATCTCCATCCCTTTCTCTTCACATCTTAGCTTATTCATTTATATCTTTGCTTCCGCTGCCTTTTTCTCTCGCATCTACTCTATATCCATTAGATGGAAGGAGAGATTTTTCTCTCTCTCTCTCTTTATATCTCTCCCTTCATCTTTATCTCAATATCTGTAACACTCTCAACTCTTATTAGGTTGAGCGTCGCTTCCTCGGCCATTACGAGCCTTTCTCCGCTGAATCCGTCCAGTGTCGGAGTTTCCAGGCAATAACAATCGTCCATATCAGCGGATCGAGCAAGAAGACGAAGGAACTACATAGTGGCTTATAAATAGAGAAAGACGGTGAGATAGAGAGATACTAGATTATAATGTTAATTTAGGTTAAACAATGAGTAAAATATGACTCTCCAGCAAGGCAGAATTATAGAGTATATATGTTAGTAGTTGAGAAAGACGATAAAAAAGTGAGAGAGGGAGATACTAGTTCGATTATAATGTCAAGTAAGGTTAAACACTGGTGAGTGAGTAAAATATGACGCGCCTGAAAAACATTAGAGTAAGTTTTAGGAGAATTTTGAAATGTTTACTCAACCTTTCACGTAGTATGTATATATGTCGGTGCATGTGTACGCATTAACATCTTGAGTACATCATGTGAAGCTTTACATTTAATTTACGATCGTTTCCTATTGATTGTACTATCCAATGGGCATGTCTAAATAACTGAATTGAGAAAATAAATTAAATAATTAATTAACTAGACAAGACAAGAGAACGGAAGTTGATTTCAAGTTGATCTTTTGCTCTCCGTTTTTGGAATTTGAGAGTCAGCCGTCGAGCAGAGTAATTTGACTACACTTCTGCAGAGAAGAAGCAGCTTTATTATTCCATTGTGAAAGAAAGGAATGTAGGCAAATGTTAAAGGAAGTTAAAAAAAATACAGAAATAATTAGTAATTAGGGAAAAAAACCCGAGTTCTCCAGTTAATTTCAATAAAACAACTTACTATGTATCTCTTGGCGTAAAAAGAGTAATCATTAATTAAAAGGGGGGAAAGAATAACAAGACCGGTCTGCACAGCATTCCATTCTAGTTGTCATATGACTTCTCCTCTCTTCGTTTTCCGTGCTCTTTCTCTTATTCTTTCGCCGCTCTTTCTCTCTTCTAGCATATACTCGAGTTTCAAGTTGCATCCAGGCAGCGTTGAAGGTGGTTCGAGATGTGTAATGACTCAAAAAAGAGTGCAAAGGCTAATTGGAGCAGAAGGCGAAAAAGAGGAGTGCAAAGGAAGGAACTGGTGGTCGGGATAAAGAAGCATAAGCATGGAATACTACCTTCTGATGAGCGGCATGGAGAAGAAGCTCTAGAACAATTGTTTGGCTTTTTTCTGGCCTTCTACTGACTATTTTACGGCCCTCTGTTGAGCATTTGCCGGCACGGCCCCGAATATGGTCATCCGTGTCGGCTACAGCAACAAGCAGAACAAGCCCTACTTCTCCGTCAGGTTGGCTCTGTTTGTGAAATATACTTAAGAAATGCACCATAGTAGAAGGTTTTCTTTGTCATATTTTCCTTCAAGTTTACTGTTTTAGACCGTATTAGTTGTTTTAGTTCTTCTAAAAAGGCCCAACTTTCATCTTAAGGAGCCAAAAAAACTCACTCTTGAATTCGCGCCTTTTTGCTTGAGATTATAGATTATGTATTAAAACGCTCTTTTAAGACCAATCTACACGGGCTACACCGGCATCTTTGTCGAACTCTTCCAGCTGGCGGCGGCGCGCATTAACGAGACGTTGGAATACGGCTTCCATGAAGAAGGTGCGTCCTCCTGTTATATAATAATAACAACAATAATAAACATCGCAATAGCGATTGCTATCCCCATTCTTTATGGCATCTTTTATTTTTTAAAGAATTTACGGCAACGAGTTTCAACTGTTTATTTTTTTATTTTTCTGCAATTTGTAGTTCATGAAAAATGGCGCTAATTCAAATGAGCATTCTTTGAGGCTCCACCGACTCGGAGCCAAACGCGACGACGGGCCTCCATGACGGGATGTTTGGGCTGCTTCAACGGCACGACATTGACGCTGTCATCGATGAGTTCTACTTTGAGGTTTTCCTTCTGGGGTTTTCATTCTTTGGTTTTCATTCTGTGGTAATGACTGTTTTTTATTTCGATGTCGTCGTCTACAATATTTGCTTACGTTTACCAGAAGTACTTTTTAACAGGAGGACCGCCTGCTAACGTTCCTTTCCACGCTGCCCGTTCACAATGTGCAGGTGTGGTTCCATTATTACTTTGCAACATTTCATATATACAAGCATTTTTTTGCCTTTCTCTGAATTACTATATTGTCAATTATTTTCGTATTGTCGGCAATAGTTGCAGCGGTGGTTTCATGGATCGCATGAACTTTTTGCTGTTGAAGTTTTCTGAGATTTGGTATCATTTGTTTTAAAATGTTTGCAGCGTTTTTTTTTACTTCTTAGCGCATGAATTTGAAATGCTCACCTAGGACTATGCGTTAGTAGTGTACGCCGATGTCTCGATTTGCCAACTCGATTAACCCTGCCCAAACTCGTTCCCTCTTTTGCCTCAGCGCCATTCCACACCCTAAGAATTTAATCTCGGAATGCCGTTAAGGTCTACAAGGCTGATCTGGCAACGAACGAAATGGAGAGGCGGTCGTCACTGTCTGACACTGTCCCGGTAAGAGCCTTATTGTTTTCGAGGGTTTGGTGTTAATTTACTTTGTTTTAAGAGTGATTATAATTGTGTCACCTCCTGCTTTGTTTTTTCCGACTCTACTATTGCTCTTTTCGGTCAATTTTTTTCTGAAAACCGAATGTTAATTCAAATACCATTATTTCCACTTTAGGATCGTTTTTCTATACGATCGTTTTTCTTTTCTTCGTGTAAAATTTTTGTGAACACCTAGAGCGAATTCAAATATTTCCTTTCAGGAAACGCAGCTAGTAAGTGAGAATGCCAGGCCGCTACGAGATGTATCGAACATCTCGACATGGTCTAGCCCCGCGACCAGCTATACTATTGCGGTATGTGATAACATAATACATTTGTTTCGAATTCTTCCGGTACATATTTGAGAGGTTACGAAGTCATTTGCATTTATGTAGTTCTTCGGGAAATATTGTGCACATTATTACCCCGTGTTGGTTTTTCTACTTAAGCTATTGCTTCTATCACTTATTCCATGTTACTTAAAGAACTCCTACCCATGATGTTCGAGAACAAAAAATTTTCTCCCAAAATCACCCCGTGGTTCTTTGATGCGGGATCACGAATATCACGGTTATTTTTTATGGTGATGTCATTTTCAAAGTTATGGTAGGTATACGGTAAAACAGTTCGTTCGTTTATGATCGCTCCTTGATAATCTGAGGTGTAGAATACGATTTATGTTGTATAAAAATGACAAAAGCGAGAAAACCCAGTTGATCAATGTCAACGGCCGGCAGAAACTACAAGTGCAACTACCTAGCATGCCAGCTAGTTCCTGAAGTTCATCTTTTGGAACCGGGAAGGCATGACCCAGGAGGGTTTCGTTAAATAAAATAAAATTTTAGCTTTGGCCATGCCGTGAGGATATGTATATATTAAAAAATATATATTATATATATAAACAAATTTCCCACCAACACTTGTTATTTTCGTATTACTCGCATCGAAAACACACGTGGTTTTTGGGGAAATTTATTTTAAAGAAGTTTTGGGGTAGGTGTGACCGAATAGTGACTCTTTATTTATTGTTACAGGCAACAACAGCAAAGCGGCGACGGTTGACTGTGAACGAGGCGAGATCATCGCTGCTGCATTCAACAGAAACAGCGAAAGGAGTGATCGACAGCTGGACTTGTATTACGAAGGAGTCTATTGATGTCAGTCGAGTCTTCATTAAATCAAATATTTATTGCGCATACCCTACTCATGCTATGGAAATGTATATGGGATTTGTCAATCGTTTATTAGATCATCGAATCACTGATGCAATGTTCAGTTGAATGTTGAAGAGTTGCACGTGGACTGCGTCCTCCGCTCCGTTTACCCTGATAATGCGGAAAGGATGAAGAAGCTGCTTCAGTCGCGCCACATGCTACCCGAGAGTATTGTCCCGTTCGTCTTCCACGATGAGCGCAAGTTTGTTTATTTCGCTGATTGTAAACAATAAAGAGATTGTAAATGATAAATTTGCGCTTTTATTCAGATACTTTACTTTACTTTTTTAATGAAATTTTAATATTTTGTGCAGGTTCCTCGTGTTAAACGGCCAGCATAGAGTGACTGCACTGCAACAATTGAATGGCGAATCCCTCGAGATAGGCGGTACGCCATTCTTTGGCGGAAGGTGTGTTTTGTAACCTAAAAAGAATGCCATGTTTTCATTTTCGAGCTTATCTTTCATACTTTGACAACGCCTGTTTGATTGGAAACATAAAATTAGACTTTTTTCTTCACAGCTCAAGTGCATCACCGTCAAATTGTCGCGCGATGCAGCATCCCTCCTTGCACTCAACTCTGAGAAGAGCGAGAAGGAGTACTCGGTGGCTGAAAAGGTTTGTTCTTAATGGTTGCTAGTATGAGTTGCTGCAGCATGAAGTCTTTTACGACGTCATAAAGATGATTTTATTTGTTTATGCCAAAACCTCTTCTTAACAACTGTAGGAATACTGCTTCAGGCATCTCATGTGAGAAGGATGCTTCGCGTTCTCGGGCTCTCTCAAGAACCATCTCTAGATGCGTCAGCGACAAGGTTCACGGATGCTGCAAGAATGCGACTACTGTCGCAAACTGTCCGTTCTACCTTTTTCTTAGATTTTATATGCTGTAGTAGGACGTGAATCAATATCCTTGCTTTGTTCTTTGATAATAAGTCGAGAACTGTGGAAGGTATGTTCTAGGCTTCCAAAAGATGTCAGACAAAAAATAAATAAGATTAGTTTAATCTTCTAGAAGATGCATAACTTTTTCATCAGGTTCATCGTCTACTTCCGGCTTCACAGTATCCCTCCGAACCGATAATCCGATTGGCCGACTCGGATGACAACTTCTTCAACTCCTTCACACGAGTCTTGGTGTGTTTTTAACAACCTATCATGTCGATATGCTTTATGTTCTTTGCAAAATAAATGGAACTGGTTTACTTTTTAATTACATATTTGATGCAGTCTCGTCATTGCAACTCCTTCGACACTTTCTCCATTTGGAAAGTGGTTCTGAAGAAGAGAAAATACAACACCAGCGCCGTCAACGGCCTCCTCTCTGACTTAGCCGATGGGAAGATCGAGGCGAGGGAATTCAAGGAGGTAAAAAAAACTTTTATATTATTTGCTTCCAAACATACATTCGGTTTGATTTTTTCATATTCTTTTTCACATGTTACAACAAACCAAGGAATGCGCCATTCAGCTCCTTCTCTCTCAAGGATACTCAGAAGATGTTGCGAGTGCGGTCCTTAAGGGCGTATGCAACAAGGATGCCTACAGAGGGTTACGGTAGGTGCACTTAAAACTTTTTTTGGATTACGAAGTCTATTTAATTGTTAGTTGGTTTTCTTCGGGTTTATAGTTTATTTTGACTTTGCTATGATAATTACAGGCTGATTCGATCATCACGCATGACGAGATTGGACGGGGCTGAGATCAGAAGAAGATTGCTGATGTCCATTGAGAAGATTCAGGAAAGAAGATCGGAGTGTGGCTCTTGCACGAGTTTCAAGGCGGTCGATGTCAATTGCGACTCGCCTCCCTTTGCAATAATCGCCGAGCCTGTAAGTTGCAGAAAACTAGCTCCATCTGATTGATAAAAAATTTATCGTAGGGTACGAGTGGATTCATCGAAGCCATGCTGAAAAGGCGATCGTGCTTGGTGATTCTGCTCGGAACCACAAGCAGTGCCTTTGATGCCTTGCGCATTCGCCTGGGACTTAGCGAGATTCACTCCTTGTTCTTGACTCTCCCAAAGCAAGACGGAGGTATTTTCTTACTTTTACTCTCGTAAAAGTGGTCCATAACTAGATTATTCTGGTTGTTCTCGTAAAATTCCTTGACGTTTAGCATTCTTTTTTTACATTTAGAGTTCATTCACTCCGCCGTGCTTCCATTCCGTCTCCTCTTCAAGATGACCGGTGAACAATACACGCTGCCCAAGATATGCGATTTGTTTCATGTTCGGTCTACTCTCTTATCAGTGGTCAGATTTTTATATATTTTGAACAGACATACTTCTATTATTAAACATAAACATAAATTTTGTTCCAATTACTTTTTTTAGTTTCGTGTGAACCACAACAAGGGTAATAGGTTTTCTTCTACTAGCAATACAATTATTAGTCGTAGCCACCTCACAATATTCAACTTGTTTGCAAGTTTAGGATGACTCGAAAAGCCTCTTCCGAAAGATGTACTCCATGTGCGCCGATGAAGAGAATCCTAACGCGATCAGCGCAAGCTACCATGGCCCGATCGTTTCCTTCAAGAGTAAGCCCCTTCTAATGTACTATTTTACCAAGTTTTTTTTGATATCTTTATAAAGATCAAAGTCTCTCGGTTACTTCCTGACCGTCAGGTTTACTTAGCAAGCCCAGGATCGTATATGGGCACGATATACCGTTTACGAATAGAAACGTTACAAAGTTTCCTTGAAGGCTCCATCGAAATCTTTGCTGTCATCTCCTCTTCCATTCGAATCGTGGGCTGCGATTGCGACGAGTTTGAAGCAGCATACAGAGCCTATCACCAGCGGCGACCGATTCAGGACGAAATGGAATCGGATGATGACGTGAGTCGCGTTATTGATGAGTGATTTTTTTTTGAATTCTCACTTCGTCTGTTATAGTACTTGTAAGTCCACTTATTCATTCCCAATTTTTATGCATATTTTACACCACACTCAAAAAGTTCTTTGCCTTTTTTTCCTCAGTCTGAATTTATCGAATTTAAAGAACAAATTGATTTAATACTGTAACATTCTTTCGAAAAATAAGTCCTTTCCACAATGTCTGTGGCATTTACCGAATCACTCTTAATCCAATTAGTTTTCGCATATTGCATGCACCTTTTTTCTTGTAATATTGTTTTATTGGTCCGATCTTGAATTTTGAAACTTTCGTCAAATTTAATGGTCGTTTTAACTGACGAGCCAATTTTGACAACCGTAAAAAAATGCCTTACCAATTTTGACTGCATCAAAATTTGCCGGACTTTTTTGACGCCTGCTAAAAATGCCCTGCCATTTTTGCTAGCCGCTAAAATTGGCAAGCTGGTTTGGCAAATTTTTTACTCGTCTATTTTGGCTTGGAAAATTTAGCTGTTGATCAAGTCTGGCAGATAATCTTGGCAGATTTACCAGCTGTTGTTTTTGCCAAAAAGACCCACTCCTCCCCACGAAGCGGTGACAAATGATTCGACCATTTTCTGTGCCATGATTTTTTAACACTTGTATAATTATGCCTCGCCACTTTTGACTCGTATGTTTTTTTGGCTTCGTTCTTTTTGTCATTTTAGACAGCTGCTTATTTTGACGCGATGAATAAACATTGATGACATTCTTGACAATCATACAATTTGTCATGGCATGATAACTGGGTTTGAGAACTGGCAAATTTGCTTGCCAAAAATAACAGCAAAACTGAAAATTGCAGAAAAAAACCAAATTTTTTAATTGACACTGTCTTATATGTATGTAGGAATGCTACCATTGTTCAAAGTATGATGTTTTCTAGAATTTCTCTCGAAATCAGATCACTAAAAGAACAAAATGTACTACATATACACATTGCCATCTATGCTGATGGTGAGGACGAAAAGGAACGCAGTTCTTCGAACTGTGGTAGTGTACATAATGTAACTACACAAGCACAAACTTGAATGGTCTATAATAGGAGATGATCATTTTTATTTAAATTTTAAATTTAACTTAATTAAAATATAATTCTTTAATAATAAAATACGTTGGATTGTTTTGTCGAGTAATTGTTTTTTTTTTTTAGATTTTTAGAAAAAAATAAACTTTCATATAGTAATAAAAAAAGAAGCAAGCAATTGTTGTCTCTCCAGGCTGGCTTGTCGCCCGCCTTCTTCACATGGTACTGGTCGGGCATTCTGAACATTTGGCTTCTCGGCTCCTTCATCGGCACGCTCTTCACGCCGATCGTCAACGATCGACTTGGACGACGAAGTTGGCGAAATTTCCTTCTTTCTCCCTGAGGAGGTCGTCTTTTTCCTCATTAGACACCCACCCCTTCACCTTCAACGTTCTTTTTTCCTTTTGGCTATACATACATATATTGACACTTGAGGCGACATGTCCTATTCCTCTCTCTTTCGTCTGTGCAATATAAAAAAAGAAATCTTTCACTTTTGAGCTGCCCTGCTGGCCTGTAACCGTAGTATTGGACTTACGCGCGTGTGAAAGATGTTAAAAAGTGCTCTCAAAATTGTGATATTGATTGAGCTGCCCTACTCTTTGCGAATTCCATCGGATTGGCCGCCTCGCTCCTCGCCTTCTTCTCTGTCTCCGCCGCGCTCCCTGAGGCCTTCATCGTCGCGCGTCTTTCCGCCTCCATCGGCACTGGCATATCGTTCGGCTCGCTCATTCTCTTCCTCCAGGCCCGGTCCAAGCGTGATTGTAGAGTTTTTAGTAATCAATGTTAGGTAATACATATAAATAATAATTAATAATTTAAAAATAATAGATAATGAAAATGAAAACCATTGCATTATGGATTATTGACATTAATTTGAAAAAACTACATTATCTAATTTCTTTAATTGCAGGAGGTCACGCCGACCGAAATGCGCGGCATCACTTCGTTCATGTCGGAGACGACTTTTATGGCAACGGCGACTCTAGGCGTTGGATTTGGTAGGACAACTTTTGGCGGTAAAATAAGTATGTTGGAAAAAAAACAACAATATTCTTGACGAATACTCAAGAATTGACGACCGGCGGGTCCTCACAGGCATGGACATCGTCTTCGGTCGCAATCTTCCACTGCTGACTGGCGTTGCGATCGTGCCCGCGCTCTGCTCCATCCTAATCGTGCTGCCGCTTCACGAGACGCCCAAGTTTTGCCTCATCAACCGTGGCGACCGAGCGGCAGCCGCGCGCGCTCTCGTCTACTATCGGGGTGAGTGGATGCAAGGTCCCCCCCCCCCCTAATCCCTCCCCCCCCCCCCCACCTGGGCCACCATACCGGTCATGAGATTTGGCAACGCTGCTGCACAGAGCCATCGCTCTTTTTATGTTACACATAGTAATGTCATAAATATTAGCCAGTAGGTATGCACATATGTATGTAGTAACGAAAAGTTCCAAAAGAGGGTGAAACTGATGTGGGTGTTCATAGGTGATGCACCCGATAACGACCTTGTGCTGGAGGAGATGCTGCTGGAGGCGCAGGAGATGACGTCACCATCAAAAATGACGCCATCATCAATCACGTCATCATCATCAAAGATGATGTCATCAGCCAAACCGAGCCTTATCACTGCTCTTATCGAGACGCTCACGACTCCGCATCTGCGCATCGCCATGCTGCTCGGCCTCGCCGCGCTCCAGGTTCAGCGTATGACATTTTTTGGTTTTGCTGCATATGATTTTATCATCTTCATAGAATAATAATAAGATAAAAGATTGCTGCTTTAAACGAAAATCAATCTTATCTTTAGCTTACCATTTCCTTCTGGCCGGTAATGTATTTCTCAACAGATCTACTCGAAACCAACTTCACTCCGTTAGTTTCCGGGCCGATAATCGGCCTTAACTGATGTGAGAGTGTTATAGAGTCAACTTTTATACTAAATGTAATAGAAATTCATATTTTGGTATTTTTTTAAGGTTTTTACTGCGTATGGAGTCAGCATCTTTATTCTAAATATAACAGGAATTCAAATTTTGGTATTAGTGACAAAAGTGTTTTAAGATTAGAAAAGAAACATTTTAGGTTCATTGCGCAAATGGCATCGTTCGGCTTCACGGTGACTGTGTTTATCGCGACAATGGCTGGCGTTTGCATCATTGAGCTGTAGGCGTGATTATCTTTCTGACAGTAATTATTACCGGATTCATTAGGCTCATTTTCTTCCGTTTTGGAATGTTATTTTATGCCAATTTATAGAGATCCGAGGAAAACTAAAGTGGCTCTTTATTGACTCATTTCTTTTTTAAGTCACTTAATTAAAGAATCATGAAGGAAAGCCGTATCTTTTTGAATAGTTTGAAAAGAGCGCGAATTCAAAATGGAGTTTTAAGCCTCATTTAATTTGGTAAGGTTTGGCCGCCGACAGCTGCTGCTCTGGCTGGGTGGCGCGAACACGCTCGCGTTGTGCATGTTCATCGTGGCCGAGCTCGCGATTCCGTCGTGGCCCCCCGCGCGATGGGCACAAATCGCCAGCCTCATGCTGTACGGCGTGACCTATGGGTAGGCCAGTTACATTACATTTTTAATTAATTAATTAATTAAGTTAATTAATTAATTAAATAATTTAGTTGATTAATTAATTAATTAATCAATTAATTAACTGATTGCTCTGCATACTGCAGCATCGGACTCGGCCCGATCGCCTTCTTCATAACGTGCGAGCTTGTCGCGCAACGCTCGCGTGCCATCGTCCAGTCCTTTGTCAGTGTTTGGAAAAAAAGAACTAATTGTAAATCTCCGTATGAAATTTCTCAGTGCAACCCACAAATATATTTAAAGTTCATTTTAGCGACACTTTCTCTCAAACTTTCCTATCTTCATGTACTCTATTAGCTCATTGATTGCGATTGATGCTGAATAAAGGAATACAAGCAAATGCATGAAAAATAAAAGGACAAAAAAAATTCATTCATTCATTAATTAATAATATAAATAAATAAAGGTCTTCGCCGTGAACACGCTCGCCAACTGCGCTATCTCGTTCGTGACTCTGCCCGCGTACGAAATACTCGGCGCGCTCTCCTTCATCCCGCTGTTCGTCGCGCCATCCATCCTCTCACTTCTCTTCCTCCATCGAGCACTCCCCGAGACGGCCCGACGCGAAATACACGAGGTATGTACGTCCTTCGTTCTTATTTTGAAATAGCCAAAAATTAATGTTTGAATTCACACCTTTTTGCATGACATTTATCAAATTTTTAGAGAATTTCTAATCGAATTAACTATCTCTAATCAAACATTTGATGCTAAAAGAAGAACAAAGCTTTTTTTTGTAGATTGTACACTGCATTTTCGCTTGATTTCGCTATTTTTTCTGCATAATTTTTTATGCGCAGCTAACTTATTAGACAAAAAAAGTGAATAGGTTCATGGACGATAACTTGTTGCTATTTTTCATGCTTGCAGGTCGTCGAGGAGCTCCAGGAGAAGTACACAAAGACGGAAGTAATTAGAAGCGAGCTGAAGTTCGCGAATAAGTTCTAGTGTTGCAGCTTTCTGAAATCTGCGTTGTATATTTTGTATGAAGTAGTTGGTTTCGCATATTCGAGTTTTGCGAGTGTACAATTATGTATAGATAAATGTATATAGTTTAAATATAAATATATATATATATATTTAAATAAATAATAAATAAATATAGTCAAATACGGAAAATTAATGCGTGGTTCACTGCTTAAAATTCATACCTACTGTTTGGCAAATATGTACATAAATAGCATCGTACGCTGAAATAAAGAAATAACATAGATGTCAAATGTATAGCAAATATTCAGCAAAACAACTCCGCGAGCATGTATTAACCAAGTCAAAAAAGAGCGACTGTGCCTGGTAGAATCAGATTCAAATTGCGTACGCCGTTTGGGCAGACGCAGAGTGAAGAATGCAAGGAGAAGATGAACGCTATTTCTGCTAGGAGACAGTGATGAACTTCGGGAGGGGGGGGGGGGGAATGACTCAGATTCAACGAAAGATCTCGATGACGGAAAAGGATCCTGCCTCTTCAACCGCATTCCACATTCGTACCTTGTAAGGCGTTTCAACATACTTTACTGCTAAATATTATATGTATATACATACTCTTTCCTCCTTTGTTTTAACTGTTATCATAATATTATCAACACGCTTGCGTACTTATGCACATACACAATAATAAATCAATCAACCAATCACGACGATAATCACAATGATAATTAATGTACATATATCCTCAACTCGACATCAAAGCATCAAAAAGTCAAAGAAGAAGGACTGACTGGAAAGGAGAAAAAGAAAAGACACAGGGAGAAGTCGTCGTCGCATGGCGAAAAGAGAGAGAGAGAGAGAGAGAGAACGAGAGAGAGAGAGAGAAAGAGAGAGAGAGAGAACGAGAGAGAGAGAAAGAGAGAGAGAGAGAGAGAGAGAGAGCTTCGAATGCCAGCAGCAGCTTCAGCCTTCATCTTTCTCTTCTTCTCTAATATTCGCCTTCTTTCTCACACACCTGATGGCTACTGCTAAGGGAATGGTCAAAGCGTGCTGAGATGGACGAGAAAGCGCCGCTC
Organism: Allodiplogaster sudhausi; assembly: GCA_945643635.1. Classification (NCBI taxonomy): domain Eukaryota; kingdom Metazoa; phylum Nematoda; class Chromadorea; order Rhabditida; family Diplogasteridae; genus Allodiplogaster; species Allodiplogaster sudhausi. Next base: position 23,675 of record CALZFC010000268.1, read on the forward strand.
AAGGATACACAGAGAGAGAGAGAACGAAAAGAGAGAGAGAGAGTGACAGAGAGGGAGAGAGGGAGAGAGAAGAATAGAGCGAAAGAGAAGAGAGTGCAGACGCAGTTCGACAACAAACGAATCAGCGGTAGTGGTTGGACAGGAGCAGGACTCCTTCTATATTTGAGGAAAGTTAGCGAAAGATGGAGAGAGAGAGAGAGAGCGTGGAAGGGAGAGAGAGAGGGAGAGAGAGACGATGGGCGCAGGTCTAAAGAGACTGTGCTGCGCGCCACTACAAATACGCTCTTGATATGTATCTGGAATGGAGAGTTCTCTCTCCTCTCTTCTCGCTTTCTCTCTCTCTCTCTCTTTCTCTCTCCTCTCTCTCTCTCTCTCTCCATCTATCTCTCTATACCTCTGTAATTCTCGCTCTCTAGTTATCGTTGGCCCCTCATGCGATGTTCTGCATGCATGGAAACGTCAGAAAAGTTTATGAGCAAAAACTAAAAGAGAAGTACGACAAGCAGTACAATATTAAGATCTTTTAATTTTTTCATCATAGAGAACGAGAGAGAGAGAGAGAGAGAGAGAGAGACAGAAGAGAAGAGAAGAGAAGAGAAGTAAAAAAAATAGATTGTAAGTCCAAAGCAGGCGCTACATTTCTCTAATCTCTCGTGAGAATGTTATCATAAACTATACTCTCTGGAAATACTCGAATTCGTCTCGCTGTCGCATAAGGTTTTCGACAGATTACATGGGAACGATAAAATCTTCAAATGTAAAAAAAAAACATCAAAATAAAGCTGTTCTTCATCGTCATCTTCTCCTATTTTCCAGTCAAGCATTCCTATTCCGTCGATATGTCCCAGTTCAAAAAGGCTCGAATCGTTCAGCTTTATTGGTCAGCATGTAAATAAAAACAAACGGCCGAGACCACGAAGCATCAAAGATGAGATGTCAGCAGGCGGTTCTGCATTGTGATCAAATACGCAATCGGCTTTCACGATCAAGATTCTTGATAAGGCCGGACAATAAAGGGACAGAAGGGGATATCTTATCAATCAAGTTCAAGCGACCGTCACCTTCCTGGCCTTGTGGTTTATTATATTCAAAGAAATTAGTAACTACATACAGTCGGATTTTCGTCTTGAATTGTGAAGAAAATATTAAAATTATCATTCGCGAGAGTAAGATTATTCCGTTCATCATTCATAACATGCTCATAATTTCTGAAAAGTATATGCAAATGAGTGAAGAATGAATGAAGAACGAATGAAATGAGAAAGCTCGCTGGATTCTTCGGCCATTTCCTACTGCTTCCTACTCCGCGTTCGGCTGCTTCTGCTCTTCTCTTCAAAAGGTCACGTTTGAAAGTGAGAGATATATGTTTGTAGGTGAGAGAAATAGAGAAGCAAATTGTGAGAGAAAAGAGAAAATATAGAGAATAGAGAGAGAACTCCACAGAAAGAAGGACAAGCAGAGATAGGGTGAAATTATCGGCGATTGATCGGTGCTTCAACAATTATCATCTTTTTTCATACACAATTTGTTAGATACAATGAATACTGATATTTGAAGGCAACTTACCGAGAAGATGAGCGGAGGCTCCGCTGATCCTTTTGGTTCGTCGAAGGCACTCAAGCCAGGTTTGCTTGCTTATTACTTTAAAAAAAGAATAACTATAGTTCCAAAACAAAACAGGATTTTCATTTTATGATAATTCAAATATACTTACAAACTAGCCTTTGTTTTTTTTCTTTGAGAAGTCCTATGGATTCCTAAAGAAATTGTAGCGACTTTTTCCATCATTTCAGGCCCGGTTGTCGCACGCGAAACCAAGGGACACATCTCATTCAAAGTTTGTTATTTTCAATTTTTTGACATCTTAGACCAGAGGTGGCAACGGCCCTTGTTTTTTTTTTCTTTGGCCAGCCTGTTGGGCCTAAACGGGCTAGCTGGCGAAGCCGGGCCAAAATTCCAGGTTCCTGCCGGCCCAAAATGTTTTCTCCATTTACCACCTCTGGCCTTGGCTTCGCAGTTCTTCGAAAATGCTTTACGCGATTTACATGTTTTCGCCGACTTTTCGTCATAATCCTTTATACATATTTAAGTCATCTCTTATTGTTGTTGATATGAGTTATTTTATTTCAATTATTTATAAATTTTCAGGAATTAAACTTGTCCATTACAGGTTCTCAAGCATTCTTCGCTCGCTACGACCGAAGTCAAATCAGAGGCGACGCCGATTGGTGGGCTCCGCTGGCGGTTGGCAGCCACGAAGGGGCCCGCGCCTGCCGATCCCACCAAGCAGCACGCCCTTCTCGTCGCCCTCTACGCCACTCCTACATCACTGCGCCCCCGGAATTGGGCAGCCACCGTCAAGGCCACGGTCACTCTGCAGGCTCCGCCAGGCACTGAACGGTTGGTTTTCCATATAAGTTCAGGGAGACGAAGTGTACTAGCATATGGCTTGTAAAGTAAGCTTGGTGCCACCCCGCGCAGCCTCTCCAACGCTGACGCATGCAACTCGTAACCTTTTAAAAATATGTTGAAAAACAGCAAAAGTAGAGCCATAAAAAGCAACGAAAATAATGATAAAATGAATCCTTTTTTTCAGCATGCCGATCAAATGCGAGTTCACGAACTCGTACGGCGACTGGGCGGAGAATGGATCCAGCGCGGCAAAGTTCCTCGCTTACTGGTCTGTCATCGAGGGCCAGGAGGATGGCTACATTGACCCGGCGACGATCTCGTTCAGCCTCGGGTGCGACATCAAAATTACGAAGGTGCGATATCCGTTAAATAATTTATGTCCTGAAATAAAAAATGTCTTGCTCGGGCGGCCATTTTCACGATATGTGAGATTGCGATTGCACATGATTTGGGAAATATCACGCGATAATGAGAGAGTGCATACTCCCCAAGGTGAACCCTGCGCGATGCGAGCCTGCACCTGATTTGCAGGCAATTTAAGCAAATTCTAGCAATGGAGTTAAGTGGGTATAGCGGGTGAAATCAAAGTACATTGCTATTACTGATGAATGAATTTTTTTCTATACATTTGCATACAACAGATGTTTGGGATGCGCGCGCCCCTCAGGGCTCTGTTCAACGAAGGTGACGGCGGCTTCTCCGATGTCTGCCTGGTGGTCGGTGGACGGAAGGTATTTGAACTATGTCATTTATATTCTGCCTAAAAATGCGCGAAAAGTTCTCCAAGTGTTGTCACATCAAATTAAATTTGATGTAATAAATAAATTAATAAATATATAAATTAATAAATTAACTAATTAATGTATTGTGTACTTCATCCTGATCCAGTGCTATAGGTCTGACCCATGACAACGTTGAAACCCCCTGCCTAACGACCGGAACTATCTTTTTTTACAGTAACTTATTTTTTCCATATTTTTCACTTTCTAATCCCCCCAGAATTGGCTCAGCCATTCATTTGTTAGCCTCCGGCCCAAGGGCAGAGGTCTTTTGTAAGAAAAATTTGACTGTTCAACTTGTAAATAGTAAATGGACTTGCTTTACGTTTGATTAAGAGGTTTAGGCTTTTTGATCAGGCGCTTTAGTCGAGAATTTTTGGCTTCTTTATTTACAGTTTTTCGTGGCTCGCTGCCTGCTGTCCCTCCATTCCGAAGTTCTCTCGTCGATGTTGATGGGCAGCTTTGCCGAAGTCGAAATGGAGGAAATCCCTCTGCCCAGAGTCGACCCGGATGGCTTCGAGGCTTTCCTCAATGTAATAGCAAAAAAATGTTTAAATATTTTTCGATCTTATAAGTACAGTATCCTCAGCTATCAAAGAATTTGTACTGTAGTTCGCCCTGGTTCCTATTATTAGGAATTGCCATTCAATTTGAAAGAAGACATTGCTATTTCATTCTACCATTTTAATTTCCGTGCCCTCAAAGGTTCTGAAGACGAAAAAAGAGTGAGACATTGTGAAAATATTTAACCTATCCATTTTTTTCGATTTTTCTTTCTCAAAAGTTGAAAAGATGATGAATAGTTCATGTTGTTTGAGGTCGTGTATCAAGGTGGACGAGCTGGAGAAGGTGCTCGCGGTCGCAGATCATTTCTGCTCCGATCAAGTCATTGCAAAGTTAGTTCTGAGCTCTTCCTCCCATTCTCTTTCTCTCTCGCTCTCTCTCCTTCTCTATTTTTCTCTATTTTCTCTATTTCTCGCTCTCTCTCTATTTTCTCTATTTCTGTCTTTCTCGCGCTCTGTCTTTCTCTCATTTTCAAAACAAATATAAAGAAATATATGTGTATATAATGTTTGTGTCTTCGTTATAGATGCGCCGAGACCCTGATGTCAGAGAGAAGCGGACTGTCCATCTCGAAGCGCCTCTTCCTCTCTGAGCGTTACAATCTGCCCGAATTCTACGAGATCCTCGAGGTTGTCCCGGTAAAGCAGGCTCACTGAATGTCAACCAACTGATAGTAGAGTAATGAATAATAATGATGAATATTATTTGGAAAGAAAATGCTACTAATGATTTACCTTGCTTAGCAATATGAACAGCATTAAATGACATTATTTAGCACTTCATTCCATAGCGTTATTTAACAATATTACTTGACAGTATTTATCACAATTTGTTTTAACTATATTTACTATGCGTATTTATTTATTTATGTCCAGATGACTAAGTTTTCTTTGTTTGTTCTTTATGATGAACAATATTAACACGATTAGTTGAAGTGACTTTCATCAGATAGCTTTTATTATTATTGCTTAGGACCTGAAGCAGCTCCAACTGGCTGAGATGGAAATGACTGGCTTCGCTGCCAGACTGTCGGATCGCACCAATTCTTTCACCTTGTCCAAGATCAATAGGTGAGCAGATAATTTGAGTAGCAAGCGATGATGAACTTTAAAAAGTTAATTAATTAAACTACAGGGTAATTAAGATAATTTTAAAAGTCTGACCGTATAATAAGTTCAGAAAATTCACACAAACATACCAAAATCAATCATACAAAGTAGAAATCGGTACATCCTTTTTCGCAGCCACTCAGCTAAATAGCAAAAAAGAGGTTTATTATGTTAATTGAACAGTAGACAAGTTAGCGCATTTGTTGTATCATGAATTCAAATGCATAGGATCACGAGTCCGAATCCCCGCTGGCGCTCAGTACCAATAAAACGTCTATTGCAGGCATGCAATGATGCAGCGGGCCAGCATTCTCCATTCGCGAGGATTGATCGACATTACTGACAATTCCTGAACTGCTTGTGTAAGAGCGCCCGATTCTCATGAGAGGAGACCCTTTGCTCGACTCTTCACAATCGACTCACCCCCTCCCTTTGCTCGACTCTTCACAATCGACTCACCCCTTCCCTTTGCTCGACTCTTCACAATCGACTCACCCCCTCCCTTTGCTCGACTCTTCACAATCGACTCACCCCCTCCCTTTGCTCGACTCTTCACAATCGACTCACCCCCTCCCTTTGCTCGACTCTTCACAATCGACTCACCCCCTCCCTTTGCTCGACTCTTCACAATCGACTCACCCCCTCCCTTTGCTCGACTCTTCACAATCGACTCACCCCCTCCCTTTGCTCGACTCTTCACAATCGACTCACCCCCTCCCTTTGCTCGACTCTTCACAATCGACTCACCCCCTCCCTTTGCTCGACTCTTCACAATCGACTCACCCCCTCCCTTTGCTCGACTCTTCACAATCGACTCACCCCCTCCCTTTGCTCGACTCTTCACAATCGACTCACCCCCTCCCTTTGCTCGACTCTTCACAATCGACTCACCCCCTCCCTTTGCTCGACTCTTCACAATCGACTCACCCCCTCCCTTTGCTCGACTCTTCACAATCGACTCACCCCCTCCCTTTGCTCGACTCTTCACAATCGACTCACCCCCTCCCTTTGCTCGACTCTTCACAATCGACTCACCCCCTCCCTTTGCTCGACTCTTCACAATCGACTCACCCCCTCCCTTTGCTCGACTCTTCACAATCGACTCACCCCCTCCCTTTGCTCGACTCTTCACAATCGACTCACCCCCTCCCTTTGCTCGACTCTTCACAATCGACTCACCCCCTCCCTTTGCTCGACTCTTCACAATCGACTCACCCCCTCCCTTTGCTCGACTCTTCACAATCGACTCACCCCCTCCCTTTGCTCGACTCTTCACAATCGACTCACCCCCTCCCTTTGCTCGACTCTTCACAATCGACTCACCCCCTCCCTTTGCTCGACTCTTCACAATCGACTCACCCCCTCCCTTTGCTCGACTCTTCACAATCGACTCACCCCCTCCCTTTGCTCGACTCTTCACAATCGACTCACCCCCTCCCTTTGCTCGACTCTTCACAATCGACTCACCCCCTCCCTTTGCTCGACTCTTCACAATCGACTCACCCCCTCCCTTTGCTCGACTCTTCACAATCGACTCACCCCCTCCCTTTGCTCGACTCTTCACAATCGACTCACCCCCTCCCTTTGCTCGACTCTTCACAATCGACTCACCCCCTCCCTTTGCTCGACTCTTCACAATCGACTCACCCCCTCCCTTTGCTCGACTCTTCACAATCGACTCACCCCCTCCCTTTGCTCGACTCTTCACAATCGACTCACCCCCTCCCTTTGCTCGACTCTTCACAATCGACTCACCCCCTCCCTTTGCTCGACTCTTCACAATCGACTCACCCCCTCCCTTTGCTCGACTCTTCACAATCCACACTCCCCGTCCACTCTCGTCTCTGTAAAGAATTGACTGGGATACGAGGAACATTACATGTTGTATTACTCTTGTTCCAAATGGAATCCTCTTCTAGAGCAAGTACCAAGGATGGCGAAAGGCGTACTCTGTGCTTGGTTTTATTGAATTTTTTATACGCCACACCTAACAATAAGCATTATAGGACGGGGTTTATCCACGATCTGTAGGGACGCTCGAAGAGAAGATGAAGGAAGGAAGAGAGCAGCAGAGAGAGCAGAACGGCAAGGAGACGGGCTGTGGAGAGGAAGAGAGAGAGAGAGAGAGAATGAGAGTGACAGAGAGGGTGTGAAGTGTGTGAATATTGCCATAAGCATTCCTTTGCCGCTCGTTGTCTTTCTTTTAAATCTATTAAGGAACGGACTGACGTAGCAGAATCATCTGGACTCTGTTTAGGATGCCTTTCCTCTTCCCATACTATTAGTCATTGTAAGGAAGCGAGTTGTAAATCATGTTCAGAAAAACATCATATTTCATTGTGCCCCCAGCTATTCCCAAGTCACTCATCAAATGTTAGAAAGCCCCGCACTCTTCTTATTTCTGCGAAAGAAAATTCGGAATCAGTTAGGGACTCTGTTGATAACGTAGCAGGTTTGGAAGATGAGGAAATTATTACGACAACGGCTTCCACTACCCCTCCTTCTTCTTCACATATGATTACCCACCACTTGACAGCAAGTGGTACAGTTGTGGACGATAAGGGCGTTGATCATCGCGCACTTATTGATTCTGGATCTAACAAATCTCTTATTTCTCCTGAATTTGCGAAACGAGCCTCCCTGCGACCACTTTATTCTAGGGAATGTACTATTATGGGTTTAGGTGGCAAGACCGATGGAAAGCGTCGTCATGACATTGTTTCATTGGCTCTTAAGCCCCCTTCTGGACCTGATATAGAAATGACCGCTACTGTATTCCATACTAGAATTTCGGAAGCCATTTCGCCAGGAACTTTAGATGAATTGGATGTTCAGGAACTTCGGAATAGGGGGTGGAATCTTCCGGACAAGGCATTATGTGACCGAATCCCTCCCGACATTCTTATTGGATTGGATTACATCCCTTTCATTTTACTTCCAGGCCAGACTATCGACATGTTGCCAAGCAAGATGGTCATTCTTCCTACCATTTTTGGACCCTTGCCTGTAGGATACCGTAGGACTACCGTACCAACTCTGGAAGATACCACTTCTCTTTTACTTATGGAACAAAACGAATTCAATGACCGTGTTAATTCCTTTTTTGAATTAGATGAAGCTGGACGTGGAGATGAGATGAGACCCGAGAAGCTTCTTAGACTGGAACAGAACAAAAAAGTTTTGGAATATTTCAGAAAAAATGTGGAATATAAGGATGGTCGTTATTTCATTCGATATTTTTTTGAGAAACCTTTGGATCAGTTGAGTGGAAATTTCAACCTAGCATGGATTCGTCTTAAGGGTGTTATGAAGGGACTAGCCCGTAACGATATGCTAGGACATTATGATACTGTCATCTCTGGACACCTTTCGGATAATCAAATTGAGGAAGTCGACTCAAAATCAATTAGTCTTTCTGGAAAGGGTATCTGTTATTTACCCCACCATGGTGTACTCAGACCTGGAAAACCCAGCAAACCAATTCGTGTAGTGTTTGATGCTTCCGCGAAAGAAAAATCAGGATGTTCATTGAACGCTTTGATGCCCGCTGGTGATGCTGGTATGGAACAAATCCCTTCTCTTCTTATTCGTTCTAGACTTGCTTCTTCATTGCTTTTAGCAGACATTCAGGCAGCATTTCTACAAGTTCGCATTCAGTTGGACCAGCGAGATCTTTTTCGCTTTTTATGGATTAAGGATATCACTAAGCCCCTCTCCAAGGACAACTTACTTATCTATCGATTCACTAGCGTCCCTTTTGGAGCTGCCCAATCTCCTTTCTTGTTAACAGCAACGATCCGCTTCCATCTAGAGAAGAAAATGACAGAGTTTGGACTTGATTGGGAGAACCCACCAGTAGTTTACGAATCGAATTCGGATGAATATCTTCTTCTCCAACTTCATCGAAATCTATATGTGGACAACCTTTTAGTAGATGCTTCTGGAATGGATAAGCAACTTGCGTGTTCGAAAATTAAGGAATGGTTTGGAAATGTAGGAATGAATGTTCGAGAGATTACTTCTGAGGATTTAGAATTTCAGAAATTCCTTCCAATCGAGGATCAAGGAGACTTTGGCGAGCAGAAAATTTTAGGAATGAAATGGAACTCGAGTAATGACTATTTCATCGCTCAGCCTGCGGACTATTCCCCTCCCACATCCTTAACCAAAAGAATAATTCTTAGTCATTCTGCGAGCACTTTTGATCCTCTCGGATTTCTTACGCCCATTATTCTAAAACAGAAACAATTTATCCAGACCCTTTGGAAAACTAACTTAGGTTGGGACGATATCATTCCGGAAAAATATGTTACTTTCTGGAACGATTTTATCAAAACGTTATGCGATTTTCGTCAGGAAATTCCCCGTTTTTTAGTAAGCACTATGGATAACAAGATAATACTTGTGGTTTTTGCTGACGCTTCAAACCAAGGAATAGGAACCTGTGCTTATTGGTTAACTTCCTCAGATTCGTCTTTGGTTATGGCTCGGTCTCATGTTGTACCAGTCAAACATAGGACTACTATTCCCAAATTAGAACTACAAGCTCTTGTTATGGCGATTAACCTTTCAGTCTATATTGGGAAAAGCATCTGTGATTCTGGAAAGAAGATTTATATGGACCTACTCTTACTTTCAGATAGCAAGATTGCTCTTTGGTGGTCATCAAAGCGCGAAAGGGAATCCAGTGTTTTTGTTAGGAATAGAACCGAGAAGATTAAGGAAGGAATTGAGACTTTTAAAAACTTAATGACTATGGATTCTCATGTTCCCCGAGTTAGACTTTCACATATTTCCGGAACTCAGAATCCGGCTGACTTGGCAAGCCGCGGTTGCAGTGGTGTTGAACTACTATCATCCAAGTCTTGGTGGAACGGTCCTCCTGATATTTTGGACATCGCCAATAGTAAACTCAATTCAAGCCAGGAGGAGTTTGAAAAGCCAATTTTAATTGACGATTCAGTGGTATGTGGAAAGATATCGATTATTCCCTGGACTCCACTTTTGGACTTTAATAAATTCTCTGCACTTTCAAAACCATCCCGCATTCTTGTTTATGTTCTGCGATTTATTGCCATAAAATTTAGGAACTGTAAGAATCACAATAAGGAACTTTTGACGAAACTTGTTTGGAATGTGAACTATCCTTCCCATATATCTGGCAATGAGATATCCCATGCTCATAGTCTCTTTTGGAAAACTCTCTTCTCGTGAGCTCATTTCCTCGTTGAAAACTCTCAAGCCATTTCAGGATAATTCAGGATTGTGGAGATGTGGCCGTTCAAGAATGGAAAATTCTGCATTCAGCTATGATGCTAAGTTCCCCATCTTATTGCCAGACCGTAACAATCCCATAGTAAGATTATTAATAGATCATATTCATTTGGACCTTTACCATGCCGGAACTAATCAAGTCATAAGCGAAATTCGTCAGCGTTTCTGGATTCCCAAACTAAGGAGCACGGTAGCAAAATTTATCAGGAAATGTGTTATCTGTAGGAAAGAATCAGCGAAGCCCTTCAGATATCCTACACTCCCTCCACTCCCTAGAGAACGAGTAACATATGAACGGCCGTTTAAGGATATCGGTATAGATTATATGGGACCCTTTACTGTTAGGAATACGGAAGGAACAGGAAAGGTTTTTGCAATGTTAGCGACCTGTCTTTCAATTCGTGCCATACATATTGAATGCGTCTCGGATCTTTCAACAGTGTGGTTCCTCCGTGCTTTGAGAAGATTTTTTTCAAAGCATGGGGTTCCGGCTAGCATCATTTCTGACCGAGCTCCCACATTTAAGCTAGGAAATAGAATTCTTATGGACACTATCAATTCTCTGAAAACGGATCCTAATATTCATTCTTTCTTGTCATCTAAGGAAATTGTTTGGACTTTTACCACCGCTCATAGTCCGTGGCAAGGTGGAATCTATGAAAGACTTATCAGTTCAGTTAAGTCATCTATGCGAAAAGGTATTGGAAGAAAAATCTTGGGTTTAGATGAACTAGCAACAATTTTCTCAGAAATTGAATCAGTGATTAACTCTCGACCAATTACAGTTATCTCGACTTGCACGAATCCGAATAATGACTTGGTACCACTTCGCCCACTTGACTTCCTTCTACCCCATTATGGAAAAACAGCTTTTGGAATGAATACAAATTGTGAATCTCAGGATGACCCTAATTATAACCCGAATAATTCTTTCGATCTTACCTATAATAAGGCTGTCAATCTCTACCTTTCATCCCTGGATCATTCTAGCAAACTTGCTCGCATCTGGACAGACGAATATCTCTCTGGACTTGCAACCACTACTCATAATAACACTGTCGCTCAGGGTCCCACCTCCAGTCTTAGAAGACCAGAACCGGGTGAAGTTGTTCTTATACAACACTCGGACCTCCCCCGTGGAATGTGGAATTTGGGACGGATTCTTTCTGTTAGTAAGAGCGGACGATCAGCAATCCTAAAATCATGTAAGGGACGTAAAATTTCACGTCCTATCTCATTTCTCATTCCTTTAGAAGTTAAATCTCCTTTGGAAACTAATGACATTAGTACCTCTCCTTCATCAGATGAGGAATAATATATCAAATTATATTCTTTTTTTTGGTGGCCAAGGTTCACCGTTAATTAACGGTGATTTATTATTCAGGAAAACGAGCAAGAGCTTCTGGATTATGGACTAAGCCCCACACCTGCCGATGATGCACTTCTGGAAGAGAATGTCCCCATTCAACATGTTGAAGAAATTGTGGAGTCTACTGCGGAAATTCCCCTCATTCCCATCTCTGTACCGCCTACTACCTCTGCCCCTTCGGAATCTTCCCACCAGGACATCATCAACTGCTTGGCGTTGATTGCAAACAACCAGAAAGAGAACAATCGTATGATGAGGGAGTCAGTCATCATGCTCGGCGACATTTGTCATAACATGGACCAAATGTCTGGCCATCTCCAAGGACTTGTGGAGTCATGTGCTTCGTATGTGAGGGAGAATCCAAACGAAGAAAGTTTGGATAGAAATTTTGATCAGGACGAGGAGAAGGAGGATCAGGAACAGAATCAGGATAAGGAAGAAGATAAGGAACCGAATGTCGTTTTTGTGGGTGCTGCTGCACAGAACAATAATCCCCGCGAATTTTCTGGAACTTTTGGATTCGATCACAGCTCTGGATCATCGTCTCAGGTTTATATTTATACCACTCCCACTACTTCTAATATTTGCAAACCTCAATCTAAACTAAAAAGAAAAGGTTCTCAAGATAACTTTAGAAATACATCTAATCTTTCGGAATCCTCACCTATTGTAAACTCTGTGGATATGATCTCTAATAAGAAACCGAAACTTTCCTCTCTTATGTCCTGTAAGTTTAAGGAACCTTCTGTGAACTTTGGAACAACCCCCCGGAGAAACTCATCAGTCACTTCCTCTCTGGACCTCTCTCATGTCCGTTCGAATCATATGGTTGGAGGAATATTTTACGGATTCTTACCGAAAGGATCATTTGGTCTTGTCATCTCAAGAGATGATAAAATCTGATACATTGCTTAACTTCAAGAATGTTCAGGCTCCTTCTTGGGCTAAGCAGGCTCGTCAGCAGCGAGTAGCCGCCCCTGGAAGTCGCCCTCCTCCCAAGACTGATCCATCGCTGAGATGTGCGTTCTGTCTCGGAGAAGATCACGACTCCGTCCGCTGCCCGAGGGTGCACACCTACGAGTCGAGACGTGCATGTGTTCACCGGGCGCCTCTCTGTTTCTTCTGTTTGGAGCTCCTGTACGGATTCCCATGCGACCATGAGTGCTTCACCGCGACCCTTCCGTGTTCTTTCTGCCGCCGTCCCCATGTTCACCACCACCCGGCCTTGTGCAGTCAATGCCCCTACCTGTTCTAGGAACTGTTGTTTGGTTGAACTCCTCAATTATGGAAACTCCTCTTTTGTATAATATCTCTTTCTTGTTATGGATTCTGGAAAATATAGAATTGGAAATTCTTCTTTTTGCTCTCGGGAATGACAAATCTTTTGATTTGTTTTCTTTATTTGGACAAGTTTTTGACACAGTTGGACTATTTGAATTTGAATCTTGATTTGTCTCGCCCGGATACAGTACACTCTCCCTTCATTTTCCTTCTCATGAAATTTGACCAGGTTGTTTTTCTTTGTATTGTTTTTTGCTCCGCGCTGATAGCAGTCTGTTGCTTCTGTGCTGTTCTTCCCGTCTCCGCTTATCTCGCTGTGTTGTTTCTCGACTTTGTTGACCGTCGACTACCACGGCTTTTCTCTTCTTCTCGTTGTACCGCCTCTTCACCATGGAAGAGGTCTGTTAATGATAAACCTCTGTTAAAATTCTTCCTTGAAAGGGTGACTTCGAACATACGTTCAAGGATTTGTTATCAAAGGTTTTGGAATATCATCTGATGAAGGAGCTTTATGGATTGGATGTAATTTGAGAAGATTATTTGGAGAATTTGTTTGTCGAAGATTGAATTCGTTCAGAGAACTTTGAGTGAACCTTTTAGGAGATCACCCCTTTCAGGAGACCCCTTGTGAGACCTACTTTGCTCTCACCCTTTCTCTCCTAGACTTTGATCCTCCGTCCTTTTCACTCCTTCTCTGTCCCTTTCTTCGACTCCCTTTTCAGCCGGCTCTTCTTCTCTTCTCTTCTGTCAATTTCTCTCCTCTTTCTGCTCCTTCCCTTTAGTTCCTCTCAGTGTTTTTATATGAAACACTAGACTTTAGGAACCTTTATTGATAGCCACCTAGACAACTTTTGTTAGTGAGAGATATATGTTTGTAGGTGAGAGAAATAGAGAAACAAATTGTGAGAGAAAAGAGAAAATATAGAGAATAGAGAGAGAACTACACAGAAAGAGGGGCAAGCAGAGATAGGGTGAAATTATCGGCGATTGATCGGTGCTTCAACAATTATCATCTTTTTTCATACACACTTTGTTAGATACAATGAACACTGATATTTGAAGGCAACTTACCGAGAAGATGAGCGCAGGCTCCGCTGAACGTATTTACTCGTCAAAGGCGCTTAAGCCAGGTTTGCTTGCTTATTATTAAAAAAATACCCACGGTTCCAAAACAAACAGGATTTTCATTTTGTAACAGGATTAAAAGTATTCTTACAAAGTAGCATTTGTTTATGCTTTGAGAAGTCCTTAATTTCGTTAAGCTATGGATTCCTAACGAAATTGTAGCGACTTTTTCCATCATTTCAGGCCCGGTGGTCGCACGCGAAACGAAGGGGCACATCTCATTCAAAGTTTGTTATTTTCAACTTTTTGACATTTAATGACATTGTGAGCTTTGACCAGAGGTGGTAACGGCCCTTGTCTTGTTTTGCTTCGGCCAAATGTGGGGCCTAAAAGGGCTCTGGCAAAGCCGGGTCAAAGTTCCAGATTCCTGAAATGCTATGCCGGCCCAAAATGTTTTCTCCATTTGCCAACTCTGGTCTTGACTTCGCTGTTCTTCAAAAATGCTTTGCGCGATTTACATGTTTTCGCCGACTTTTCTTCATAATTCTTTATAAATATTTAAGTCATCCCTTATTGTTGTTGAAATGAATTATTTTATTTTATTTTAATTAATTTGTAATAATAAATTTCAGGAAGTAAACTTGTCCGTTACAGGTTCTCAATCATTCTTCGGCCTGGTCGACTCTGACACCGATTGGTGGGCTGCGCTGGCGGTTGGGAGCCTGGAAGGGGCCCATGACGGCCGACTCCACCAAGGACGCCCTTTTCATCTCTCTCTCTCTCTCTCTCTTTCTCTCTCTCGCTCACTGTCTTTCTCGAAAAAATAATATATATATATATATATATATATAATGTTTGCGTCTTCGTTATAGATGCGCCGAGACCCTGATGTCAGAGAGAAGCGGACTGTCCATCTCGAAGCGCCTCTTCCTCTCTGAGCGTTACAATCTGCCCGAGTTCTTCCAGCTCCTCGAGCGTGTCCTGGTAAAGCAGGCTCATTGAATGATAACCAACTGATAGTAGAGTAATGAATATTAATGATGAATATTATTTGAAAAGAAAAGACAACTAATGATTCACCTTGCTTAACAATATTAACGGCATTAAATGTCATTATTTTGCACTTCATTCCTTAGCATTATTTAACAATATTAATTAACAGTATTTTTCACTATTTGTTTTAGCTATATTTACTATGCTTATTTATTTACATATTTATGTCCAGATGACTACGTTTTCTTTGTTTATTTTTTATGATGAACAATCTTAACACGATTTGTTAAAATGACGCTCTTTAGATTGCTTTTATTATTATTGCTTAGGACCTGAAGCAGCTCCAACTGGCTGAGATGGAAATGACTGGCTTCGCTGCCAAACTGTCAGATTGCACCAACCGGTTCACCTTGTCCAAGATCACCAGGTTGAGGAGATTATTTTTGTTGCAAGCGATGATATACTTTAAAAAGTTAATTAATTAATAATTAAACTACAGGGTAACTAAGATAATTTTATAAAAATTTCTGACCGTAATTTCAGAATTTTTTTTACACAAACATACCAAAATCAGTAATGCAAACTAGAAATCTGTAAATTGTTTTTTTTTCACAGCCACTCGGCTAAATATCAAAAAGGGCGATTTATGTCAATAAACAATGACAGGTTATAATTTTAAGAAAGGTTACAGGTTAGCGCATTGGTTATGTCATGCATTCAAACGCAGAGGATCACGAGTTCGAACCCCCGCTGGCTCCAAGTACCAATAAAACGTCTGTTACAGGCGCGCCATGATGGAGCATGCCGGTCGTCTCTAGAGGCAGGCAATGATCGAGCGGGCCAGTCGCGATTAGATGAGCATCACGGAACTGCCTTCTGTGTAAGAGCCATCGTTTGTGAGAGAGAGAGAGCCCCACTTGAGACTATTCCAGTAAATAAACATTTTTTACAAAGAATTCTGAACAAATAACAAAATCTTTTCTGCAATATTGAACGGTATTGTGGTCTTTCCGCGTTTTTTTAAACAAATATTTCACATTTCACATGATTTTTCTTTGTGGAGTTTATAATCCATTTTTGAATGGCCTGTTGTTTCTTTTTTGGGTACTGTGAATCTAAATGGTTTATTTAAATTGATTTATTCATCAGCATTATTGCCGACTACTCGTATATATCTCTTTGACAAATGTGCTTGTTTTTCATCGCATTTTTTAAACCCCGCATACGCATTATAATCACACAAGATAGCTCACTTTCTTTTACAATTATTCGAATCTTTAATCGGAATAAATCAGTGAAGGAAAATCGTTTCTACATATTAAGTTCCAGAATTTTTACTTTGTTAATATTCACTTAGAAACACAGACTCTCTCCCTCTCTTTCTCTTCTCTCTGTCCTTCTCTCACGCTTTCTCGCTCTCTCTCTCACCCTCTGCAGCTGTCTTCTGTTCGGCTCTCTTATGGGAGTGCTCTCAGTCGATAGTTTATCGCCAAATTCGTTTCCAATTTTGCATGCAAAAGTCCTATAGCATACCATTAGATTGTTAGGCTGACACACTATCGCTGCAAAACAATATTTATGCATAAAACAATCTTCGTACTTCAAAAATAAAATCACTGATGTGGATACTTTAAGAAATAGCATGTAAGATGCGCGTGAGTTTCTTTTGCCGCGAAGACAATTCAAGTTTGGCTATTTTTGATTCATCTTCATCGCCAACAACAATATTGACTGGTCTGAACAATATGGATTTGACTATTGATTGCCGGTACCAAAAATGATTTATTGTTGATTAGAGATGAGAATATTAATTAAAGAATTGATTACGAAAGAAAGAGTTGACTAATGTTCAAACAAAAAATTGACCATTCTTCAAAGTGCGCAGCAAGCGACTTGTGCATGGTGCCGAGAGAAAAAGAGCGACGGAGAAGGAGAAGAAGGCGAGCGAGAGGAGGAGGATAGGACGGGGTGGCCACGATCTGTAGGGACGCTCGAAGAGAAGATGAAGGAAGGAAGAGAGCAACAGAGAGAGCAGAACGGCAAGGAGACGGGCTGTGGAGAGGAAGAGTGAAAGAGAGAAAGAGAGAAAGAGAGAGAGAGAGAGAGATGGAAATGGAGACAGAAAGAGAGGGGGAATTGAAAGAGAGAGAGAGAGAGAGAGAGAGAGAGAGAGAGAGAATGAGTGAGGAATGTGAAAGAATATTGTAAGAATTTATCGAAAAAATAAAAGAATCAAAAAAATATTTAAAAAAAAAGTAAAAATCTTATTTCCTTACCAGACAGTAATTCTTCTCTGCCGCGGACAACGAGAAGAAAGACGGGCCAATGAAAAAGGTAAAGAGAGTAGGAGAGGTCGCCGAGTGCTGTGAGGAGATGGCAGGAAAGGAGCTGAACAACATTCAGCTTATGATGATTGTGAGAGAACGAGGTGTGAAGAGAAAGAGAGAGAGAGAGAGAGATAAAGAGAAAATAAGAGGCGAAAAAGTGAGAGAGAAGAATAGAAACAGAGAAATAATAATAATAATTGAAGAAAGGAGTGAAAGAGAAGGAAGAGTTTTGGTCAACGAGAGAAGGAGAGAGAGAGACAGGGAGAGAGAGAGACATGGAGAGAGACAGAGAGAGGGAGACACATTCAGAGAAAGAGAGAGACAGAGAGAGCGGCAGAGAGGCAGAGAGAGAGAGAGAGAGACAGACAGAGAGAGCAACCGATTCGTCGCTGCCGTAAGCGATGAGCTGCGCGGTCGCAAGAGTGACGACGACGCGAGTGGCGGTCTCCGGCAGAGTTATCGGCATGAAGAGTGCGAGCAGCAGCACGAGCAATGCCTGAATTATTTCTCTCTCTTTTTTTACTAATTAACTAATTAAGTCCAATAATAATTAGTAAAAAAAGAATTTGTTTATCAACATGAATAGTTTATTTTTTCACGAAACTTACACGATCTTAGAAAGCCGATAAGAAATTGCTTCTGTCTCACTTCTCTTTTCTTTTTTTTTTCGACATTTTGGTATTCTATTTTCAGTTTTTTTTATAGTCTAAATAGCGACTTAGTACCTGCCCACGGAGAATGACTTCTGGCTTCAGGCCATGACGATCGCGATCGAGTGAAGGCTGATTTGCCTCCTTTTTGCAGCCATTCGGGCGAACCTTGAAAGAGCCGCTCTGGAAGGAAACATCATCAAATAGTATTAGTACGTTGAACTTTCCGACTCCTTTTTTTCAACAAAATTTTTACCTTTTTCTCACATCAGTAAATTTTCATACTTTCTTTCTCTTTATTTAAATTCAATCAAAAGGGCGCGAATTCAAAATCAATTTTTTTTTCTAAAATATAATTGTTCGAGAACCAAAATCTTGATTGCATCATCCGAGGAGCGACGACTCTCGCCACCATCAGCGACGACGTCACCGATGCCGCTGAGCGCCGGCACGAAAAGAACGCCAGCGACGAACTGCCAGAGGCGCGCGAACACGAGATGGAAGGCGACGACGGGCGGCGCGGCCACAAAGTGCACGAGAGCGGATGAGACAGCTACTTAAGAGTAAGTAACTCTTTAAAAGAGCCAAAACTCGCTTGATGTTGTTTTTGGCATTTTTTGGTTGTTAGTATTCATATAAGCGCCAAATAGATTAATGAAGCCAGGTTTTTGCGATAATAGTTGCCTCAAGATGTCGAAAAAAAAATTAAAATATGCCCTTGACAGATAAAGCAGATATTGAAAAAGAAAAATGTTTGTCAACCTATAACCAGCACGAACGGGGCCGCGTAACGCGTGACGTGACGCGTCGCGGCTGCGTGCGCTGCAAAGAGCGCGGGCGCAAGCAGATAGAACTGCGCTTCCACGCCGAGCGACCACGTGTGCGTGAAGAAGTCTTCGCCACGAATATGCTAGGAATATATTTCGTAATTACCACCGTATGCTAGGAATATTTCATAATTATCACCGTTCACTTTATTCTTTTCTTCATTTACACCGAAAATAACGATACCTCAATAAATGAGCTCTTCTTGAGAAGTACATCGATATTTGTGCCAAAGATTAGTGCAACAAGACCGCATCTCTGTAAACACAGTTATCATTTATAATTAATTGTCTAATTTTTTATGTGAATAAAAAAGCGTCTTCATCTTTTGAGAAATCATATAATACTGAAAATATGTTTAAAAATTATTCTAATAGTAAGACGGTAATTATTTTCTTAATAACTTTAATGAAAAAAGTTGTAAAATGACATTTTAAAAGTCTGTGTGCTCGATGTGCCAGAAAATGCTGATTCTGTACATATCCGGATCTTTACATTTGGTTGCTTCTGCATCGACTTATTCGATGCGGTCTGATTGGCACGCGGCGTCACGCCGCGCCCATTTCTGCCATTGTTGGTGCACATCATTGTATATATATAAATATATACAGTACCGTCGTCCACGAGCCAGGGGTCGAGCGGCTTCGAATATTTTCAGTACACTTTTTGTCTTCTACGGATACGAGAAAGTGTGGTGAAGTCAAAAAAATAACTACAAAGTCTTATGAATATTTTTCGCCTAATTTTTTTAAAAATTAATTTGGCTTTTACGGCTCGAGTAGCTCGGAGCCGGCTCGAGGCCTTATCCCATGGCCCGTGGGCGGTATATAAATATAAATATAAGTATAACTATAAATATAAACGTTCCGCGGCCGGTCGAACAAGTTGACGTTCCTCGGTGATTATGATGAGGAAAGCAGCAACAACACAGTAGAGGAAGTAGAGGGGAGCGATTCGTTTGAAGCGACGAAAGTAGAAGGAGAAGGAGGAAGAGAGGGAGACGCGACGAGAGCCCTCTTCGCCAAGCAGCATCTGGGCAACCAGGAAGCCGGACAACACGAAGAAGCTGAAAGAGAGCGAGAGAGAGAGAGAGCGAGAGAGAGGGAGAGAGAGGGAGAGAGAGAGGGAGGGAGAGGAAGAGAGGAAGAGAGAAAGGATGAGAGAGAGAGTGAGATATGATAAGAGTGTCAAAGAAGGAGAGAGGAAGACGAAAAGGGAGTTGGAGAATGCAGGAAAATTAAAAGTGATTGGAAAGAGACGCAAGAGAGAAATACATTATTAATTATGCGAAAGAATGATTTTAGAAAAAAAGAAAATGCGGCAAAGTCGTGGAGCAGCAACTTCATTTGCAACTTTTTTCATTTATTCTTCTTTTAATAGGAATCACCCATATACAATCTGAATATTCCTAGCTAGTAAACATAAAAAAAGAAGAGATAAGTAGCGTACGCGTCCACGCCCAAGTAGCCGTTCGGGGAGACATCCTGGAAGGCGTGAAAGAGGAGCACGGATAAGATGGCGACGCCACGCAAGCCTTGGAGATCGGCACGAAAACGCATCCGTTCTCGGGTGCGCCCACGAATTCTACTATTCATGATTTTTTTTTTCATTTTTTTAATTAAAAGTGCATAATGAATATTTAGTTAATTTATTGCAGTGACGCTAGTATAAATTCTGTTAAAATTTCAAAAGAGAAGAGTGTGCGAGAAAGAATCAGTTGGCAGCACGAATGTTAGAGAAAGCTCATCTCTGAAAAATGAGCATACCCCCCCCCCACCTAGAGCTGCTACTCTAATCGATGGTCTTTATGGACGTTTCGATCGAAACCGCTGACAATGGGCCGTATGTTGGTCCCCGTAGCGTCGCTTACAAGATGAATTCATGCCCATTGTTGGCATCAATGGCCACTTTTCCTCGAAAGACTTCCTTACGAATTTCCATTATTATGCTCATAAACCTTATTGAGCAATCTCTTCATCGCGAACGCTGGCTGAAAGACGAAACTGTTTGGTCCTTTAGTTGTTAAAAAGTTCATGCGACTTTTCTTTTCATTTCTTTGCATTCTATGTTCTCTTTTGTTCTCTTATGTACGCGTAGAGAACGTAAATGTTTAAATATGTAAGTCCATTTCATCTTCTCGCATCCCTCTCTCTCCCCAAATTTTCCGCTTCTGTCCCCCCTCTTCTTCAAAATGGAAGCAAATGCTTCATGAAATGTTTCATTTTAAAATGAGACAACTTGATTCGCAAATTGGTTCAGGCCTTACCGATGTGAAATGTATACCTTAATTAGGTGCAGCATATCTTGCACTCTCACTACCATTCTCGACTGCAGCATTTTATATGCTTATTATACGGATAATTATGCACCGGATGCACTAGCAAATTAGCTCCTATTGCGTCCCTTGCGCTACGTAGAGAAGTTTTCATTTTCTTTTTATTTCATTTTCCTATTCAATTTCTTCTTCTTCTTCTTTCATTTCACTTAAGCCTCGGATAACTACTAACTAACGTAAGAATACGTAGAAGATCTCGTTCAAAATTTTAACCCTGTTTCAACAATAAGTTTATATTCTTAAATACTTGTTAGAAATACTTTTTGCTATTTCTTAGAAAAAAAATCATCTGATGCAAAATATCTGCTCAGATCGATGTCGACCATACGCGCGCTTCAGCCGATCCACGTGTGCTCTCCGGAAGATGCGAGTCTCCTCGCCATATCCGACACTGCCATTCTCTGGGCTTTTCCTCGCGCCATTCACAAGTCAAATTGGACGTTTACGCCTAAAGCGCTTCGCCTCCTTGATCAGCCTCCGGCAACGCCGTTCGGGAACACGACGACGATGAACACCAAGGCCGGCTGCTTCGTCACGCCGATCACGGCGATGACGTCACCAACGAGCCCGAACTCTGTACGCGGACAATTTGCGCCAATGTGCCACGCGTCGTGTGCCTTGCCGTACTCGGCCACCTTCTGGCCATGGAACACCCCGAGAGCAGCCACCTTTGCCTCGCCCACCGACATCTTCTTAGCCATTGTCACACCACGCGATACAGTCAATATCATTCGCTTCACCGCGACATCTTCTCTCTTTGACACAGACGTCAGCTATTACTTCTGTCACAGTTACCAAAAGAGGAACGAGCGATTGTGCGAGCTGTCGATCGCCACTCAACTTGAGCCGGAGCCAGCGGTGGCTGATGAGGAACACTTCTGCTTCCTCACGTACGAAGAGTGGAACGGCGCAGAAAGAAGAAAGCGGGCGCGCCGTTTGCGTTTATCAGCAGATGACTATGGAAACGTCGTCGTCACTTCAAGTGAATGCTGCATCGATCGAATTGCGCGAGAGGTGGATGACGCATGTGAGAGTGCTCAAGAAGTTGAAAAATTGCTGAATTGTACGCAACGGGCGTACTTTTATGAGGGCGTCTCTTTTCGCATGGAACTTGGCGGCACCTGGCAGAAGATCATTGATAGCGAGCAGCGGAAAGATCGAGTGCTCGAGCGCATCAAGGCGATCAAGTATTATTGGACGATGGCGCACAAGTCAACAAAACTCGGTGATTCTGGCTCTTAGGACTCAGATAAGGGTGTAGAAGACATTGAACACATGCTGACAGTGCATCTTGTGCTGCCAAACGGCAGCTTCGCTGGCTGTGTCCATCAGTCAAGCAAGTATTCGCAATTCTTCGGCACCAATTGTGACGTCATCTCCTCGTATTGTCGACGGCGAGTCCTACTGTTTTGTGGTGGCACACTCTACATGGTGAGACATGGGTTTTTTTTTCATTTAATTTTAGCGCCTTCCGCGATGTCATGTCCAAAAGTTATTCATCTATTCAGTTCATGCAGTTCATTTTAAGTGTCAATTCGTCATTCAATGGAGAAATTAGATGTGATCGGAACAAACAAACAGAAAAAAATTCTTTGCTTTCCTAGGGTTACATCGGGAGCGGAATTCCGACTCTGGAAGAGGCATGATTGGGGCTAATCAAAAAAATCAGACAGATCAATTTCCCCTACCGACTTGATTTCACTTCAGCCGTCCACTATTTCTCGACCGCTAACAATACAAAGTAACGACTTTCCCCTTTTACGGCTTATTTTCGCCTTCTTACCGC
Source organism: Allodiplogaster sudhausi (assembly GCA_945643635.1). Lineage (NCBI taxonomy): Eukaryota > Metazoa > Nematoda > Chromadorea > Rhabditida > Diplogasteridae > Allodiplogaster > Allodiplogaster sudhausi. The sequence goes on from CALZFC010000268.1 coordinate 46,444, forward strand.
GTTATTCGTTGATTTGCGTTTTGACTTCGGTCCATTTTGCATTTATTATTTTTATTCATTTGTTCTTCACTTTGTTTTTGCTTATTCCACGCCCACGTGCCATTTTGGTGCCCGTAGATAAAGCGTATGAACTTTAAATTACTCTCACACAAGTTGCCCACTTCAGATGGTATCATGCGTAACACCAGGTTATCAATTCATTAATGATTCTCTCCAAAAAGCAGTAATATACGATTTATTTTCTGTGTAGAGAAACACCATGCCAGAAATGCACTTGCACGTACCAGTCTAGAGGTGAATCGAGAGCAAGAAAGACTGTGTTTAATTGTTTCTACTGCTGTTCGTGAATCTTTTATTGTTTCAGTGTGTATTTCAGACGAAATAACTACAGCCCGATCAAAAGACCGTCTGGAATGAGGAAGCGACAGCGAAAGAAATAGAGAAAAGAAAGACAGTGAAATGACGAGAGACCAAGACAGTGAAAGAAAGGGAGAAAAGAACGAGAGAAAGAAATGAAGGGCCGATGCAAGGCCATCGGACCGGCCCTCTGCTGAATGAGGAAGAAAAAACAAAGAACATTGAATCAAACATAACCTGACGAAGATAGATTGAAAGTAAGTGCGAGAGGTACAGAGATACAGAGAGAGAGAGAGAAGTAGAAGATACAGAAAAGAAAAAGAGTAATGGAAAACTCTGGAAAGATTGCTCCGAGTAATAAAGTACTACAATGAGCCCATTCATTGTATTCGTGACCGGCAAAAGTACAATTGAGCGCATGACTGATTGTGAGAATTCATGGAAGAAGTAAGCAGAATAAGACGCTTTTACCTCTGCTAGAGCGGAAGGCGGTCAGTAATTCCAAGCTTCATCTAACGGGCAAAACCATTCTTCTTCGTCTTCGTATTCCTCTCGACGTTTTACAAGGCTGCTCTGCCTCCAGCAGAATGCACGAAGGCAACAGTTTTCTCTTAATTTTCGTTGTCATTACTGTACTTCTAAGCGTAAATGTTCGTGGAAGAAGCAAGTCATCAGGCAGCTACGGTAATTGTCTCTTATTAAGTTTTAATATTTTTTAATTGGTTTTTTTTATTATAAAATAAAAAGTATATTTCAACAATAATCTATGAGTACACCTCTTCAGAGAATTATGATCGCCGTCTTGACAGAATGATAGGAGAGGCGAAAGCGCGAGTGGCGGAGCGAATAAAATCGCGAATGCTTCCAGGTTTAAACAAACGTTGTTTTTTTATATAAAAAATACAACATACTACATGTCGGTCGGTACCTGCTGAAATTAAGTGATAAATATATTTTAAAAATGTCTCTAATTAACTGGGTCTCTCTTATTTTGCTTTGCACTTACATACATATTACGATGGTCTATATAATTTCTTTTTTTTTTTTAATATTTACATATTTGAAATATTTTTTAAGGAATGCATGTTGACAACGCGGACGCGAGCGCACGGCGCTCGGCCTTCTCGGCCTTGGTCGTCGAGGAAGTGCTACGAGAGATGGACGGGTCAGTGAGGCTTCTTTTAAGGGAGCGAAAACTCAATTTTGAATTCGCGCCTTTTTGCCTGCTACAAGATCGAGGATTTTGTAATTTAAAGATACTATGCGCATAAAATATTCAGAAAATGGTAATTGGTTGCTTTTGAATATATTCAAATTGCATGCGATATAGTGCAGAAAAGAATAATTCATTTGCCGACCTGTGATCTGCGTATTATTTTACTCTATTTCAGCTCGTTCGATGACGAGGCGCTCTTGCGTGATCGATTGTGTAACCAAGAAGAGAGCAATCACTGCGGGTACGCATCAGTTATCGATCTTCTCGATTTGAATTACTTATCGATTGATTTAAAGTTAAAATATAAAAAAAAAACAAATGGCACTTCTCCATGCTGCTACATACATATATGTTACATACATAAATATTTGTTTTCAAATAGAAAGTTAGTTGTTTACATGATATTGTCTTCTCCCGCCACTTCAATCCACCACGTCTGCATTTTACATTTGCACAACAACAATGACAAATGTGCAGAGAGCAGCTGACCCGCGCCCGCTCGCTCGACGGCACCTGTAACAATCCGCAGGATCCGTGGAGAGGCGCCGCGAATCGGCTCCTGTCTCGATTGCTGCCGGCAGAATATGATGATGGTATTATTATTATTTTCAAGCACTCTAATTTCTAACGTCATCTCTTTCATCCTTCAAAATAATGCTACTATATCCTGATATAAACAAAAATAAATATATCGGTACTTATTTCAACTACTACAAAAATCGTAGACTCATATGTACATATGCTTTATACATACAAATGACGCGATTTGCGAGAGAATCGCAAGGGATCTAAAGAGCCGGGGACCCGGCAAAATTAGATTTCGCTCAAAAGCTCTTTATAATTCCTTTTTAACACGGCGAAACGAATGAAATAGGTCCGGGAGTCTGAAAACGCCATTTTGGCGAGCTGTGCGAGATTTAAAATTCGAGAACTCGGAGAGACATGCCGAGATGTCCGCACATTCGCGTTCGCCGATTCGCGCACAATAAAGCAATATTTATAAAATTTTTACCATAAATAGAGAAGATATGGCTTTAGAAATCTGTTAAAAAAGAATTCTAAAATATTCAATTTTAGGGTCGCTGTGGCCTCTAGACTTTGGAGAGTCGTGGTTATCTTATATGGCATTTTGTCACGGGTTTTCTATCTCATTTCGTAGAGCTGAAAATTCTCTTTCGAATGAGCTATAGTGCTTCAGATATCGACGAGGTCTTTAATGTTTCGCAGTCCTTAAACCGTTGAAATTTTTCTTTTGGGGTTCGGCGCCTGCGGAGCGACGCGCACTTTGTATGGGCGCTTCCCATGCCGAAAGTGCAAATCAATCGATAATTTGTCAAAGGGCAGCCGAATGTATTAATTTTTTTTTTTTCATTAACGGTCAAAACGCTCGGACCATCGCGGGAATCGAACCCGGGACGTCGTGATTGCAACTCAAACACGTTCGCAATACTAGATGCCTATCCCCAGGTGGCCTGAAGACGCATTTATTATGACGTGCCCGAACATAACCCTAAGAAATGCTGCGCAGACGCTGAACTCAACAGTTTAAGGACTAGGAAGCATTAAAGACCTCGTCGATATAAGATCGATTAAAGACTATTGCTCATTAGAAAGAGAATTTTCAGCTCTACGAAACGAGATAGAAAACCGGTGACAAAATGCCATATAAGATAACGACGCCTCTCCAAAGTTTAGAGGCCACAGCGACTCTAAAATTGTATATTTTAAAATTCTTTTTTAACAGTGTTCTAAAGCAATATCTTCTCTATTTATGGTAAAATTTTTATAAATATTGCTTTATTTTGCGCGATTCTGCGACCGCGAATGTGAAGACATCTCGGCATGTCTCTCCGAATTCTCGAATTTTAAATCTCGCACAACTCGCCAAAATGGCGTTTTCAGACTCTCGGACCCATTTCATTCGTTTCGCCGTGTTAAAAAGTACCTATAAAGAGCTTTTGAACGAAATCTAATTTTGCAGGGTCCCCTGACATTTTGATACCTCGCAAATCGTGTCATATATTCTGATGTCTCATTGTCAGGCATTTCTAAACTTCTGCCTGCGCCCTCGCCCTGGTTGGTCACGGCCGAGCTGCTCTCTGGCGCACCGCCGCCTCTACAAGAAGCCACGTCCACGGCTCAAGGAGCGGCAGTGGCACTCGTGCCTCTTCTGCTCCGTTTCGTCTACGAAGATCTCGTAGATCTGAGACCACTTGGTAAGGAGCTGATTTTCAAAGCATGGGAAGTGCTTGAGGCAAAATAATATAAAATACATATTTAAAACTTTAAACATATGTATATTCTAGCAAAATATTTTAGCCAAAAATAAGTGAATAAAGAAGCAGTTTGAAAAAGGCAAATGTAAACAGCTAAAATGATTAAGCCAGTAAGTAAATAAGTTATGAAAGAATAAAGAAAAAAATATGTTAATCAATTAATTAATTAAATACCCTCCAGACAACGACTCACCATCGTCTTGCTGCCATTATATCTTCTCTTTCGCTGGCACCGACCAGGCCGAATGCATTCCACTTCACGCCGAGAACGAACATCCGTTCGCTTTTGTCTCGTTTTTACGCAATTTTTCTCTTTCTCTCATTCTCTTTCTTTTTATCTCTCCTTTCGTCTCGTACTCAATCCACCTGTCTGTCTCTGTCTCTGTCTTTCTCTCTCTCTTTGTCTCTCGCTTTATTTATTTTTTTCTTCAAATTACCCTTCCTTAAAAGTTCTCTCAACAGTATGCTCCCGTGCTCGTTCGTCGCCCGCTCACTGCCGGCCTGCCCTCCATCGTCGACATCCTCCAATCGCGGGCGGCAACATCTGAATGCAGCCAGCAGCTACCTGGACGCCGCTTCGATCTATGGCGCGAGCCGTGAGGCTTCCGAGAAGTTACGACTGCTTAATGGTAACTTTGTACAATTTATCTTTATCTTTAGTTTATTTTTTTCTCAAAGCTTTCATATACATATGTATGTATCTATACGACTGCTTAATGGTAACTTTGCACAATTTATCTTTATCTTTAGTTTATTTTTTTCTCAAAGCTTTCATATACATATGTATGTATCTATGTAGTAATAAAAAAAAATACAAAAATAATTTATGGTAAGAAGAAGTAAACTAAATTAATCCAGCGGTCGGTTGCTAAAAAAAGAGAATAATAATGAAAAAAAATCCATTATTAGTAAAAAAAAATATTATTAATAATAATAACATAATGCCTATCCGAGGCGAGCTTCGCGTCCCCTTCACCGTCGTCGCTTCTCCGTCTTCTTCTTCGTCTTCTTCGTCGCCACATTCCGATGACGTCATCTCTTTCGCACTCCGCGCGCATCACAACAGGGCGGTGCGGCAGCTACGGGTAAGCATTTTTTTTTCTTCATCTACCTAAAGGATTGTTGAATGATTTTATTAAATTGTTATTGTGAAGCATTAAATCGAAATTCTCATTCATCTTATCGTATGTTAATAAACCTTTATATCTCTCTCTGCAGAAACTAAATCCAACGTGGGAGCCGGAAGAGCTGTTCGAAGAGGTAAGCATTACGGAGTTATATAAATATTTTTTAAATCATAACTTAAACGACATGTATTTACTATTTTAGTTGAAAAAATGAACTATCCTGCATCACTCTCTTCTTTCACCGGAGTGTACTTTAATGTAGACAAAAATGCAGTTTTGAATTCGCTCTTAATTTTCCTTTCTCTCTCTTCTATTAGGCTCGCCGTGCGACCATTGCGCGCCTTCAACACGTCGTCTATGCCGAGCTTGCGCCACTCTTGCTCGGCGGACGGTTGTCCTTTGAGTTTGGTCTCGCGCCAGACGCTGCCGGCGGCGGCCGAGATCGCTATGAGATGGATGCGGACGCAGGAGCCACGAGCATTTTCGCCGTAGCTGCAGGGCAGGCACGGTTGACTCCTTCCTTCTGTCTTCTCTTTCATTTGTATGCTATGATATTCATTCTTTCTTTTAAATAATTATATTATATTAAAAAAAATCAGTATGCAAATGACAAGAAAAAATAAACCATAATAAATAATTTAAGATATTCAAACTGATGTCTCCACTGTCCTCTTCGTCGTGGCCACCTGGAGAAGGTCAGAAAGTAATGGCTCAGACGTCAGCGAATACAATTCATGATGCATTCTCACAATCAGGCAAGGATATGAAACACGACTTCTTTCGTATATTTCTTGGAGAAAATGGCTTGAGTATCGACGTTGGCGCGACAAAATAATTTAAGATATTCAAACTGATGTCTCCAGCCATAACTTTATTCCAGGCACTCTTTCAGGACATTTCGCGTGATTTAGTTGAATAATTCCTATTTTTCCACTCTTTTTCTTCGGCTCTGCCTTCCAAGAACTCCAACTACGGCAATGTGCTTCAATTAGATACTTTTTTTGTTGGAGTCCTTGGTATGCGGGGAAGAAGATGAAAAGTTGAAAAGCTGGAATAAGTCTAGAATAACCGTCTCAAAACTACTATCGTTTGTTAAAATTTGTCTCACGAACGTATACATACTTTTGAGACGGTAGTCCTTCGGCGATCATGAAAAGCTAGTCACGACTATTTTTTCTGCATTTGCTGTTGTTGCAGAAATGTCATGATATCTCATTTTCTGTCTTTGCCGTTTTATTTGAAGAATGCAAAAAGAAGATATCGGTTGATTCTCTTTTTCAGGCACTCCAAACCCACCGCAACAATCGTCAGCGTTCATTCACAGTGATCACTACGACGAGATAAAGTTTGCATGATAATCAGCATTTTACTTGTTTAAAATATGACTAAATTTGATATATTAATATAGAATAATTTTGACTTTTTCTCCTGTTATATACATATGTATGCATACTATGATGTACTAACTATCGAAGGAATCACTGTTGAAAATCACAGAATTTTATTCCCAGAAAAAAAGTATCCTTCTCAGACGACTTCTCGTTTCGCCTTCATCTCATCCCGGGTTCATCGCTGCCTCGAATCATGAGAACGTGAATGACGTCATCGCGCTCGAGTTGGCCAAGTTGATCGCGCGCTGTCGAGATCACGGCCTCGCCGGCTATGGCGCGTGGCGTCATCGGTGCCTTGGCGAACGTGTCAGCAGAGTTACAGTTTTAAGCGCTGACACTAAAAAGGATTACCATAACACTAAAAATAATTGAGAAATTCTCCATAGAGAACAATTATATATATATATTATATATATATATATATATATATATATATATATATATATTTGTACTATTGTGAAATTCGTTTTAGTACTTTTAAAGGAAGTATCTAAAGAAAACCGTATCTGATAGAATTACGTTTCAAACTGTGCAAAACTCTCAACTGGATGAGCCTTTTTTAGCGGCCGCTACAAAATTTCAAATTTGAAACGTATGTGTATCTAACCTCTCTCTCTACTTCTTTCATTGTCTCGCTTTTGTCTAACGTCTGTATCTCTCATCCCTTGGTGATAATGGGGTGCTAAGTGGGCAAGACGGGCAGAGACTGCCTCTTTTTCCCACCCGTTGGCACTCCTTGCTTGGTGTTGAGCATACACCGGGTGCATCGACAGAGACGTTTTCTACCGTATTCCAAAAGAAGAATGCAAATTTCTGGCTAAATACTGACTTTCGTAAAGCAGGAAAAACCTCTATTCGATCTTTAAGGCCAGACTTGATCATATGGGAATATAAAAGAAGACGATATTTTTCGTCGGATACTTCCTTTAAAGGCGATAAAAACAATTGTAAAAAAAAAGCCAAGCGTTTCCTTGTTTAGATTACACAAGAATTGAAAGAATTCGATTTTCCAGCTTGAATCCTTCGAAGAGATCGCCGACGAACTGCGCGGTGGTCTCGACACGGCGCGCCTTCTCTCACGCGTATACGGTAGCCCTGCATCTGCTGACATCATCGTGGTGGCGCTTCTCGAAGAACCCGTCCGCGGTGCGCTCGTTGGCCAGACACTCGCGTGCATCATCGGCGTCCAGCTGAGCAGGGTGCGTTGTATACAAATTGTTTTAATGTTTATCATGTTTATTTTAATTTTGAAATTATAAAATGATCCCAAACAAAAAATATATTTTACTTTTGAGCAATTTTTTCCTAAACTAATTTTTTTTTGGGAAGATAGAAGAATTCTATTACTTTAAGGATCCAAAAACTTTATCTTGAATTTTTTTTTTGCCTGACACTAGGACGAGAGAGCGCATGTGATTTAGATTGATGCCAACAATAATTGACAAGAAAACAATTTCAACAATATACATACATATTTTGCTGAAATCTAACCTAGACAAAGAGCGCCGATCGCTTCTGGTACTCGAACGACTCTCCGGGAGGCTTCAGTGACGCCCAGCTCGGCGAGCTTCGCAAGACCACGCTCGCGTCGTTGTTCTGCGAAGCACTAATGACAGCGGCCGGCGACGATGACGTCGAAGAGCTTCTACCGTATCCTGATGGCACTCGGCACACTAGAAAGAAGAAGGATTTGTCAACGACGTCGGCCGAGCCATCTCTTCAGCCGCAAGCTCTCCTTCTTCCCGATGAATACACGTACATATGCTTAAATATGCTTCTACATTACATATTTCAAATATGAAAGTTAAAAAATATATTTAACATATATAGGGATTACAAAGAAATGGTAAAGTATCGCCAAGAAGAACTTTTTGGTTACGGATGTTCAATAAGCGAAATTATTTCGAAGTATCATGATAGTTAGAACTTCCTTGGTGATAATTTTTTTAAATGAACATTCAGTATGTAATCATATTGAATTCAATTTCGTAAAATCTTCCTGAATTAGCATTCAATTTCGGTGCTACCCATTTGAAGGAACTCACCAATTCCTTGCTCCGCTCTGCTCTCATCGATCAGCTTCGACTGGACGCCTTGGGCATCACCTGGCGAGTTTGGAAACTTTTTTCCGGAATAATGCTTTCTTCCGCTTTCACATTTTTCTCAATTAACTTATTGCTGGACATAAATGCGTGACGAAAATGTATAAAATCGAATTTTTCTCTCTTCACTCTCTCTCTCTCTCTCCCTCTCTCTTGCCATTTACTCCATGCTACTTGTTTTAATGGAGTGCGAAACACAAACGTTGTCTACTTGAATGTATCCTTACCATCGTAATAGCGTCTGTCACAAATCATGCATGCTTGTGTCAGGGAAAAAAGCACGACAAATGTCAGTTTTTCTCTCGTATAGGCGCCCGACCTGGATCCACGGGCGCTGGCGCCTTCCTCCTCGGCGCCGACATTCTTGCCGAAGCGCTCGCGAACGGACGACGCGCTGCGAGCAGCAGCCTCGTCGAGGAGGCGGAAAGGCTTAGACTAAGTTAGACTATGATTAAATTATTTTTAATTTAATTTCTTACTTCTCATCAACTCTACAACTCGTTCTTTTTTTAAGTTCTCGTCAACTCTGGAACTAGATACATACATGAGTCATTCGTTTAGCAGAAATAGATTTCTGATTAACAATTTAATTTAGATATTTTTTTGTAATTTCTTGTTAATTATTTATGAATTTATTTTAATTCGTATTAAAAAAAATTAAATGAATAAATCTCGCACAGACCAAGACGCTTGGACGGGCGGCGATCCGATGCTGCGCTACGGCCACTTCACTAGACCAAAGGCACGAGCTGTCGAGGTCTCTTCTTTCCCTTTTCTATTTCTTTGTTTTCGCTGTTATTATTATTATAAATTTTTGCGAAAGGGCGCGAAAGTTGCTCTAATTAAAAATCAATGAAGACCAAAGCTATCGTGGATTTCTTTTAGTATTATTCTTCTTCTTACGATTATTCTACTTTCTCTTCTCGTTCTGCCCCCCCTCCTTTAGCCTCTTGCTAGTAGCACTTTTTTATTTTCTCCGTATTTTCTTCATCATGTACACATGTATCTCTTGTCTATCCAACTCTTGCACCTCCCTCAAAATTGATTATTTTTCGCGTAACTAGATCATAACAAAACATTCGCTTGTAGTCTACAAAAGAAATTTTTCTATTATCAAACTACTCGATTTTTAGTTCGCGCCTTTTCTCCTAACAAAAGGGGTGATATTTAGCTAGAAGCGACTACAATAGTCAGAACAAAACAAATAGATTACAGTTGATTTTGTGTTTCTTTTTTCAACGATTGAAACCAGAATATCCTCGATCCAAGGTGTCGAAGATGTCCTACGTCCTTTTGCACGCGACCAAGTGGCTCGTCTCCTCTGCCTCCTCTTCTACTTCTTCCTCTTGGATGCCCTCGGGCACTTCGACCGCGACGCTCTGTCATCATTTCTTGCCACAAGTCGACGTCAGCCAGTATGGGTCTTTTCTTTTCTTTTTATTTCTTTCTTCCTTCATGGTTTTTTTGCCGCTTGAATTTCCCGCTTAAATGAGGAAGATTATCAAAAAAGAACGAATTCATGTATGTTCGAATTATCCCCAGAAAAAAACTCTGCGGTTAGGCACTCTCTGATTTTCGCGTGCTATTTCGCAAGTCGCACAATCCAGCGCTGCGTGAAAATAGCACCCGATACAATTTGTCCAAAAAGATGCCCGCACTCAGCACACACAATCTTTTCGGTGTAAAGGAGCTTAATGAAACATTACACAATCAATGTCACTCAGCGCCTAAATTGAAGAAGGGATTTTAGATAATATTTTGAGAGTAATTAGATATTTTTGATGTGTTTCCTTCTCTAACAAAACAAAACTCAATCATATACGAAAAAATGCTTTGAATTCGACCATTTATCCATGGACATTCCTGAGTTTACGAAGAAATCTTCCGTTTCTTTCTCTTTCCTGAGTCAAGATAAAACATATTTAATGTTTATTCAATAAAGGTCAAAGAAATATGTAGATGACGAGAAAAGTAATTACGCCGATCAAGAGTCCAGTGAAGAGGACCGAGAAGTAGATCGCGAACCAGGCTTCAGGAGACCTAAAAAAATTAATTTAGTGACACTTGCCATTGAAATAGAAATTTGATAGATTATTCAGTTAAGTAATTTCACGTGACGTCACGTAGCAAGAATCAAGATTAATTTGAAATCCGAACAAGTCATCGTCGTCGGAAAGTTGTCCATCCGCGCCATCGGTTACTGTAGTGCTCTCTTCTCTAAAAAAAAAATGAGTTGAAAATTTGTTTTCACTTCTTTTCGTGGATCAGACGGGATCACTTTTCTTGGCACAACAGTGCGAATAAAAATATCGTCTATTTAGCTTTCGGTTCGTTTCGCGAGTCTATGTACATACAATTACCCGAGACACACGACCACCTCGATTCTCAAAGGGCCCTTGGAATCGGCCAGACCTTTAGTTTGTCTTGAATTCCCAAAAATGCCAGCAGAGTTTGAAATCGCCCTCTGGAAAGCCACGATGAATGCATGCCACTGTGACCGAAAGGCCGTTGTTCCAGTCGTTGCAGGACCTTTGAAGGGAGCGGAAACTGACAAAATGTATGATTCATATATTTTTTTAAAGGATGTTTATTTACCAGCCATTTAAAGGAACTATCCATGGAGTTTAGAAGCCGCTTGTGAAAAATAACGGTTTGAATTCGCGCATGATATTGGAAAAAGTTTTGGCGGTATGCTAGCACAGTATCCATCACAACAAACTAGACTTTGTGAGCCTTTTTCTCTCTGCCTCTCTTTTGTAATCTCCATGGACAGCTCCTTTAACAATGCTGACATTAGACTTATAAAACGGTTTAAGCTCATGAGGATTAAATTGTGCGCTGGCACCCCGCAAGCTAGCCGGATGAAGTAGGCCTTGAGAAGCAACATTGGACGAGGAACGCAGAGGCAGCGAAAGATGGACAAGGGGAGGAGAGACTCGGAAGAGCCAACCAAACGCAGAGCGGGTAGATGAGTGAAATGATCAATGAAACAACGAGAGTGGAACTGTGATGCTCATTTTGAATTGTTTCCCCTAAATTTGCATCCAATCTAATCTTGTTTCATTGTTCTAAAGTCTATTCTGAGAACAAATCATTTTCTCGGGGTCAATGAGGGAGTAGCGGACATTTTCGACCTCACAATCAATTGTTTCGCATGCATTGTTCATTTTTCCTCTGCTCCCATCTCATTTCTACCGGTTAAATATGCATGAGTTGAGAATTTTGGAATACTGTAAAGTGACAATGAGGCAGTTCGGCGCATTACATCTCATCGGGAAAATTGTTTGCCCAAACATTCATCCCTTAATGGAGTCAAAGTCTTTAATTCACGCCTTTTTGGCAAACCGAAATTCAAATAGATTACGGTTGAGTTTTGTGTTTTTTTGAGAGATAGCTAATTAATTATTTTTCAGCGCTCTCGCTGCCGCGACAAACTATTCCTTTCTACTGGGCGCCGGCGGCAGCGAGGACGCCTGCCTTCCGCGTTCCCTTCCATGCGATGCCACCGACAAGTTTCGCAGCTTCTCCGGATGGTGCAACAATCTCCAACAGCCAGGTGCCTATTTGTCATTTTGTGTTATTATTATTATTATTATACTTTGATTTTTTAATTGTACGTTAAATACGGTATATTCTGTTCGTCAGCAAAATCTGTCCTTGAGGCATGGGCAATGCGTTTGCGCCATTGAGACACTTGCTCCCGCCCGCGTATGATGATGGCAAGTCTCTTACTTACAATTAGAATTTCTCTCGCGACCTTGTCGTTCTTACATATTCTTTCTCTCTCTCTCCGTCTCTTTTCAATTGTTCTCTTTCTCTCCCGCTCTCTCTCTATCTCTGCTTCTTTCTCCGTCTCTTTTGAATTGTTCTCTTTCTCTCTCTCTCTCTCTCTCTCTCTCTCTCTCTCTCTCTCTCTCTCCCTCCGTTCCTCAGGCGTCGAAGCTCCTCGACAGCGCGCGCACTCCGGGCGTCCGCTGCCGAATCCGCGTGACGTCACCAATCGACTCCATCTCGATCTGAACACCGAGCATGAAAAGTAAGGAAGATGTTGGAAATGAATCTATAACTAAACCTTATGGTAAGAAGGCAATTACAAAATTACATGGTCTAACGAAAAGAAAAGAAATGGCCCTGTCCAAGCAATGAAATGAACGAGATACATAGATATTTTTCCCTAAAATTTTCTACTTATTAAAACGAAACCCACAGATTCACGCACATGGTGCAGCAGTTTGGCCAGTTCATCACGCACGACATTACGCACGCACCCGTGACGCGTGGGCCGGCCGGAGAAGTGCTCAATTGTATGTTTACAAAATTTTTTATTTGAATTTGGAGCCAAAACCTTTTTTTTTTTGCTATTTAAAGCTTTCTTTTCTCTGAACGGGCGAACAAAAGACGAACTGAAAAAAACTAATACTTTTTCGTTGTAGACGATTTTGAACGAGTTAAACGAATCGAATAAAGAAGAAAAAAAAAGAAGAAGAAGAAATGAATATCGAAAAATTGAAAAAATAGGCTCTCGCTGCGACGCGTCGGAGAGCATCTCTCGTGAATGCCTTCCTGTTCCGGTGCCCGAGGACGATCCCTTCTTCGCCGCTTGGGTCGGCGGCGAACGACGCTGCCTGCCACTCACACGGCTCGTTTAAAAAAATTCACTTTTGAATTCGCGCCTTTTTGCTTGATTCAAGGGCGAGCGTTGTTTTCGTGTGATTTGTGTGACTTCGAGAGACGACGCGATTTTGAGAGCGTTTATCTTTATTCGCTGTTTTCCAGATCATTGCCTGGCCAGCTTTTCCTTGGGTATCGCAACCAGATCAATCAGGTTAGGTTCAGCATCTTGTTTTCTTCTTGTCAAGGTATTTCTTTCTTTTCAAGTAGCATAAATTGTATGCGAAGTCTTTGGTGACTATTATAAATATATTTTTTTTCTAACTTTAATATATTTGAGAACAAAAAAAAGGAGCACTTTTCCTTCTCACCTTTCAGCTGACCTCGTTCATCGACGCTTCCGTTGTGTATGGCTCAACAAAGTGCGAGGCGGACGCGCTTCGAACATTTCATAGAGGACGAATGAACTCGTCAGACATTGGCGACTTTAATCGGTTCGTTGAGTTTTGCTAATTTTTTTCGAAACACAGAGCAATTTAATTTATATTTTAAAAAAAGAAAAATTAAATTAAAGTAAGTTTCCAGTGAAACCTTGCCGCAGAGCGACTCTGCAGACGGCTGTGAATCAGCGCCTCGTTTTCCCTGCTTCGTAGCAGGTTAGAATAGCCCCTGTACGTGATTATAGTCAAAATAAGACAAATAATACTTGGAAATTAAGAAAGCACTGTAGAATATTTTCAAAAGAGAAGCTTTGAGCACACAAAAGTTCATTAGCAGATAACTTTGTATATATGAACATAGTATATCACTCGTTCAGGAGACGAACGAAATTCGCTTCACCCTCTTCTCATCGTCCTCCACACGTCCTTCCTTCGAGAGCACAACCGAATCGCCGCTCGACTCGGCCATCTCAATCCACACTGGGACGACGAGCGACTTTATCAGGTATTATTCACCTTTTAAAGGAACCCCAGACTCACGCTTGAATTCGCGCCCTTTTTCTTAACACAAAGCAGAGAAAGAATGAAATTTAGAGAGAGGCAACTATACATTGGTCAAGAAAATTGAAATATGTAGATTACAGTTGAGTTTCGTGATCCTCTATCTGTATTTCTTACTTTTTTTCTACTAATTTTACAATCTTAAAAAAGGTTGAGCATTTGGCAATAAATAAATTTTTGAACCAGCGAAAGTGGGGTCGGTTAAAAACAATAAAAAAAATTTTAATTTAAAAAATGCGAATAATCATTGATTGACCAAATGGAGTTCACACAGGAGACCCGTCGTATCATCGGCGCGTTCTTCCAGCACGCTGCCTTTGCCGAGTGGATGCCAAAGGTGCTCGGGTGGCAGCTGGTCGTCAAGCACGATCTGGCCGCACGCAAAACGGGCTATTTTCAAGGTGCGTCCCTTTTTGTTGCATTTGTTACCTTTAATTTATTTATTATTGAAATGTAATTTAAAAATAAATGAATGCACATTTGTTTTCTCTGACATTTGAAACCACATTTTCGAACGGAATATATTGATTAAATTTTAGAGGATTATTGAACAAAATACAGTGCTTTGATATGAATTTATTGATCAGAACGGTTTTAAAGTTTGTTTTCGCTAGCACTTACCACCTTATTTTTGAATGGAATTTATTGAATAAATATGAGAGACAAAATATAGGGTTGATTTTGTGACGATTAATTGATCGGTGTTATTGACTGCTTGAGAATTTGCAGGCTATTCGCCGACGTGCGACGCTGCGATCTCGCAGCCCTTCGCAACGGCCGCCTTCCGTTTCGGCCACTCGCTCGTGCGACGGCAGCTGTGGCGACTGCGTCCGAGCAATCTTGACGGTTTTAACGTTTCCCGCCAAATTAAAAATGTGAAAAATAAATAAACTGTTTTATTTGTAAATATGACTGGGGAATTAATTTAGCGTTCTTTAAGCGAATCTCACCAAACCAGTTGATCTCGCAGAGTCATTCAACAATGTTCGCGCTGTGTACGATGGAGCCGGAGGTTTCTTATTTTCTAATTTTTTTAAATAAAAGAAGAGCTGATGTTGCTCAAAAATGTTCCTTTAAAGTAAAATATGAAAGATAATCATATGTAGAAAAATAGATCTTAAAATTCTGTTTTTTTTTCTTCTCTCAATTTAAAATCTACAATTTCCCTTTCAAAAGGTAGCACTGACTCGCTGCTCGCCGGCATGCTTGGATCGCCTTCGATGAGGCTCGATCCGCAGCTGTCGTCAGCCGTCCGGAATCATCTCTTCGCCGTGCCGGGCGCGCCTCAGTCTGGTCAGTTTCCGCGGTCACTGCCGGAATTTGCGGAACCCGGACCGGGCCGGTATTTGTACCGGTTAGCACCTCAGCAGCTCTTTTTCGTTTCCACTCGATTCCGAGAAGGAAGCCAAGCTGTTTCTAAAGCAGGCTACGAAATATGCTGTACAATGCAAACGAGTCATCATTGAATAATACAATAGCGAAGAAATTTTTTTTATTGTTTCGTGATTAACAATAAGCAAATTTTTACGAGCAATAAGTAGTGGCACGTCATCAATAAGCTTCCTTTTTGGTTTCAAATGTATTTAAAAAAAAGGGTGAGCATTCCTCTCTGCGCCAGGCATGGACCTCGGCGCAATCAACATTCTTCGCGCTCGCGAGCATGGCGTACAGTCGTACAATGACTTTCGGTTAGTTTCAAAGTTGGCGATAAATTTGAAATTGACGGCAACTTTGAATTGGGCGCCAAATTCAAATTTGGCGCCAATTTAAAACTTCAGACATCTCTAAGGGAGTACTGTACCGGTGTGCGCGCGAGCTCCTTGGGCGAGCTGCACAGTGAGATGCGGCCGGGAACCGCGGATGCGCTAGCCGAAGTCTATGAGCACGTCGATGATGTCGACCTCTTTAGTGGCATGCTCGCCGAAAAGCCGATCAAGGGCGCGCTGCTGTATGCCATCTCTAATTCTCTCACTTTCTGTCTCTCTCTTCCATTCTTTGCTCTCTTTCTCTCTGACACTTTCTCCCTCTGTCTCGCTCTCTTGCTCTCTCTCTCTCTATCTCTTCTTTCCTCTATCTCTCTTCTGTGAATTTCTCTCTCTCTATATCCACCCTCTTTTCCTTCAGCCCACCCACAGCAGCCTGTCTCGTTGCCGAACAATTTGTTCGCCTGAAAAAGTGCGATCGCTTCTTCTACGAAAACGACAATGCCGAGACGCGTTTCTCTCCTGGTATTTAAAGAGAATTCTTTTTCATTAAACTCTTCCCTTTCTCGCTATCTTTCTCCTCCTCTCTCTCTCCCTCTGTTTCTTTCTTTCTTGCTCTCTCCTTCGCTATCTCTCTCTCTCTCTTTCTCTTTCTCTCTCACTCTTTCAGACCAGTTAGCCGAGATCAGGAAGCAGTCACTGGCTGCGCTCTTCTGCCGCACAAGTCATCCGCTTCGACGCGTCCAGCCCGACGTCTTTCTTCTTCCCGATCATCTAACGTTCTTCTCTCTCTCTCTCACTCTCCCTCTCTCTCTCTCTCTCTCTCTCTCTCTTTCTCCCTATCTCTCGCCTACTCTCTCTCTCTCTCTCTTTCTCGTCCCTCCAAACTATTCATTCAGTCGTTCTCAACTTTCTTAAAATTATAAATATAATTATAATATATTTCCCATAAGCATAATTCTACTCTCCCTTTTTAAAGCAACGAGCCTCTTCCGTGCTCACAGATGCCAGATATCGATTTCGAAAAGTGGCGCGAACATGGTGCGTTTGAATTTTTGGTGAAGATGAAGAACATCTCTGGTCAATTGCTCGTCTTCCAATCACAGGATCCTGCTCGATTGACGGCGTCTCGATTCCGCTGAATGGGCACGCGCGTCCGTCTCCATGTCAATCATGCACATGCACGTCGACAGGGGTAAACTAGTTGTATTGATTGATTTATTTTGATTCAGCGATCAATTATCATCATTTACTTAATAACCAACCATCAAATCAGTGTAATTTAAATTATGAGATATCACAATGTACGTGATACATACATACTATTCGGCCTGCCGCGCCTTTAATCTATGGAAAAAGTACTTTGTTGAGCTCCCTTACTGTTAGCAATGACAGAACGTTATTGAAAATGAAGGTTCGGCAAACGATTATGATTCACTGTCCCCTTTCAAATGGGTAGTAGACCTGGGAAAGCGAAGTCTTGATCTATACCATTTACACACATGTTTCTCTACAGCAACTTCAATGCTCGACTAATGTCATCCGGCACTGTGCGCACCTTAGCAGCGGGCACGGCGCGATCGAAGCGGCAAAGGTTCGCGCCCATTTAGGGGCCGTTTTTCTGTGGCCGTGGTTTCTGCTTCCGTGGGTTCTGTGGCCGGCAAATAGCACGGCACGCAAAATGGAATGTTGTTCTGAGCTTGACATTCAAAAATGGGACATTAATGTAACGAGACCAAGGGCACGTTTCCGTAGCAATTTGTTGTTGTAGTTGTTGTTGTTTTGTTCGGTGATAATATATTCTTTTACTCTTCTTTGCAGGATGCTGCGTGCGTCGTGCAGTGTCCGAGGCTGGCCAGTCTATGAGCAATTTGATTTGCTATTGTTGAAATATTTAATATATGAAGACTTACACACAAAGAAGATTGTCTTGAGAGGTCAAAACAATCGCTCAAGACTCGTCCGCATCTTCTGATGATTCTTGTGCCTCATCCACGTCCATGCTGTCCACATCCAGAACATCAACATCGTTGACGTCATTGGTTGCGGAGTCGGAAGCGACCGAAGAGCAGAATTGTCGTTAATGGAAAAGCCACTTAGAAATAACACAATTCAAATGGATTCAGACTTGATAGAAAGCAAACCTGCTCCATGCCGTCTCCGGACATGACTCCACCAATTGTCTCGGCGTCGAAAATAGACGCGGGGAGCACACTCATAGCAGAAGTAGTCGTTCTCACCCATGTGAGCCAGGCGTACGTGTCGTAAAAGCATGCCCATCGTGGGTAGCTCTTCTTTACAACCACCAGCTGGACAACGCATCTGCAACATAAATCAAAGCTGCCAAAGGAACAAATCCGTGTGTGTAAGAAGTTATAAAAATCAAGTGGAAAGATTAAAGGTATGACTAAAGAAAACAAGTATAGATACGAGACCTCCACAACGAGCTAGATAACTAAAAGGTAACACTGTTCTTTGTTTCTCGTTTGACCATTATAAAAAACATTATATCAAAAAAAAAACTCAAACAAAATCAATAAGAGTTACAATGAGTAAAAAAATGTGATTTTACCTTGCTCCGCACGTACGCAGCAGGGCGCTGCTCAAGCAGAAAAAGCAAGCTCTACCGAGGCACTCGCTACTAAACAGCACAGTATTAAAATAAACCGTTTTAAGAACGGGAAGAAATGAACCTTGCTCCAAATAAAGTAGGCTATAATAAAAAAAGGAAATCAAATAAAATGACCAATATTAATAATATTTCCCTAGAAAAGCGACGGTTTACCTAGTAGAATAGTCTAAACCGGAACTTAACAAAGAATTTGGTATTATTGAATAATAAGATTTTAATACACAGCTAAACATTTCCCACAAACATTCATCGTCCCCAAAATAAGTCTAGAATATGCTCATTTAACAAAGAATATAATGAAGGAAATAGTTACGGTAGGGAAGTACTTGATAGCTGCGAGCCACGCGCAGAACGAAGAGAGAGAGAGAGAGAGCTGCTTCCTTGGTACGCTGACCACGCAGCCTGCCGGAGACGATAACCTAAAAAAAAAAACTATTATTGCACTACTGCTGATAAACTCATCGCAAGTCATAATTGTAATGAAAATTCTTAAAATCCACATAATCCATCTTTTGGCCAGCACAAGTGCAAACTAGTACAAAACCGGTTCCGGTACTGTTGGCAAGGTCTCCCCATGCAATTCCCATCTTTAACAGGCAAGTAATAACACTAAAAATAAAAAGAAAAACAGCAAAATCCGAATCTGGAGTAATTTTACACATGGTAGGCATTTCAAACTACAAACATCATTAATTATTCACCAGCGAAGAGATTCGATCAAATATGCAGAAAGACGAGAAAAAAATGCAGAAAAAAACGTGAACCGACCTCGCAACCGCGAGCCTTGGGTTCAATGATGAAACGGAGGACTCCGTAGCAGGCGCGGCGGACAGCCAGACCAACGACCAACTTGTAGCGGAAAGACTCGCACTGGGCAACGGCGCAGAAACCGCGGGTAGACACCTTCTCGGAGTAGAGCTGCAAGCGAAAGCATTAAGTGATGCAGCTAACAATTTTGTTTCTTTATGGCAAACAAATAAAAAAAAATCACCTTGTATTACTTGAGGCTGCCTTCAAGTATTGCAAGGCAGCCCAAACGGCTAACTTACGACTTTACAACAAAGATTTAAAACAAACCCTCAGAGGAAGCCGCCGATTGGACCCGACTCGGTCTTCGCCAGGAGCTTGGTAACTACAACACACGTTGAATATCCTTCACTTTAGATTATTGCGAAAAAAATAACATAAAAAAAGCTCAAACGAAATAACAAGAACAACAAAAACGAGCAAAACAAAAAAAGAAAATACAACTCCACCTTGTTCGAATCACACGCATGCAGCCTGACGATGCACGAACTGGGCAAGGCAGCCGGACACGCGAACTGGCGTCTAAACAACAATGAATTAAAAACATAAGGAGAAACAAAACGAACTAAAACGCATAACAATAACTTGAATGCTGAACCATCCTCAAATCTTCACGTTTTATTTAATCGTTCCGTACTGTCACAACAAACATTTCTCTAAAAAGAGGAGTTGCAATTAAAACGTGACTGATGACGCTTTTATGCAAAAGCTCAAAATGAAAAAAATTTAACGGAAGAATGTACATTTTATTATGTTGCACGAAAAGAAAATAATTTAAAATATGCAAAAGTGTACAAAAAGTTTTTTCGAGCACTTTCACTCGCATGTGAATGTGAACCCTTAAGTGTCGCCGCTCGACGTTGCCTAACTCGCCAGATCGGACGAGATAGCTACTCCGTGTCTGCAGCGAAACTTCAAGACAATCAAGACAATTGGGCGAGGCGGCGCCGTCTCCCGAATTGTCTTAATTGTCTTGGAACATTGTCTTGACAGGTTAAGACAATTCCCTGCAAGACAATTTTGTCTAAGACAAATCTCAAGACAATGGCTTCAAGACAATTATTGTCTAAGACAATATTCTTTGTATGTAAGCCAATTTTGAAAGTATATTAAGAGTTTTGAATGCATAAAAATTATTCACAGTTTCAATTATCGAACGTAACGAAACAAGTATTTTCCTTTTATTTCCATAGCCATGTGGACAGAGAGCGGTCTCCTTCGTAGTTTTATAAGTATATGTGAGTATTAGAACCGTTCTAGTGTTGATCTATTTCTAGTGTGCACATATGTATACTGTATGTATGTCTCTCTATCCTCTCTCTGTATAGTTCGTAGCTCGCTCCGCTCGCTCCTCTCCCAGCTCCTCCCCTCTCTCTCATGTACTTAAGTGATAGATCTGACTCACCTAGAGGTCTAGCCCGGAGGCGGCCAGCCGGTCGCCGCGTTCCCCTATGGTCCCCCGCCCCATGGTCTCTCCACTCTCCCTTTCCCCCGGTGTCCCCCCTTTCGACGGTCCACAACGCCTCGGGCCCTCCCTACTCTTCCTCTGCTCCCCTCGACTCTCTCTCCCTTCTCCGTTATCGACGTCGTCTCTATTGTCCCAGCATAAGCGATAAACCTGATCCTACCGTATGTGTGAGGCACCAGCATTGACTGTTTGTATGGAAGATCGAAAGTTCACAGATACTTCGAGTGTCTTCACGGAAAGCCGGAAATTCATCCTCAATCATTTTTAGCATTTCTTGAACACAAAAAACTAGTCATGAAAATGTAAGTTAGCATTTTCAGAATTTTTAATCACAAAGAAGCTTGTTGAACAATACACAGAGACAGGCACAGAAAAAGTATCACCTGATTTAACTTAAAAAAAAAGAAATTGATCACACGAAAGTAACGGGAAATGAATAAAAATTTGAAGAAATACGGTTAATCAGTCAATATTTATATATCACTTACTTTCAGCACTACAATTCGTTTACTATGAAGCAGCAGTAAATATGAAGTAAGCAAAGAAGTATACTATTGGACCTGTGAGATCGAAAAGAAGAAAAAAAACATCTTAGCTTTACGTGTAGTAGAGCCTTGATGGGCAATTAGTGGCAATTGCTATCTCATCAATTTTGTTCAAATATGTACCCATTAAAGCAGTAAAAATTAACTTAAAAAGGCGCTTTCTCCAGCCAATGAACATGCAACAAGAAATGTTTAATAGTTCCTAAAATATGCTATGCAATCGTTAGGATTACTAATAGCTCACTGCAGCGATATGGTGACCTAGGCATGCCATCTCGCTCGCTGATTCCTACCCCAAAAATATTACGAGCACATAAGAGGAATTTTAGAAGCAGAAAAAATGGCGTAGTCCTTCTAGGCTCATCTCCTGCGATAATGCCTTTCGTACGCCATAGAGAAGAAGTTTACCATTAGAGCGTCAAGACTTTTCTCTTCTCTTATTTCACTCCTTGCTTTTC
The DNA here is from genome assembly GCA_945643635.1 of Allodiplogaster sudhausi. NCBI lineage: Eukaryota > Metazoa > Nematoda > Chromadorea > Rhabditida > Diplogasteridae > Allodiplogaster > Allodiplogaster sudhausi. The sequence continues at coordinate 68,138 of CALZFC010000268.1, forward strand.
TGACAATGAGCATTTGCTACACATTTTGCAAATACTATTCTTGCTATTCTTCTCTCTATAATTTGTATGCTCAGCTTCGATTTTTTTTCAGTGTCTGTCTCTGTCTCTCCCTTTAGTTCTCTCGCGCTGTCCCCTCTCTCTTTCACTTTTCTCTCTCTCACTCTCTTCAGTTTCTCTCCAGTTTTCCCTTGTTTTTTTACTGTCTCTACTCATAACATTTACCATTGCTATTTTATATAATTTATGTGTACAGTTTCTCTCCTTTTCTTCTTCTCCTTTTAGGTCCTTCTCTCTCATTCTATTTATTTAGCGTGCTCTCTTGTTCTGTCGTTCTGTCTCTCACTATCATTCCCTTTTTTCCCAGCTAAATTGTTATTTGGTTGACATATATACAGTGCGATCCATATCAAATAGTTAGTTTTTCTATATTTTAAAACGTCAAAAAATATTCAATAACTAATCAAGATAAGGCTGTATTTTTTGTGATAATTTTAGGGAGACACTACTATCGCAGCTATGGAGTGATGAGCACTTCTCGGATTCTGTAAGCTTGAAGGCAAATGACTGCAAGGGCAACGAGTACAGCGACCACGAAGAACGCCACTCCGACCCAGAAGAACTGCAAAGGAATATATGCCAGTAGTAACTTCCATAAGAAAATTTCAGAGAGACCAATCGAGAAATATCGCCTGCCGTTGTGATAAAGCAATTGCGAAAAGAAATCAATGAATCGTTAAATCATGTTTTACTACATACAGTAGGTAATCTTACCGGACGCGTGAAGATTGACACCAGCCGCGGCATTAATCTTGCCGTTTGTAAAAGACATGTCAAGGACAATCGGTCATGACCGTTTCAAAATAAAACGGACACATGTCCTGGACACATCCACTTCTGCCTATCTTAATACACAGGGGTCTAGGACATGTCTAAGACATGTCCTGGACGTGTCCTGGACAAAAAAGAAAAAAATCTCGATGGTCATAGACACTTTTGTGGGCTTGTCCCTTACGTGGTCATGACCATAGCGAGAGAGTGCATAAACGCGGAGAACACAGAGTGACACGCTCGCGGTTACTACCGATGTCCCGGACAAATTATGGTATGCGACACAGTTTATGACATATGGCACCTCTTTTTTTAGTTTTGTTTAAAGTCAATTTGGGGGGGAAATTTTAAACGAGCCAACAAGCTGCACTTATTTTGTTGTTTTGTTTTTCTAAACTGATTTTGGCATGTTTTTGGATCCATTCGCCACCATTGTGCTGAAGAGCCTAGCTGAAGAGACGGGAAAAGCTTGCCTCGCGAATATACGTCTCGCGAATGGTGTAGCAGAATTACTGACTGGCGGCAACTCGCACATCCACTGCTCGTCGCCATCGTATTCAAGCAGTGCTCACGAATTTTGCACGGAGGTCCCTCCCCCGTTACTCTACCATGTTTTTCTCCCCCACCGTTTTTGTTATGGCCATGTTATGAAGCCCCATCAATAAATGTTGTAAAAACTAAGAATTTCTCGAGATGTGGCTGTGCATGAGAAGATACAGGGAACTGGCTTGCAGGAAGGACCTTGGGCGTATCTCACAATCAGAGTTGGGGTATGGAAAGGAATCCGATTCGATACATAGTTTCAAGCAGATGATGCATAATTGTAATTGATTGGTGCATAAGTGTCTGGTGCAATTCGACTTAAAAAGTTGCATTTTTTCAAAAGTGGACTTAGAGTGAACCATTTTAGCTTCTCTTTTTTTTATTTTGATTATTTTTGTTAAATAAATATAGAAAAACAGTAAAAGAGCCGAAAATGTCAAAAAAGTATTTTAACGCGCATATGTGCAGGTGTCCATGACATGTCCTTGACGTGTCCTTGACATGGTAATGACCATGAACGGTCATGACCGATTGTCCTGGACATGTCTTGGACAAACGGCAAGATTAATGCCGCGGCAGATGCGGCAGTGCTTCTTCGTGTGGAACCGTCGTACTAAAATTGCTTTCAGGATACAAAAAAAGAGTGTTCTTTTTCGTTACTTTTTTCGGGAAAGCTTACAACTGACTTCCTTAAGGCAGCCGATGCCATGCTCGAAGTCGCCATTGCCAGCGAGCTGAAATGGAATTAAAATCTTTACTCGAACTATTCTCCACCGTCTCAATCAATCAATCAATTTATACGGTGGAATATAGTTACGTAACACACGTGGAAATACATAAACTATGAAAAGCCCAAGCGGTCACGACCAATTTGTTTATATCAAAAACTTTGACCAAACGCTCGTTTAACTTGAAAATTTCGAACAACATTTTGATTGGACATCAAACCTTTTTTTTCTCTTTTTACAATGTCAATCAAACATCGATCATCTCGACAAAAAGCATGAACAGTCACATGTTTATTTGCAGCGTTGATGTAACGAGCATTCTTCAAAACGGGCAGAAAAAAAAGAAGAAAAATGGCGACCAGAGAAAGGAGCACGGCGACTGCGAAGAACGCCATGCCAACCCAGAAGAACTGCAAACGAAATTGACAATTTTAACTTATTTCTCCCGCTCAGAATAGCTAATTTTTGGTCTTTAGGTTGTTCTAGATGTCGAGGTTCACTAAGTTATATTGTCATCTCGGTCGAGCAGCAATTATTCCGAACTAAGCGTAGAGATAAGTCGCTGTTTTACCTTCAAGACCTGAAATAAACTTCAGAATAGTCTATTTCCTAACGTCAAAGCCTCAGAAGTAGTCGTAGGAATTGGCGTTGTAAGTGCCGCCATCACCTAGGTTGTGAGAAGCAATTAGCAACTTTTTCCCTCTCCCCTTTTATGGTGACATAAAAAAGGGGAGAAGAAAAAGGATTCTTCAATTATTCATGCGCCGCCATTAGTTCTTTTTATTTTTATTTTTATTTTTTACAAACATTTTCTGCCTAGGTGGGCATTTATGTAATTTGAATTTTGTCTTCTACAGTTGAGAGCATGGAGGACCCTTTCAAAAGTAACGGTCTCTTTGCCATCCGGCTGCTCAGGGAACTCCTCGCGAATCAAGTGGTGCATGCGCTCAATTTTGTCGGCTATCTCGGATAAGTTCAGTTAGCCATCGACTTTTCCACACACGCATGTCAGCTGTTGGAAGACGTCATTCTTCCACTCTAAAATTGGGCACTGTCGAAAACAAAAACAAATACGATATTTAAAAATTAAAAATAAGAGAAGGGTGAATTCTAACCCAAATGGCAATTCGAATAATTCCCCTTCCATCCGTGCCTCTCACTGGGTGAGAAGCACTTCTGCTCCGCGTCCATGGATTTCCCAATACGGTGCCAGCAAAGATTGTCGCTCCTTAGACCATATTGCGTGCATCTCACTGTGACTGAATTGCCGTTGTTCCAGTTTTCGCAGATCCTCTGAAATAGGCGGAAAATGGCAAAGTGTATGATTAATGTCAATTTTAAAGTGAAAATTAAAACGTTTAACGAAAATCTTTTCCAATAATTTATGGTTTATTTAATACTAATTCTCACATCGGATTCATCCTTCCACACAGGCGCCGGGAAGAAAATCTGTGCACAGGCAGCTTGGCAGGCTAGCAGAATGAAGTAGGCCTTGAGAAGCAACATTGGACGAGGAACGGAGAGACAGCGAGAGATGGAGAAAGGGAGGAAGAGGAGGAGAGTGAATGGGAGGAGAGACTCGGAAGAGCCAACCAAGCGCAGAGCGGGCAGATGAGTGAAATGATTTTATTTATTTATTTATTTATTTATTCAATACATCAATATGATGTGACAACATTTAGAAATATTGATCGAGAAGGATTACCAGAACTAAAACCTGAGAAGAAAATGCAAATTCAATGCACCGCGAAGAGGGGAGATAAGAGAGAGAGAGAGAGAGAGAGAGAGAGAGAGAGAGAGAGAAGTAGCTGACGCTAGATACTATGAAAAGGGGGTCTAGGTGGTTGGATGCAGCCAGCCGATCGCCTCGACACCGAACTGGGGTTGGCAGGTTCCCAGTATGGTATGTATGTGGGGTGCGCGACGTCCCAAGAGGTGGCAAGGCTCCATAGATGTACTTACGTGTGCGAGCTGTGCACACCTGAGCATCGAGGGACCAGCTGCTGATTGAAGGGGAATAAGGGAGATGGGAATGAATATGTATATAGATGAGGAGTAAAATACTTAGATAAATACATAGTATAACTTAGCAAATATAATTAGCATAAAAATATGTGGATAAAAGTAAACACAGGACTAGAAATGAAACGATTATAGGTTGGGTACATTAACCCGACAAAGGGATAAGAGAGGCAATGAACTGATAATCTTTCTAAAACTTTGAATACTCGTAGATGCAGTGGCAATTACAATAAGTTTGTAGTAATTTGATGCAGCCCTGACCGAGAAAGAATGCTGAGCAATCGATAGTCTAGTTCTAGGCACATGGAAAGCATATTGAGAACATCTGCCGTTAGTTGGCTTAAAGGTAAAGAATTTACTGATAGGAATGTCAATGGCATTGTGCAATAACTTGTAGGTATATATAAGATCAATCTGAGTACGCCTTACTAACAGAGAAGGCAAATTATAAAGAGAAAGACGGCATGAATAGGACGGAATGTCTCTAAAATTAACAAATGTTTTGGCGCAGCGTAGGAACAAAAGTCTAGTGAAAATGTGCTGGATTCGTTCAATTTGTCTAATAAGACCAATCTGGTGAGGAGACCGAAGCAAATTGATCGAAGCAAATTCAGTAATCAGAAGAATATAACACTTATAAATATCAGGGGTTTTTGATGAGAGCATTCGAAACAGACTATAGACTAGGTTAAGCGAACGGCGGCAAATCGCCTCTATATGGTCCTTGAAAGAGAGCTTACTATCCATTAAAACACCAAGGTCTCGAATGGCTGAGGAAGAGACAGAGAAAGGAGTTGGAGGGGGTTGGTGGGACACAAGGTAAGGATATCGAGGGTTATTTTTGCCTAGGTGGAGTACATTGCACTTTTTGTGTGCGATGTGGAGCTGCCATTTTTGGCAGTAGGACTCGAATAGACTGGTTGCTTGCAAAAGTTGTTGAGAGGGAATTAAATCTGGCGTTCGGAAGAGGTGTACATTTTGATGTCATCAGCGAAAGAAGAGATTTTAACACTAGGAAGAGGGGTATCTACACATGACCCTGTGTCTATTGCTCTTATCCATTCAGTGGAACATTCAAGTAGATTAGATTCAACAGATCGGCGTGAACGAAAACCATGCTGACTAGGTGGAATGATAGAGAACAGATTGCACCAACGAAGAATGGCAGGACGCAGACATCGTTCAAATACCTTGATAGGAGGGGGGGAAAGAGTGATTGGGCGAAAATCTTTAACGGACGATGGAGAGGGTACTTTATTGATCGGTATAACAATGCCTTTCTTCCAGGCTGATGGGACTTGACCGAGCATTAGAGAATAGTTGAAGACATAACTGAGAGTAGTGCAGAGAGATTGGGCACAATTCTTGTACACGAGCTGGGGGACAGGGTCTACTGTGGAAGAGAGGGATGACTTAAGCTTTTGAAGGTTTTTCTTTACAATATAAGGCATAATTATGAAGTCAGAGAAAGAATGGGTGATGGCAACATGGGAAGCGAAAACGGGAGAATTACCATCATCAACAGTAAAAACAGATGAAAAGAACTTTCCAAAAGCAGAAGCTTTATTACTGTCACCCAGGCAAATAGTATCAGAGTCATCTCGTAGAACACCGATTACTGGCTTTTTCTTTAGTCTACAACCCAGGAACGCATAAAGTCTCTTTTTTTGATTTCATGAGGGCGGCTTCATAATTACAATTAAACTTGGCTACAAGTCTAGACAATTTTGCAGATACTCGTAAATATTCAGTTCGAACAGGCATACAGTTTAATTTAGAGTAAAGCCTTATGGTCTAAGAGAGAATGTATATATGGAGGGTACTTGTCACGGTCAAGACGCTTACGTGCAATAGGGGTATACATGTACATGATAGTAGTGAGAGTGGAAGAGAATTTTTCTAGCATATCGTCAATATCTGAAAAATCTTGAAAAATGGATACCCAGTCAACGTTCTCTAATGCTTTATTCATTGTTATGTAGTCCGTATTCTTAAAATCTAGATAGGATTCAGTCAGGACGGTTCCAGTAAACAGAGTGAGAGAAAACGTGACAGAGGCATGATCAGATGTGGCAAAGTTTGGTGCTATTTCACACGTGCGGACTATGTCAGGCGAGCTAATCACTACGTCTAGCACGTTACCAGAGTGCGTGGGAGAGGTGACGTTTTGAACATAATCTAGGTCAGAGATAAGGTCACATAGGAGCTTGGCCTTCGCGTTAGAGGGAGTGTTACTAGACCAGATAATAGAGAGATTCAGGTCACCAGCTAGTATGCATTCGTATGGGACAGAGAGAAGAGAGTGTAGAATATCAAAGAAGTTATTGTTCTGTGCAGCGGATGTATTTGGCGGTCAATATGCAAGTATTATACGTGTCTTTTGCGCATCTAACGGAGAGCAAAGATCAACTGATAGAATATCACAATTAGAAGTGTGGGCAGATGGAACAAGACAAGCATCTAAAAATGAAGAGCAAAGAATAGCGACACCGCCACCGCGTTTGGCTAATCGATCGGAACGGAAGATATTATACGGGAAATCAGCTACAATCTCAGAATCACTAATATGCTCATTTAGCCATGTTTCAGTTATAAGAACGAGATCAGAGCGAGAGACAGAAAGAAGAAGATGAAGATCAGATAGTTTTTTCACAAGGCTCCTTGCATTGAAAAGAATACAGGCGACAGAGCGGGAACCTCGGTCTAGATGTTTCCCTGATTGCCACTGGGAGAGCTCATTAGCTGGTCCTTCGGACGCCACCGATCTCCGCCTTCACCCACAGCTAGAGCACCCAGCCCTTGCCCGGTTCCGACTTGCGGAGATGGAAGAGCTGCTTGCGCAAGTCATTCCACCGGACGCGCTCCTCTGCCGTCATCGACTTCCTGATGTAAACGATATTCCATCTTTGGTCAGCCCGAAGGGTCCATGCACCCTTCAGACACCTCAGGAGATGGCCCCTAGTGGGCAGCAGGACCTTCATCAGCCGCGGGCGATCACCGGGCTTGCCCATGCGGTAAACCGTCATGGGTTCGCACTCAGCACCCACGGCGGAGAGGAGGCTGGTCACGGAAGATTTGTCGGCAGCGAGCTTGGCAGAGAGATCAGAGGAGGAGGGCTCTGCCAGTCCGGCAATGACGAGAGAGCGCTCTCGCAAGTGCCGCTCCTGATCTGACTCAACTGCCGCGCCGCCGCCGGCAGGCAGGTTGGCAGGGAAGGAAGACAGAGAGAGGGTGTTAGAGGGAAGAGAGGAAGAGGCAGGGACAAGTTTGGACAACATTTCAACGGTGTTAGCAAGCAGGACGATCATGCTGGACAGAGTTTGCCACGTGGCATTATTCATACCTGCTGGGGGCGTCCCGTTGCCGATGGCCAGGGCGTCGACGACGATTTTCGAGATGTTGCCTGTGGCAGCGTCGAGGAGGAGTGGGGCGGTGGGGGATGATTGGTGGACTCGCTTCCTGGCAGGGGGGGACATGGTTTCTTTCTAAGTCCAGAGCACAGCGGTCTAGCCGCCGCACGTGTGAAGAGAGAAGGGGACAGTGATCAATACATAACCACAGTTTCAATTGAAGCGAACACATGAGAATATTTTTTTGAATTTGCACGCAATAAAATCTTGTCTCGTTGTACTAAAGTCTATTCTGAGAACAAATCGCTCTCTAGAGATCAATGAACGGACTTTTTCGTCCTCAATTGTTTCGCATACATTGGAACAGTTCATTTTAAAGGGCAGGCACCTTATCTTCTGCTCCCATCGCATTGCTACTACTTGATTGAAATTGCCTGAATAGAAGAGAGCAGTCGCATACTGTAAATTTAAAATGAGGCAGTTCCGCACGGGACACCTCATCGTCAGTGGAATGCTTATTTTTGAATTCGCGACCGAAGGGCGAGAAAGTGTGGTTTTGGGGGGAGAGAATACAATAGTCCGGATAATTTAAATGCATTACGGTTGAGTTTCGTGCACCTTAAATAGATAAGCAATTAATTACTTTTCAACGCCTTCGCTGCCGCCACGACAAACAATTCCTTTATACTGGGTGCTGGCGGGAGCGAGGACGCTTGCCTTCCACGGCCTGCCACGAGGTTTCGCAGCTTCTCCGGATGGTGGTTCTCACAATCAATATTTCTCTTGCCCCCCCCCCCACCGTCCCCTCCAATACCCTTTTTTTTTTGCTGGATACGGTTCAGTCGTCAAGTCGTCAATCCAGTTTAATAAAAAGGTCCTTGGACTTGTTTAGAAAAAAAATTACAACCATATTTCACTTAGCAAACACAGTTCATACGCATAAAGTTCACAAGAATCAACTAGCACCTAATTTTTCGGTTACCTACTGAATTCAGGCGACAATAGTTAGGCACGGCTATCTAATTAGCTTAAAAAATGTTACCTATTTCACGCGAAATCAACCAGTAAGAATATATATTTAAATCGATAAAACAAAAATAAATATCTGTTGCGCTCTCAAATTATTGACTGATTGATAGATAGACGTCCTTTACACTCCCCTACATCTTCGAAATCTACTTTCCATTGAATGACACACTCCGAGAGAATCCGCGATGAGAGGAAGTCGATCCGAGCCGAAGAAGCACTCTTCTTTCCCGTCGGGCGTGTGCACGAAGGGAAGGAAGAGTGCTTTCGGTGCACGCCATCCTTTAAAGAAGTTCAATGAAACATTATTCAATCAATGTTAGAGCCTTAATTGAAGAGGGGATATAAAATAATGCATTGTCGATATTTTGAAACTAAAAAGATATTTATAGATTCCTTTCTAACAAAAACAAAACGCATTTGTATACGAAAAAATTCTTTGATCCATGGACATTACGTTATGAAGAAATCTTCGTTTGCCTCTCTCCCCATATCCATCCGTATCTCAATCGTGACGATTTAAACACTTCCTGCATCAAGATAGAATATATTGAATGTTTATTCAATAAAGGTCAAAGAAACATGTAGATCACGAGAAACGTAATGACGCCGATAATGAGTCCAGTGAAGAGGACTGAGAAGTAGATGGCGAACCAGGCTTCAGGAGACCTTAAAAGGGCTATAATTTTGAAGCCCATTAAAAAACATTAGTTGCAATTTTTGCAATTTAGCAGCAAATTTCTATTTCACTGCAAGTATGTATCAATCACCACTGTGATATAGAAATTAAATAGATAATTCAGTTGAGTAATTTCATCTATCAAGATTTGAAATTCGAACAAGTCATCGTCGTCGTCATCGGAAAGTTGTCCATCGGCACCATCGGCTTCAGCAGTGCTCTCATACCTAAAATAAGTAGAACCCTTGTTTTCCCTGCTTTCCGGGGGATCAGACGGGATCACTTTTCTTGGCGCGACAAAAAATATCGACTATTTAGCGTTCGGTTCGTTTCGGGAGTCAGCCGAGACAGCTGATTGTTAGTTTATCAGCCCAGTCTATCAGCCGAGACACACGACCCCCCCCCACTTCTAGAAGAGTCCTGGGAATCGGCTAGACTTAGTGTGTCTCGGCTTCCCTGAGATGACCGAATTCATTTGCTAACATCAGGGCCTCCGAAGTTGTTGTCGTGGTTGGCGTGGATGTGGAGGAAGTCGTTGTTGTCGAGCTGCAATAATATAATTTAAATCAGGCTGTTTTAATTTAATTAATAAATATCCGCTCTTCAAATATTGGATGGTTTTTCGTAAAATAGCAAATGACGAGAAAACATGCGGCGTGGTCGTTGGAAGAGTGGAAGTCGTCGTTGGAATTGGCGTGTGAAGTGCCGCCGACACCTAGGGAGGAGCAATTAGTTATAAGTTTCTTCTTTTTCATTTATATTGCCAATAATACAAATACTTTAATTATTCATGCAGCTCCATTAATTCCTTTTTAAAAATTTTTTCCAAACAAAATTTTCAAAGTTGGATTATTTTTCTTCTACATATGAGAGATTAGATGACCCTTTCAAAAGAAACGGTCTCTTTGCCCCTCGGCTTCCCAAGGAATTCCTCGCGAATGAAGCGGTTCATGCGTTCGATTTTGTCGGTGATCTCGGACAAGTTCAGTTGGCCATCGTCTTTTCCACACACGCATGTCCGGTTTTTTAAGAAGACGTTATTCTGCCATTCTACAATTTGGCACTGTCGAAAAAAAAAACAAATAAGATATGTATTTAAAAAAATTTTTTCATTTGCCCACTAGAAATTCCTCCAATCTTCGTGGTCACTCGTTGAAGCTCTCTTTCCCCCATTTCGCTCTCTGCGCACCAAATGTGCTCGTTTCTCTTACAGTATTGTCCGTCCTTGGAACTCCTTACTAGAACAGCAAGTTGTCTCCCTTTCACTTTCATCTTTTCGTGGTAGTTGTGCCAATTTATGTATCTGATTTCTTTTCCCTATTTTTTATTTTTTTCCACTTTCTTTCAACAATTTCTTGACCCTCCGTTTAGACTTACACTGTTCTCATTATTGACCTTCTCAGTCAATAAAGAAATTCAATTCAAATAAGAGAAGAGTGAATTCTAACCCAAATGGCAAAACGGATGATCCCCCTCCCACCCGTGCCTCTCGCTGGGTGAGAAGCACTTCTGCTCCGCGTCCATGGATTTCCCAATACGGTGCCAGCAAAGATTGTCGCTCCTTAGACCATATTGCGTGCATCTCACTGTGACTGAATTGCCGTTGTTCCAGTTTTCGCAGATCCTCTGAAATAGGCGGAAAATGGCAAAGTGTATGATTAATGTCAATTTTAAAGTGCAAATTAAAACGTTTAACGAAAATCTTTTCCAATAATTTATGGTTTATTTAATACTAATTCTCACATCGGATTCATGCTTCCACACAGGCGACGGGAAGAAAATCTGTGCACAGGCAGCCTGGCAGGCTAGCAGAATGAAGTAGGCCTTGAGAAGCAACATTGGACGAGGAACGGAGAGACAGCGAGAGATGGAGAAAGGGAGGAAGAGGAGGAGAGTGAATGGGAGGAGAGACTCGGAAGAGCCAACCAAGCGCAGAGCGGGCAGATGAGTGAAATGATCAATGCATAACCACAGTTTCAATTGAAGCGAACACATGAGAATATTTTTTTGAATTTTGCACGCAATAAAATCTTGTCTCGTTGTACTAAAGTCTATTCTGAGAACAAATCGCTCTCTAGAGATCAATGAACGGACTTTTTCGTCCTCAATTGTTTCGCATACATTGGAACAGTTCATTTTAAAGGGCAGGCACCTTATCCTCTGCTCCCATCGCATTGCTACTACTTGATTGAAATTGCCTGAATAGAAGAGAGCAGTCGCATACTGTAAATTTAAAATGTGGCAGTTCCGCACGGGACACCTCATCGTCAGTGGAATGCTTATTTTTGAATTCGCGACCGAAGGGCGAGAAAGTGTGGTTTTGGGGGGAGAGAATACAATAGTCCGGATAATTTAAATGCATTACGGTTGAGTTTCGTGCACCTTAAATAGATAAGCAATTAATTACTTTTCAACGCCTTCGCTGCCGCCACGTCAAACAATTCCTTTATACTGGGTGCTGGCGGGAGCGAGGACGCTTGCCTTCCACGGCCTGCCACGAGGTTTCGCAGCTTCTCCGGATGGTGGTTCTCACAATCAATATTTCTCTTGCCCCCCCCCCCCCACCGTCCCCTCCAATACCCTTTTTTTTTTTGCTGGATACGGTTCAGTCGTCAAGTCGTCAATCCAGTTTAATAAAAAGGTCCTTGGACTTGTTTAGAAAAAAAATTACAACCATATTTCACTTAGCAAACACAGTTCATACGCATAAAGTTCACAAGAATCAACTAGCACCTAATTTTTCGGTTACCTACTAAATTCAGGCGACAATAGTTAGGCACGGCTATCTAATTAGCTTAAAAAATGTTACCTATTTCACGCGAAATCAACCAGTAAGAATATATATTTAAATCGATAAAACAAAAATAAATATCTGTTGCGCTCTCAAATTATTGACTGATTGATAGATAGACGTCCTTTACACTCCCCTACATCTTCGAAATCTACTTTCCATTGAATGACACACTCCGAGAGAATCCGCGATGAAAGGAAGTCGATCCGAGCCGAAGAAGCACTCTTCTTTCCCGTCGGGCGTGTGCACGAAGGGAAGGAAGAGTGCTTTCGGTGCACGCCATCCTTTAAAGAAGTTCAATGAAACATTATTCAATCAATGTTAGAGCCTTAATTGAAGAGGGGATATAAAATAATGCATTGTCGATATTTTGAAACTAAAAAGATATTTATAGATTCCTTTCTAACAAAAACAAAACGCATTTGTATACGAAAAAATTCTTTGATCCATGGACATTACGTTATGAAGAAATCTTCGTTTGCCTCTCTCCCCATATCCATCCGTATCTCAATCGTGACGATTTAAACACTTCCTGCATCAAGATAGAATATATTGAATGTTTATTCAATAAAGGTCAAAGAAACATGTAGATCACGAGAAACGTAATGACGCCGATAATGAGTCCAGTGAAGAGGACTGAGAAGTAGATGGCGAACCAGGCTTCAGGAGACCTTAAAAGGGCTATAATTTTGAAGCCCATTAAAAAACATTAGTTGCAATTTTTGCAATTTAGCAGCAAATTTCTATTTCACTGCAAGTATGTATCAATCACCACTGTGATATAGAAATTAAATAGATAATTCAGTTGAGTAATTTCATCTATCAAGATTTGAAATTCGAACAAGTCATCGTCGTCGTCATCGGAAAGTTGTCCATCGGCACCATCGGCTTCAGCAGTGCTCTCATACCTAAAATAAGTAGAACCCTTGTTTTCCCTGCTTTCCGGGGGATCAGACGGGTTCACTTTTCTTGGCGCGACAAAAAATATCGACTATTTAGCGTTCGGTTCGTTTCGGGAGTCAGCCGAGACAGCTGATTGTTAGTTTATCAGCCCAGTCTATCAGCCGAGACACACGACCCCCCCCCCCCACTTCTAGAAGAGTCCTGGGAATCGGCTAGACTTAGTGTGTCTCGGCTTCCCTGAGATGACAGAATTCATTTGCTAACATCAGGGCCTCCGAAGTTGTTGTCGTGGTTGGCGTGGATGTGGAGGAAGTCGTTGTTGTCGAGCTGCAATAATATAATTTAAATCAGGCTGTTTTAATTTAATTAATAAATATCCGCTCTTCAAATATTGGATGGTTTTTCGTAAAATAGCAAATGACGAGAAAACATGCGGCGTGGTCGTTGGAAGAGTGGAAGTCGTCGTTGGAATTGGCGTGTGAAGTGCCGCCGACACCTAGGGAGGAGCAATTAGTTATAAGTTTCTTCTTTTTCATTTATATTGCCAATAATACAAATACTTTAATTATTCATGCAGCTCCATTAATTCCTTTTTAAAAATTTTTTCCAAACAAAATTTTCAAAGTTGGATTATTTTTCTTCTACATATGAGAGATTAGATGACCCTTTCAAAAGAAACGGTCTCTTTGCCCCTCGGCTTCCCAAGGAATTCCTCGCGAATGAAGCGGTTCATGCGTTCGATTTTGTCGGTGATCTCGGACAAGTTCAGTTGGCCATCGTCTTTTCCACACACGCATATCAGCTTTTGGAAGACGTTATTCTGCCATTCTACAATTTGGCACTGTCGAAAAAAAAAACAAATAAGATATGTATTTAAAAATTTTTTTTCATTTGCCCACTAGAAATTCCTCCAATCTTCGTGGTCACTCGTTGAAGCTCTCTTTCCCCCATTTCGCTCTCTGCGCACCAAATGTGCTCGTTTCTCTTACAGTATTGTCCGTCCTTGGAACTCCTTACTAGAACAGCAAGTTGTCTCCCTTTCACTTTCATCTTTTCGTGGTAGTTGTGCCAATTTATGTATCTGATTTCTTTTCCCTATTTTTTATTTTTTTCCACTTTCTTTCAACAATTTCTTGACCCTCCGTTTAGACTTACACTGTTCTCATTATTGACCTTCTCAGTCAATAAAGAAATTCAATTCAAATAAGAGAAGAGTGAATTCTAACCCAAATGGCAAAACGGATGATCCCCCTCCCACCCGTGCCTCTCGCTGGGTGAGAAGCACTTCTGCTCCGCGTCCATGGATTTCCCAATACGGTGCCAGCAAAGATTGTCGCTCCTTAGACCATATTGCGTGCATCTCACTGTGACTGAATTGCCGTTGTTCCAGTTTTCGCAGATCCTCTGAAATAGGCGGAAAATGGCAAAGTGTATGATTAATGTCAATTTTAAAGTGCAAATTAAAACGTTTAACGAAAATCTTTTCCAATAATTTATGGTTTATTTAATACTAATTCTCACATCGGATTCATGCTTCCACACAGGCGACGGGAAGAAAATCTGTGCACAGGCAGCCTGGCAGGCTAGCAGAATGAAGTAGGCCTTGAGAAGCAACATTGGACGAGGAACGGAGAGACAGCGAGAGATGGAGAAAGGGAGGAAGAGGAGGAGAGTGAATGGGAGGAGAGACTCGGAAGAGCCAACCAAGCGCAGAGCGGGCAGATGAGTGAAATGATCAATGCATAACCACAGTTTCAATTGAAGCGAACACATGAGAATATTTTTTTGAATTTTGCACGCAATAAAATCTTGTCTCGTTGTACTAAAGTCTATTCTGAGAACAAATCGCTCTCTAGAGATCAATGAACGGACTTTTTCGTCCTCAATTGTTTCGCATACATTGGAACAGTTCATTTTAAAGGGCAGGCACCTTATCCTCTGCTCCCATCGCATTGCTACTACTTGATTGAAATTGCCTGAATAGAAGAGAGCAGTCGCATACTGTAAATTTAAAATGAGGCAGTTCCGCACGGGACACCTCATCGTCAGTGGAATGCTTATTTTTGAATTCGCGCCTTTTTGCCTGACCGAAGGGCGAGAAAGTGCGCTCCTTGGGGGAAGAGAATACAAAAGTTTTGATAATTTAAATGAATTAAAGTTGAGTTTCGTGCACCTTATATAGATAAGTAATTAATTATTTTTCAGCGCACTCGCTGCTGCCTGCGACAAACTATTCTTTCTACTGGGCGCTGGCGGCAACGCCTTCCAAGGCCCCGTCCATGCGACGTCACAAGGTTTCGCAGCTTCTCCGATATGGTGGTTCTCAATATTTCTCTTGCTCCCCTCCCCCCGTCCCCTCCAATACACTTTTTTGCTGTACACGGCTCAGTCATCAATCCAATTTAATAAAAAAGGTCCTTGGAAATCTTTTGAAAAAATTATAACCATATTTCATATGTCGTTAACAAGCAGTGCATACGCATAAAGTAGACAAGAATAAACTAGCACACAATTTCCCGGTCGACTACTAAATTCAGGCGACAATAGAGATAAACGGGTATCTAATTAGTGCTAAACTGATCCTTATCTCGTGAAATCAAACAGTAAGAGTATACATTTAAATCGATAAAAACAAAAATAAGTGTCTGTGCGCTCTCAAATTATTGAGACTGATTCAGTGGTTTCCTTTGCACTCCCCCCTACATATTCGCAATCTCCTTTCCATTGAAAGGCACTCCGAGAGTATCCGCGATGAAAGGAAGTCGATCCGAGCCGAAGAAGCACTCTTCTTTCCCATCGGGCGTGTGCACGAAAATCCAGGGCGCGCCAAAGGCCTAGGCGATGAGAATACATATTTATATAAAGGGATTCCTCTAACTGAAAAACGCTTTTACTCTAAGTGAATAACATTGTATAAAGAAATTCAAATAATTAAATAAACAAATAAACATATAAATAAGCAAATAAAAATAAAAATATGCAAATAAATATGTAAATAAACAAATAAATACATAAATAAGCGAATACATAATATAAATAAATAAATAAACTAAGCACCTTGTAGTTCGAGGCGAGTTTGGTGTTCTCGATCAATCGCTCCTTGATCTCCTTCTCCTTGCTGCGCGCGATGAGGCCGTCGGAGTGGGTGACATTGGCCTTTGCGAGAACCTGAAAGGAAGAGTATTACTCACATATTCAATTAGTGATTAATAAAAAAATAAATAAGTAAACAAATAAACGTGAAGTTAACTTGTGATCAATGTGAGATAGAAAAAAATAAGAAATATATTGAGAGAATGAAATCGAGAGAGAAAGAAAGACAGAGAGAGAGAGAAGCAGAGAGCGAAAGAGAGAGTGAGCGATTGCAAGAGAGTTAGAGAAAGAGAGAGGGAGAGAGAGAATATAAGAGAGTAAGAGAAAGAGAGAGGGAGAGAGATTATAAGAGAGTTAAAGAAAGAGAGGGAGAGAGAGAAAAAGATAAAACCTAAAACAACCTCATGAAAGTCTTCCTCGGTGAAGATGCCTTTGTCCTCGAGGAAGAGACGGTGGTAGAATTGGCGAATGGCTTCGGTCAATTGCGACTTCTGATATAATGTTTATTAATTAAATGAAGCCAAACTAATAAGGAGATTAATCATACGTGCGGCATTGCAATCACGATATGAAATTCAAGTTAATTAATTAAAAATTGTAAGCACTAAATCTGCATATGGAGAAATTATATCATTGAAATTTTTTTTAAATTTCACTTTACAAAAAAGTTCCGTACAAAAAATAAATTATAAAAAAGCAAAGAAGAAAACCTCGGACGACTCTTCCAAAGCGAGGAGAAGTCGCATCGCGTTCACGCTCGTTTTCGTCGTGATCAGCTTACCAAAGTCCTAAAGGGGACAGACAGCATTTACGGCGATCTTTTTATTGATTTATTATTTCCATGCATTTCAGTGATAAGTCTTATGTTAATTAGGCGTAAATATGGCAAAAAAATAATTCCAGAATAACAATAAACACATATCTACTATCAGAAAGAGAAAGAATATTTAGTATGTACCGTTGGCAGACGGTATGACGGAATTCCAAAGTGGCGCACAGCGCGCGCAAGATCGGTCGACATGTGAGCGCCCTTGAAAAGATTTAAAAATTGTAAAGTAAAATTTTTTAATCTCCTTTCCTTTTGCCCTAAATTACGCGCAAATAGAATAAGTAAAAATTAATAGGCCGAGCTTTTCCTGCTGTATATGCACCTTTTTTTCTTTTCGTCTTTCTCTCCTTCTAAAAAAATTATAAGATATGGAGGAGGGCCGGGAAAAACAATATTGTTCTAAATACATACTTTGAGTGGCGAGAAGAATGGCGTGACATTGCCGGACTCCTTGAAGACGCCGGCCACCCAGAAGGGACGCATCGCCAGCGTCATCGGCCACGTCCCGGAGCGCTCGAGGCGAGTCAGCGTCTACAGTGAATATGTTGTTACAATTAAGTAAATAAGTAAATAAGCTCATAAATACGTAAACATATATAAATATAAAATGAATGTAAAATATAAAAAAAGAATAATAGAAGGCGTATTAGCGCTTTAGTTTTCTTTGTTTACATCTTGTGACTATCTTCTTCGTTTTCGGTGCACGATCACTAAATAATCAAGAAAGACTTCAATCGCTTTTAACATGACAAAAAAAGAATATGCGTTGTCAAATCAATACGTGTGTGCATCAAAAGAACAAAAAAAACCTTTCTAAAATGCACGAGCATGTAAGCATTTCAAATAGAAGTTTTTTTTAAATATTTTTCACAGACTTTAATAATAATGAGATAAGTAAATAAAAATATAATAGGAGAAAAAAAGAAAGCCATTCTCAACCTCGAAAGCAACGCCAGAGTACGGCGACATGAGATCGAAGAAGAGTTCGATGGAGAAGAGACGCTTCGCCATCTTGACGGCCGTTGCTTCTGCAACAGTTGCTTCATGCAACTGGGAAGATAAAGGTTAAATAAAATAAAAATAAAATTGTTTTTATCACGCATAATACAATAGATGGCACACTTAAAACCTGATATTTTAGGGAGGGAGATAAGAGAGAGAGAGAGAGAGAGAGAGAGAGAGTGAGAGAGAGAGAGAATGACAGTGCTAGGGAACGGTTGAAATGCTAAAGAAAAACCTATATTGTTACTAAATTAAAACTGAGAACGAACGCTTTCTAGAAAACATCGCATGGGCTTGGCAAGACGCAAGTATTTCTCTATCACTTCCTCAACCACGTGGCGAGAGAGATAGAGCGAGGAGAATGAGAAGCGAGAGAGAGAGAGAGAGAGAGAGAGAGAGAGAGAGAGCGAGAGAGAGGGAGAGAGATAGCGGCGGTCTTCTTCGTAGTTTGTGTGGAAGGTAGAAAGTTCATAGATCTTCTTTTGTCAGCAAGAGCTAGAGAAAAGATCAAAAGCAACAGCTAAGCACGGTGTACATTCATGATCACGAAGAAAAACCGTATCAGGCAATTTCATTTACCGTCATAGTACTTCCAACATCTCATAAGATCCAAATGTCATTGAGACATTCAAATCCTTCTCGCATCTTTACAATCAATTTAAGTATCTTTTCTAGATACATAACTAGTCATAAATATGCTTGTTGGCCTTGTTAGTATTTTTTATCACACAAAACAACTTCTTAAACAGTCCATAGAGGCAGGCACAAAAAAGTAACAAGGCACAAGAAAGTATCACATGATTTAATTCAAAACATTTTGATCAATCGAAAAATCTAAGGACAATGAATAGAAAAGCAACTAGCACCAAATTTCCCGTAGCCTAATCACCAAATTTCCCGTTGCCTAACAGAGTTCACGCGGCAATAGAGAGACACCGGTTACCTAATTAGAGTGACAAATTAATCCCTAAAACCTAACCAGTATGAATATAGTGTAAACTCGATCCATAAAAAAACCTTACCAGTAAATCGACAAAATACAAATTATCTGACAACAATTTGATACGCTTAATCTCTCTGCACTCTCAAATTATTGATTGATTAATAGCCTTCTTTCCGTCCCCCCCCCACCCCTACATCTTCGCAATCTCCTTTCCATTGAATGGCACACCGAGAGTATCCGCGATGAAAGGAAGCCGATCCGAGCCGAAGAAGCACTCTTCCTTCCCATCGGGCGTGTGAACGACTATCCAGGGCGCGCCAAAGGCCTAGAGGCGAAATTGTTAAAATTTGAGGAATTTTCATTTAAAATTATTGGACGAGTTACCGTTCGAAAATTGGACGAGTTATCCATTGGACAAATTATCAGGATACCAGGGAAAATAATATAGACCGTATTTCCTTTAACCGAGAACATATATCATTACTATTTAATATTATTCTAAAGAAAACTCACGTATTCTTTCGGTTGGCCAAAACACAGCTGCTATTCACATTACATATTATTTTTTACAAACACCAAGTTAAAAAATTCCTGGTAGATTGAGGGGAAAAAAGCATTAATTAACGATTCAAGTAAATAAATAAAATGCATGAATAACTAAGTCAACAAATAAATAACTAAACAAATAAATAAACCAGTCAATAAAAAAAAATAAGCACCTTGTAACTCAATGCGAGCTTGGTGTTCTCGATCAATCGCTCCTTGATCTCCTTCTCCTTACAGCGCGCGATGAGGCCTTCTGCGTCTCTGACCTTGGCCTTTGCGAGAACCTACAAAAGAGCATTGGTCATATATTCAACTAGTGATCAAAATGTAATTAATAAGATAAATAGACATGCATAGAAGTTAAGTTGTGAATAATATGTAATTATAGTATTATTTCTATTAGTACTCCTCCCCTTTAATAGTTCGACCACCAGTGAATGGTAGATAATTATAAATACATTGTATATTCAACTAGTGATGGATAAGTAATTATAAATAACACAAACGAAATTACAAAACTGGAATGTGAAAAAACGACATTTAACATGATTAATGTATGTGCACATATAGGAAGAGAGAGAGAAAGAGAGAGAGAGAGAGAGAGAGAGAGAGAGAGAGACAGAGAGAGAGACAGAGAGAGAGAGAGAGAGTATAAGTGAGAGAGAGAGTATAAGTGAGAGAGAGAAAGTATAAGTGAGAGAGAGAGAGAGAGAGAAAGTATAAGTGAGAGAGAGAGAGAAAGTATAAGTGAGAGAGAGAGAAAGTATAAGTGAGAGAGAAAGAGAGAGAGAGAGAGAGAAAGTATAAGTGAGAGAGAGAGAAAGTATAAGTGAGAGAGAGAGAGAAAGTATAAGTGAGAGAGAGATCAAAACTAAAAGCGACCTCATGGAAGTCTTCCTCCGTGAAGATGCCCTTGTCTTCGAGGAAGAGACGGTGGTAGAATTGGCGTATTGCTTCGGTCAATTGCGGCTTCTATTTCAAACTTTTTAAAAACATTAGTCTACTTGAATTTTCCTGACCATTGTCATTCCTCTAAAAAAAAGCCTCGTGCGAGGCTAAAGGATGCGGATTCAAGCTTAAGTTCTTTTGGTTTCTCTAAATGAGGCGATACATAAGAACGAGGCAAATCATAATTACAGAATAACAATCCCGATATCCAATTATCGTGTATTGTTCTAACTTGTAAGTACCAAAAATACATATGGAAAATGTTTATTACTGCCAAACATTCCTTTTTATCCTCTCTAAATAGTTAACTTCATTCAAAAGGACCCAAATTAAGAATAAACAAAGAAGAAGAAAACCTCGGGCGACTCTTCCAAAGCGAGAAGAAGTCGCATTGCGTTTACGCTCGTTTTCGTCGTGCTCGCCATCAGCTTGTCAACGTCCTAAAAGGGTAAAAATATCTAAAAATATATATTTTATTTAGATTTTTTTTAAACAAATTTTTAATTTAAACATTGAAAAAATATTTATATATAACATATAGCTCAATGTATTTTATCTGTGATCTCACTTATGTGAAAAAAAAATAACTTTTTCACAGAAAACGTTTCCAATATTTCAAAAAGCAGAATTATTATAAAATAAAAAGACATATTAACGAAGTACCGTTGGCAGACGGTATTGCGGAATTCCAAAGTGTCGCACAGCACGCGCGAGATCGGTCGACAAGTGAGCAAACTGAATAAAAAAAAATTAACGTAAAAAAAAATTTTTTTTTTGTCCTAAATAGTGAGCTAATAAACTTCAAAACTTGAAGTGAAAAGGACGCCGTTTTCGCGCTATTAGCTCTTATTTTTTTTTATATATATAAAGAGTATTTTTTTCTTTCTAACTATCGAAATATATCTGGGGGAAGGTAATAATACCATTGTAAAAGCGCCTTCAAAAAGAAGGCGGACCTTAAGAGCGGAAGTGTAACGCCTGTTATTGCCGGATTCTTTAAAGATGGCGGCCATAAAAAAGGGACGCAGAGCCAGAGAAATCGGCCACGCTCCCGAACGTTCAAGGCGAGTCAGCGTCTGAGTGAATATGTTAAATTTAAATTGATATAAAGAAAAGAATATATAAGCATACAAATAAATAAAAATATATCTAAATAGATCGTTAAATGGATGAACATTTATTTTAGTAAATAGTTTTAACGATTTCAAATATCAGAATTATCATTATTTTTGACACGATTCATATAATAATAGGACAAATTAATAAAACATACGAAAAAAAAATTAAATCCCTAAACCTCGAAAGCAACGCAAGAGTATGGCGACATGAGATCGAAGAAGAGGTCGATGGAGAATTGAAGCTTCGCCATCTTGACGGCGTCTCAAAAGAAAGTAAATAAATACATAAAAAATAAATACATAAACAAATATACAAAAAAAAGATAGAAAACGGAAGAGGCAGATAGAGAGAAGCAAAGGGAGTCAAAGATCTTAAAAAAACATTATTATAAAATTTTACAGTTTTGCGATTTTTAGAACCCTTTTTAGAAAAATCACAAAAGCTTGGCATGACGCGACAGTTTCACTGTTATTTTCCCAACAACGTGCAGAGAAAGAGCGTTCTTCTTCATAGTTTGTATGGAAGATGTAAGACTTTGTTTGTCAACAAAAAAACCAAATTCGGGGAGGCAGATGGCACCATTTTGATTATCGAAATGATCACTTTTTCATAGCCTACAAAATCAAACAAAATTTGACTTAAGCAGCGAAATAATCTCATGCTCTCAAAGCAAAATTAATATTATTAATGTTGATTTTTCAGGATATCAAAATGGTGCAAGCTGCATCTCCGAATTTTCATTACAATTTGATGTATTGGACGACCCAAAAAAGTATCTTTCGTAGATTCAAAACTAATCATGAAAACGTCAGTCAGCTTTGTCAGAATTTTTTTATCATAAACAAACGGCTTGTTAAACAACACAAAGAGACAGGCACAGAAAAAGTAACAAGGTACAAGAAAGTATCACCTGATTTAACCCAAACAAGATTTCGATCACACGAACAATCAAGGAAACTGAATAGAATTATGAAGAAATACGGTTAATCAATCAATATGACATATATCTCACTTTCAGCACTACAATTCAAGTAAGCAAAGAAGTATACTATTAGACCTGTGAGATCGAAAACAAAAAAAACATTAGGGGAAAAACAGAAGTAACATGAGTTTGTCTAAAACTAATATTTATCGAAACTATTCAATTACGATATTTAGGGTACTTAAAGCATATTGGACCGGCTTTGGTAAGAGGGCGAAGGGGAAAGCTAAATCCAAAAGAGGAGAGAGAGAGAGAGAGAGGAGAGAGAGAGAGAGAGAGAGAGAGAGAGAGAGAGAAAGAAAAAAACGAACCAGAGATACGAAACTGACTTGTGATCCTTTTCTAATGTATCGGGTTAAAAATTTACTAAAATAATACACCGAATACTATATGACATAATTGTTATATCGCGAAACCCGGAAGTCACGGACAAGAGGAGGGAGGTGCTTGAAGAAGCAGCCGTTAGTAGAGTAAATCCGGTAGTTCAGAGCTCTGATAATAATTTTTAAAAAAGGAGATACCACCCAAAAAAAAAGATTATATACAACAGCGCAAAGCGAAAAGAGAAATGTTCGACGGAAATTCAATTTGCTCGCTTGATTATATGACCAGTTCTGAAGAAGGTTCTGATCACAATGATATGAACGAATCATCTATTGATTATCATTAATAATTAATAATATATAAAGGTCACCAAAATACGGTCTCATTGTCAGAAGTTAACTCCTCTCTTTACTATACTTATTCTGTGCCATTCACACAGTCGTCTCCGCCTTTGTGGTCTTCTCCCTCTTTCCTCTCTTCTTCAGGTGGCGTGAGCGGTTGTCTTGTTAGGGTTGGAGAGTCGGCGGCAACCTGAAAATTTGAATTAAAATATTAGAAATCTGAATCAGAGTTAAAGCAGCTGTATATAAATTACGTTTTTTTTGACATTACATTAAAATTTCGTTTGCAAAGTACAAAGGGGCACACAAATAAATGATTGAGAAGCAATAATGTAAACAATCACTGATTGTGAGGGCACCGGGAATAGCTTATTTTCACAGTGAAGAAACAAATATATCTATTTTAATATCCATCATCAAACCTGTGGCGGCTGCGATCTCGGCTTGAGCACGAGCTTCTTCCTTTGCGGCGCGGGTGACGCCTCGGTGCCTGCTGCTGCAGCTGCGTCTACATCTGACGATGCTGACGGCGGACGGCCTCGGGCCCATTTCTACAGTAACCAGGTACTAACTACAGTAGGGCAGCAACCAATTCTCCATCACTTCATCATGCACAATCAAACAAAAATTCATCACAATTACCGCTCTTCACCTAATTTAAATAATTATAACTACATGAAATATTATTGACAGCTACAAAAAATAATAAATAAAAAACATAAAGAAACACTTAATTGTCATAAGTAATAAACTGTCAAAAGTAAATCGAACCACTTTAATGTGGACCCACCTCACAATCCGAGCTATCTTCCGCCTTTCGCCTCAGGGTTTCCTCCAAGAGTCCGGCCACCCTCTGCTTCGTCTCTTCCGAGTAGTAGCTGCTAAAGACAGGCTCTGGTGCACTCCACTCCATCGCAGTGTACACGTGCAGGAGAAGCTGGAGAAAAGGTAGTAGTAATTTGTTTTTATTAAAATTTATATTTTATAGTCTATTAATAGATAGTCTTGCAGTCAATTCTTCTAAAAATCTTTTCGCTATTCACAGCATTGATAAAGATTTAGTTCATGATAATTTGCGCAGTTTAATTTTTGCTAATTAAATTTTTGCCGGACAGGCAAATAAAAAAGGCTGACCTCAGGGAAACGGCGAGTAAAGTAGCGTACAAACTCTTCTGGAATAGAGCCAAGTGACCGTTGCACTGGTTCAGGGAGTTCTCTGGAAAACAAATCTTGCGAAATCAAAGAAAACTCTAATAAAAAGTGTGTATTTAGTATAAAATATAAAAAAAAAATTATTACAATATCTATAAAATAAATAAAATATGTTTGAATTCTACAAATTCCGGCCACACCTATAGTGATGCTTCTTGTTCCTCATCGCACGCAAAAGATCGCGCACTGAGTTGCCTTTGTACGTACGGAACTTTCGCAAGTCTGAAAAAAGAGGGAATTTTTCTTTTTGTCAAATAGTAGTTCGAAACTAAAAATTAAACACAATTAATTAAATAGGTTGATCATGGAGTGTTTAAAATCATTAAAATCTATCGTTCTATACTGTCTTCGCGTCTCTCGTCTTATATTCTCTTCTTGAGAACTATGACAGATTTTAAGGTCCCTGGACAGCCTCATTCACGTATTAAAAAACTACTTTTCTAGGTTGCCAAAAGTAATGTTTGAGCGAACTTTGAACCTTCTTTAAGCTCGGCACAAAAGTAGTGTTTGAGCGACCTTCGAACCTTCTTTAAGCTCGTCACAAATCACTTCTCGCCAATTCGTCGTCACCACTCGGATTCCCTTTCGCTCGAGACTTCTGACCAGCGGACTCGTGCTCTCCTCCTTCTCCACGCGATCAGAGACATCCTTATTGTGTAAGAGTTTTAACAAGTAGATTGAGCTTTAAAAATATACATATTATTTTTGAGTACATTCTGAGACCTTCCTTGCCTTCTTCATTATAGCGATGAAAGAAAGCATATTTCAATGCCGAGCATAATTATTTACCAAACTAAGCTTTTAAGCATTTTTTCCGTTAATTTATATTAAAAGAATAAAATGAAAAATACAATTTAAAAAAAAAAACAAAAAGACTTTGCCAACCGAAAAGAACTGCAGTTCCCTCTCGGGACTCCAGAAGAACGGATGAAGGAGAGTTGCGGTAGCTGTTGGTCTCTTTGGTGGAGCCGTCGCAAGCATCGAAGTTATCAGGGATTGCGCCAAGTGGCGGTCTGTAATTTATGTTGTTAACATTAAATCATTATTATGTCTGCAATTTACGTTTCCAAAATAAAATTACTATTATTTTGCTGACTGTTTCGTCAAAACTATTTTTTTTTAAAGTATAAACTTCATATAAATATACTTCTAATGGACAGTACGATCTAATTCAGAAATTTTATGTGCCACTTATTAAAAGTAGTATTCAAATAGTTATGTTAAAAAATACTTTTTTTTTTTCTTTTTTTTTGACGGGGATGAAGAGGAGTAGGACTCTGCCAACCTCCATGCTTAATCTGCTCCAGATTCGCGACGCCGTGCAGAATGTTCGCCGTTCTTCGTAGCGCATCTCCAAATGGATGGAACCCGTCCGAGAGGACGTAGTAGAAGATGCAGCCGAGCGAGAAGACGTCCATTGGAAAGGACTAAAAATGAAGAAACCAATAGTCAATATCACTAGTGAACATTTTTTTTCTAAAAAAAATGTTCACTCAAATTCTAGGCTATTTAAGTCATCAAAGAGTCAAATTTTGCCCCGGTTGACGTCACGAAGGAAGAAAGATAACACGAACTTTGCACAATGAATGATATCTTCGAGAAAAAGGAAAGAGAGAGAAGACAGAGGAGAGCGAGAAGACGTCCATTGGAAACGACTACAAATCAGGAAATCAATATTTTCCAATTTTTTTTTTACAAAACTCAATATCACTAGTGACGAATTGTTGTTGGCAAAGATCGTGGCACCACTTTGTTTTTTTTATGACGACCGGCCTAGAATATTCCGGGGCCTAGCATTTCAGAGGCCTGATGATATCGTATTTGAAAATTAAAATAACAATAAAAAATACAATAAAAATACTAAAAATTGACGGAAAAAACATCAAGTAATTTAGAGAGTAATTTCGTACGGTAGAAAGCGAGTTGAGTGCCTCGGGCGCGATCCATCCATCCGTGCCCGCGACTCCGCTCCTCTTCGACAGAGAGAATCGGCCAGGCCCGATTCGCTTGCACAGGCCAAAGTCGGAGATGAGTGCGCGCGTTCGGCGCTTGTCCGACGTGGACAGCAACACGTTCTGCGGCTTTAGATCGCGATGAACTGAAAAAAAATATATACATACATTTTACTCACTATTCATCGGGAACATATATGTTATTCTTTCTTCAAAATTATAACCTTTCTTGTCTTTTTCTTTAAATTACAGACTTGATCACTCTTTTCTCCCTTTATTCTACAAAAATTTATTTCCATAAATTGTCCACAACTACTCCTTTTCGTTTCCTTTTTAATCGACTAAATTAAAAATTTGTATAGCAACTCAAAATGACTTTTGTTGTTATCTCAAAAGTAACAAAGCACAATATAATCTACTTTTTTCTAAAAAAGACAAACAAAAGTCAACAAACCAATGTTAATAGCGTGCAGGTGCGCGAGTCCATCGGTAGCTTGTCGTAAGACCTTGAGAAATATTGTTTTAGCAACAATCAATATTAATTATATATTTTTTAAAAAATCTTCAGAAACATTATTGTACAACTGTTGCTTTAATAACTGTCTATTATTATTATTATTATTGTGTCTTATAAAAGAGTAGAATAAATCTCCTAAACCTCGACTTCAGCAATTCCAAGCTGTTCACGAAGCGCCGGCTTCTCTACGTAATCGTATAGGGAGGCGACACACAGCTCAAGAGCCAAGTACCGGAACTGGCTGTCAGATTCCTGCATATTATCGCTGTACAGATTGTTTTCCCCTTTCCGCCATTTTGCTTTTAAACAAAAACAAAAAAAAAACTCCAGCATCCGAGAACCGACGGGTTTTCCTTACCATGCAAAAGTAGCGTATCACATGATGGTGACTGTCGCTCTCGCGCAGCAGCTCGACTTCCCTGTCAACGAGTGGCAAGAATTCAGTGAGCACTCGCTTGACCGCCACGTCTCTTCCATCAAAACGACCTCTTAATCAACAATTTGAATTATCTCGATTTACATGTGAGAGAAGAAATAATTATTCTAAATTTTCTTTTAGTTTTTATATTCATTTATTTTTGTTTTATTCAAATATTTTATTTTCTATATTAACAAAGTAATTTCCCTAATCTTAAAAAAAATAATCTCATTTTCTTAGAATAACTTCTATGACAACAAGAATAAAAATAAGAAATAAAAACCGACTTATATACTACTGTCCCTTGGCAACCAGTTCCGAGGACATCCGAGGCGTTATAGTGAATCTTGCCAACCTGAAATATCAACACATTTTCCTTCTTTTTCTTATATTTAGTAGAGTTCACGATGAGACTTTGTTTAGTTTCTCTAGCTAGCTATTATCCCTTGATACCTATGTTCGCTCGTGATCTCTACCGCTTCTCTTCTCACTTTGAACTACCAACTTGCTCTCTTCTTAATATCCCCGCCCCCTTGCTATCTTCTCTCGGTCTCTCTATGTATCTCGCTCTCTCTCTATCCTTTCCTCTCTTTCTCTCTCCATGTATCTCTCTATCCTTTCCTCTCCTTCTCTCTCCATGTATCTCTTTCTTCTCTCTCTCTCGCTGCTCTCTCTCTTCTTTCGCTCTCTCTGCTCTCTCTCTCTTCTTTCTGTCTCTCGCTGCTCTCTCTCTCTTCTTTCTCTATCTCTCGCTGCTCTCTCTCTCTCTCTCTCTCTTCTTTCTCTCGCTCTCTTTCTCTCTCTCCTCCCTAACCTGGAACCATCCGGACGCCTCTCGATTCCTCCTTGCCGTAGCTGCAGCGAGTGCTGCAGCCGACTCGCTGCTCTCCTCTGCGGACACTCTCGACGTCTGCGCGCTCCTCGCTTCGGCCACCGCAACGCCAGCCTGAAGAGCGGCGTTCAAATTGGGAACCGTACATTTTACGTACCAACTCTGGTTTCTTTTTCATAGCCCATACCAGATTATGAGACGAATTTAAGGGTAACCAACTTTTCCGAATGAAATTTTACTCTCTCGCTTGAAAATTACCTGAAAAAAACCAAAGAAGACGATCCATTTTAATAGGAGTTCAGATTGCGTCAAACATACCTGATGTCTGAGTAGTAAAAGTCCTTAAAATATTCCTTCTTATCTCCTCTTACTCTCGTAATCTCTATCTTTTCATAGCTCTATTTTTCACTCTTTCACGCTTGCTCTCTCTCTCTCTCTCTCCCTCCCTCTCTCTCACTTTCAGTCGTTCTCTCTCTCTCCTCTTTCTGTCTCTCTCTTTTTCTCTTTCTCTCCCAACCTGCTTGCCACACATCCACACCGTCGTCACGAAGAGCACGACAACCACTGCAACGGTGGCCGCGACTCCGCTCGGATGCCTCGAGTACAATTCGAGCAGCAGATGCAGCACGGTCTCCTCACCGATTCCGTGCTTTCCAGAGACGGCCTCATCTTCCAGTAGCTTAAAATATTTTTTTCTCATTTTTGTTTTTTGTTCATTTCAGTTTTAAAATTTAATTTTTGTTATTTTTTTTATTATTTGGCATGTAGAATATTTGCATTAAGTATTATATATATATATATAATTTAAAAAAACCAACATTTCCCGCATTGTTAGCATGCATGCCACCGACTCCTCCTCCTCCTCCTCTTCCTGCCCCTCCTCCGATTCTCCGGCCCTCTCCCGTCGCGTCCATCACTGTCGATGGCTGCACAAATCCAATGCTGGAGATGACGGGGATCGACTGATGGTGCGGAGAGATAAAGCCGCCCATGTGAAGGCGGGGCGGCTCGTGGTAGCCTTAAAGGTTTTTTTCTTTATTTATTTCTCTCATTCTTTTCTGTAAACTTTTTTGTATACATTGCAAAAACATTTTCCAGAACATATATTCTTTCATTTATTTCTATATTTTTCCCTCATGTCTGCTGTAAACCAAACTTTCTCTTTAATGCGTTAACGAAACGGCGAAAACTCATGTTCACCCGTTATCGTTGTAATATCGTTGGTTTCCGCTAGACAAAGTAGACCAGGCAGAGCAAGAATATTTCATAAAATATGAAGAAGAAGATAAACCTAGGATGAGGAATTCTCCGTCGATTGTTTTGTGTGTTATGGCGGCGCTATCAATGTGAACGATAGGACGGCGCGGGGGAGGCAGCCGTGCATCCTGAACGACATCTCAAATTAGTCTCAAATTTTTTTCACTTAGTCTCAAATTAACCTTATTTTTTTTTAAATGTAAATGTAAAAGATAAATAAATACAGTATAAAAATATAAAACAAAACTTTCAGTTACTGTCCAAAATAGGCTGTGCTATTCAATTATTTCAGCATCGTCAATTCCACCCCGGCCGTCTTTGCTCAAATTCTAGGCTATTTAAGTCAAAGAGTCAAATTTTGCCCCGGTTGACGTCACGAAGGAAGAAAGATAACACAAACTTTGCACAATGAATGATATCTTCGAGAAAAAGGAAAGGGAGGGAAGACAGAGGTTATCGATATGGAGGGAGAGTGAAGGAGAAAAGAGAGAGAGAGAGAAGGAGATACAGAGAAAGAGAGAGAGAGAGAGAGAGAGAGAGAGAGAGAGATTAAGGTATCCATGATTGAGTAGCGAAATCTCAAGCACTTGCCCACTGGGTTTGCACCGAGAGCTCTTTTCTCTTCCAAACCTCTGGAAGGAAAAAACACACGTGCTTTCTTTGGTGAAAAAAAGAAAAATGTGGGAAGGGAAAGGCACTGAACGAGACTCTGCAAACGCTTTAGAATTATTTTCGAATTTTTAGTTTATCTTTTTTTTCTCTCTCTGTTTCTCTCTTTCTCCCTCTCTTTCAATCTCTAATCCACATTATCCTGCCCCCCATCTAGCACTTTTGCTCATTCTTCTATCTCAAAATCTCAAAATCTTTCAGAGCCCATCTTCGCTTCTCTTATCTTATTTTCACGCTCTCTCTCTCTCTCTCTCTATCTATGTCTTCCTGTCTACATCTCTCTCGCTGCCCCCTTCTCCCAATCTCCCTCTCGGTTATTCACTCTCTTCTCTCTCTCTCTCTCTCTCTCTCTCTCTCTCCTGCAGCAAGTCACTTACGTTCCCACCGCATCAGTTGTACACCTAGTTTGCCAAGGTGGCTGGCTGGCTCTTTGATCTTAAGGAATACACCTGAGAAGACAATAAGTCTGAGGGGCCGATAACCCCCCTTACCGGAATATGACAAATGAAAAGAGCAGCAGAACGCTCCATTCTAGTCTTGAGTTGCTTCCGTTTCGGGCACAAATTGTCGGAAAGCAAAAAAAAACCCGTGACATTACGAGTAAATATTGGAACAGGAACGCAACTTTCGATGGCATTACTCGGATAACAAGTACATGAACACTAGGTGGAAGATGTATTCAATGGTGTCCAAAAAAGGTCAGAAGGGGAGGGGGGAGGGGCGGGGGTGAGCACATTTCGAAGCCCTAATTATCTTCAACCTGTCTGTCCTCAAGGTCACAAATATCAACCTAGCGAAATTCCTGTTCGCATTTCTCTTCCTCTAAATTCCACTGTATACATATGTAGATCTTCTACCTTTTGTTGCATATTTTGTTTAAATTTTTAGATATTTAAGTGTAAATATAAAAAAATTCATCAAAATATAATAATTAAATGAATAACCAACCTGTACAGCGGCAATCGGCGACGGTCCCTCGAGAAGGAGAGGGCCGAGGTATTTCGGTGCTACCGTAATCGTCTGCGCGTCCACGAAGGCGTTGCTGGCGAAGAGGCCGTAGGCCGACTCGCCGACGTACAGCGCCGGAAAGAAGCCCGTCTTCGCTGAAGGAGACTGCGAAGCGGACAGCAGCTCGGACCATGCTGAGGCGTCGAGGAAAGAACGCTGAAAGGCGTCCGATTCATTTTTTATTCTAATTATTTTTTCTATTATTACTTTAATATTCTAAGAAGAAAAACATTATGGTTAATATAGTTAATTTCAACAAAAAAGGTGCACACATAAAATAAATTCTCACTTGCTCTCATAAAACTATCCCCCCCCTCTTATAAAACTCCTTGAAAGCTTCTCATCTTACGTCTACATTTGTCTAGGAGGCCTTTTGCCTGCTTTCCTTTGCGGTCCGGGGGGGGGGCAAAAACCACCTCTAGTCTCAATGGCACGCAATAATTCTGCACCACTGGGCCAGGCAGTGCGGCGCGGCGCGGCGGAGTGTTGGTGCCAGAAGACGTATGAGCGTGTTATAATAGAGCAGCAGCCATCGACACATCAGCTGTTCACTCTCTCCTCCCCTTCCTCATGGTGCACATTGATATTTGAGAGGAATGCGCGTTGTCTCTGATATGCTATGCCAAGGGCACAGTGGTGTGTGTGTGTGTCAGACATAGACAATCGCGAAAAGATCGCTTGCGCCAGCACCACACTACTCATGTCACACCAACATTTTAGCCATAAAACATAAGATTGCAGATGCCCCCCCCTTTTCATTCCCCCCCTTTTCCCACCCTCACAATATTCACTCACAATCAGTTCAGTCCCATCACTTATCCCGCCTTCACATTCTCTCATATCTCTGACTTCTCATCGCCCTCTCTTTATCTCGTCTCTCTCATCACATCGCCTACTCATCTTTCTGGTGCGCCTATGGCTCTTCTTGTTTAATACATACCAGACATGAAAGCTTCAGAGTGCATTTCAGTTACGTATTCATATTTGCTAAATGATAGCCATATGATTTTCATCTTGTTCCCAAGCCCATTTCATCAACAGCCACCGGGTACACCAAACAACAGGAGGCCCAGCAGCCCTGCTGCTTCCTACTGCCGCGTATATTTCGGCAAGAGCGACCAGCAGGCCTCCTGCTGCCACCTCCTCCTCCTCCTCCCTTCTTAACTCATCTTTTCTCTCTCTCTCTCTCTCTTTCTCTCTCTCTCTCTCCCATTCTACATTTCTTTGTCGTGTCCATCCTTCCACCCTCATTTCTTCTTCCTCTCCCTCTTCTCTGCTCACTGCGCCTCCTCCTCCTCTTTCTTGCCACTAAGAGCACCTTGACTCAATGTCTCTCATACTTTCCACACTTCACCTTCGAGTCGTCGAGAAAAGTGCCTGGCAAAGAGAGCGAACAGAGAAAGAGAGAGCGGGGAGAGAGGGGAGCGGTGGGCCGGGGTGCAGGAGGGGGGACGCGCTTTTCCTGCTGCTGCCCCTGCTGCCTACTCTGTTGCGGCGGCGGCGTTTCTGGCGCCTCTGCCTCGAGCGTCTCACTCGCACAGCTCTACGCAAACTCATCTTCATAGGCCAGGTGGCTCGCTCTTACTGCTGCACTACGTTTTCTCGTGTTGCGCCTGCCCCTTCCGCTCGGTGCAAAACATATCGTGCCTTCATACAAATTATTCACGCCTTCACTGTCGCCAACATTTGTCGCATTCGACTTGCTACATTATCCAAGTAAACTGGAGACAAATTCTACGCCTATTCTCATACGTCTTGAAATCAGCGCCGCGAGTTTAATAACGCATACATTTGCTAGCATCTCTTCTCATTTTACTGCTACTAATTCTAAAGGCGACAAATCCACAGAAGAAAGGCTTCTTCCTCCTCCTCCTCATAACCTCCACACTCAGAGTGTGCTGCCGATCGGCCGCCAACGGCGGCTAGAACAGTGCCATCGTGACTGCACGACTCTCTTCCTCTCTCTCATTAGAGAGGGAACGAAGAAGGAGAAGTGATGTCGACAAGTCATCCTCCCATCATCTACGAGCCGCCCGAGGCGCTCGTTTATGGCAGACATCCGAGTTCGGGAAGTCGCCGCTCGGCGGCAGGCCATCCGCCGCGTTCCTCTTTTGCTGGAAGCCGCCAAGCGTCCGAGGAGAGCAGAAGCATACGCTTCTTCTCGCCCGTCCTCGAGGAGCCCGGTGGTGTAGAAGCGCCAATCTTTACCACGACCGCCGCAGTCAAATCACCACAAAATTGGAAGAATCGGGCGAGGCGAATTTCACGAATCCCGACAACAGGTTTGTTATACTACCAAACTGATTTTTTTTTCAAAATAGAAGACGAAATATTTTGGCCGCTTTTTCATTAATTTAACAAAATAAGAAAATCTATTAGGAAATGTTAGTAGGAGATCATATATAATTTTGTATCACTAAAAATATATCCATGGTTAAAATTTATGGATAAAATTTTATTTTAGAAAATTTTTGAGCTATGATGCATAAACAATACGCAGAAATTGCGAAATAGATGACAGAATGCATGAAGGAATACTGCAGTCTAATAGCGCCTGAACTTGATCATGCGAATCTGAGAATGACTGACCAACAAGAAATTCGTCCGAGGGAAACAGGGGCAGCAGCTGGGCCCGAACAGCCCCAGGTGGTGTAGAGAGCGGCAACAATAGCGGCGAGCAGAATGATAGTGAGCTTTGATTGCCTCATGCCACTAAGATATCTCCAGAAAGCCAGTCACTCTTCGAGCAGCATTGATACTAAGGCGAAGAAAGCATGCATATCAATGGGAAACAGAGAGAGAGTCCAGACAAAAGAGAAAGCAATTTGGAAGAAAAGGCGATAGAGTAGTGAGAGAGAATTGAAGTGAGAACTAGACGAAGCGCTGGAGAGATTGCAGGCAGGATCAATGGTCCAGTCTCACAGCGAGATAGAGAAAAAAGTGCACACTGGAAGGAGGAGCTATCCCTCAATCATTTGATGCTATCACTTGCGGCGGGCCAGTAGCCTCCGGACAAGGGAGATCTAACGGCTCACTGGCAGCCGAGATCAGCTTGAAGTGTCTAGTCGACGCTTCTACAACCCTTCTTATTCTCGCAACAAGAGACACACAGCGTCTGTTCCGTCTGTTTCACCCTTCCCTTTTTGCTACTTTATTCTGTTACATCAATCGGCTAATGACCAAGCTGAGAGTCCAACGCGGAGCATATCGCCAATAGCCCTTGCCACAAGTTGGCTTCATTATTGTCAATCTGCATGCGAGTGACATGATCGCTAGCTAGCGCAGCTGGTGGTCATGCTTACAGCTGCTCAACCGCGTAAATATGTTAAGCGAGAAGGCTTCGCTCGTCGCTCGCTGAGATATGGAGGTTTTCGAACAATTAATATGTCAATTAGAAAAAAATTATTCATAAATTCATTTATTTATATTTCTTTTACAAGTCTGAGCATGATCTTATTCCTAATTGATATGCAGGCTTGACTCGGATACGCGTCGGTGGCCACCTCAACTACTCTGAGATCATCAAGCGCGCTGAGCGACAGTCCACATGGCACGGAATATCTCACGCCGCACTTGCGCCGAACCCACGATGGCGGCATTTCTGGCATACCATCTTTGCAATCTGCATGTTCTTCCTCATCATTCAAATCATCTTCCTTGTATCCAAGTATCGCTCATACGACAAGACAGTCGATTTGGATGTTAGTCTTTTGTACATCAAGAAGCTTAATTTTTGTTATGTCGCAGCAGTTGTAGCAAACTCTCGTAGATTCAATGCAATTGGGCACTCTAACACAATCTCGCTTTCTGCTTGATTTATTACCCATAAAACATGAGAGCTCTACGGCACGGCCGAGCTCTTTTTCCAACGCCTGCTCACTGAGATACGAGAGAGATGAACAGATTGTTTCGCGTATGTGTAAAAGATACCTTTCTACTCTTGGCCCCTTAATACTTCGTTATCTTGCGTCTCTCTTCTATTTCTATATTCTTTATGTAAAAAGATACCTTTCTACTCTTGACTTTTAATACTTCGTTATCTTGGTCTCTCTCCCTTTCAGCATTCTTTAAGGAAAAAATTCTCTTCTACTCTTGACCACTTAATACTTCGTTAATTGGCGTCTCCTTTGCAATTCCATATTCTTTACGTAGCAAAAAAAGCGAAAAATGTGCACAATTTTACATTTCAGCTCAAATTCGAGAACGCACCATTCCCGTCAATCACGCTTTGTAATCTGAATCCGTACAAGAAGAGCTTGATCATGGAGAACCCCAAAACAAAGCAAACGGTCAGTTCAATTTACCGCCTAAAAGTATTGCGTGACCCGCCAAATACAAGATTAATCTGCTGCGATCTAGATTGATGCCTTTGCCAACTTGATCAACAAAGGTGATCAAAGTGAGGGCGTCGCTGCGATTCTCGCAGCCAGGATAAACACAAGAGGTAATTCATTTATACTGACAGCTGCCGACTTGTTCATTCCTTTTGTATTAGCTATTTGTAATCTACTACAAATACATCAGTATGCTTTTGGACTTCTACTCATTATACATATATATATATATATATATATATATATATATAAATATATATATATAATATTCTATTTTTGCTCAATTTTAAAGTGCGAAGGCAGTCAAGAAAGCGGCGAAGAAAAGATCCACGCCGTTACCACCAAGTCTTCGCGCAATGCTTGTGTGATGTCGATCCGAGAAGTGGCGAGCGCAAAACGGTTAAAAAAAACTACTTTCAATATCTTATTGTTTTTTTTTAAAATTTATTCATGATACAAAATTCGGCCTCCATCAGTTGACATATCTCTGCAGGGCTCATGCTTTTCTGCCCAAAAGGGCAAGATTACGCTGGAAAGCATAGCTTCACAGCCCTTTTCGACGCCAATGAATCTCGTGCCCGGTCGGTGTCTCTGTCAGCTTGACAGCATATCACATGCTCTGTGGCCATGCTTTCCATGTCAGTTTGGATTTTCTGCTAACGTTTTTTTTGCTCTCGAACCCTTCTCAATTTCACAGCTATTCCAGTCTTGTTTTCTTTGTTATGTAAAAATAGAAAGGTATGTACATGTGTGTGACCAACAGTTACTCACCTTCTAAATTTTCCGCGCAAAAACTCCGCAGTACTTCTTTTTATTAGAAATAATAATCTGTCTGACTTTCTGTCTCATGCTTCGCACTATATCTCACACTTATGCTAGATATATATTTTCTAGCCATATTTTTCCTTCTTACGCAACTATACCTGGACGGTATGTGAGCACCCAATTCAATAAATATCCTTCAAAGTCATCAATCCGCCTAAAATATTCCTGATTTATATGCCGTACTCAATCTTTTCATCTTTCCTCTCTAGCTCGCCATCTCTCTCTCTCTCTCTCTCTCTCTCTCTCTCTCGTTTTCACTCTACCTGCATACATTGGCGTCGCTTTATGTTACAACCGAGCTGCTGCCAATCAGATTTTTCACACCAACAAAAGCGTACTGCTGGATAATTCTTGAAAATCGATTGGACTTTTGAAATTCTCGTCCTTTACTACGCAATCATGAGCTAAAGAAACTTTGCCGCAATGCGATGATTGAGTGTGCCGCGTGTAAAGTGTCAAAATATAGAGAAACGTCTGGCGAATAGCGTCATAGAGGGGGCTAAGATGACACACTTTGTCAGTTTCCAGACAACAGCTGGAAAGAGAAGCTGTGCTCTGAATGTGTTGACGACTCTGGACATTGCCCGATGCGCTTCTACAAAGGCAACGAGCCCTTTGAAAACGTCAAAGAAGTGGTGAGCTAAAGCTTCTTTTTTTCTCTTGAAACTGTCATAATTCTCTTTCCGCTTTCGTGAATGTGCTGCCAAGAACAAGTGTTCACCTGTCCCCAAGGGCACACAAATGCAAGAGACTCACTGAAAGGGGCTGAAATGAACATGTGCTGCATTCCATTGGGCTATTCTCGAGCTGCATAGAGAGCGAGAAAGAGAGAGAAAGAAAGAGAGAAAGTGAGTGAGAGAAAGAGAAGGAATGCAATTGAGAACAAGTAAGAAATACACCGAGCTTAGATAGAAAATGAGCGAGATGAGAGTGAGTGAGAGAGAGAGGGAGAGAGCAAGAGAGCGAGAGAAAGCAGAGAACTAACTCACCGCGAGGGTGGATAGCCAGGCCAGCACTTTGTATAAACGGCACTTACTAAGCAGACATTATTTTTTAGGTTGATCTCTGCCTCTGTCACCGAGACTACAACCACTGCGTCGCAAATAATGATGACGGAATTATTCCTGAAATCGACCCAAACGAAGAGCTCTCAAAGTTCAATATCTCGTCCAAGTCCCAAGAAGCATTATTTAAATTACAACGAGCAACCACAACGACAACTACACAAGCACCGGAAGTAGTCGAGGCTCTAGGATTTGATGTAAGCGCCAATAATATAAAAGAAATACATTTCTATTCATTAGTATAATATTAGCTGTTTCTACTATGTTCTTACCATTTTCTTGTCTCAGGATGTCACCGACGAGATCGCAATTACAACGATTGCGAAGGAGAACTTAATGTTTGCCGTCGGAGAAATGACACCTGAGAAGCGTGTCGAGCTCTCTCACAACAAGCACGACTTCATTCTCAAGTGCTCTTTCAATCAGAAGGATTGCAACATTGACGAGTAAGCGACAGTGAGAATACACTAATGCATAATGAATAGGGCATTTCCCATTCTATAAATTGGATGTAGTTTTTTCAATCAAGAAGCTGCTGAATTCTTCCAAGATTTGTTTTCTCTTCAGTCGAGCACCCAAGCAAACTTTCACAAACTAATAAAAATATAAATTTATTTAGCGACTTCAAGTTGCACTACGACCAGACATACGGCAACTGCTACACTTTCAACTGGAACCGGTCATCAGCAGTCACGGCACACCGCGCTGGCGCAAATTATGGTTAGGAAATAAATCACTATTGTAATAGGCCAACGCCACGTTGCGCACTAATGCTCGAGCTCATAGCTATTTTTTTCTTCTGCTTTCTAGGTTTACGTGTGATGCTCTATGCCGATGTCAACGAGTACCTCCCGACATCTGATGCAATCGGTTTCCGGATTACGGTACACGATAAATGGATCGTTCCATTTCCTGACGCATTCGGCTACAATGCACCGACTGGTTTCCTCTCATCTTTCGGCGTGCGAATGGTAAAACATTTTCTCATTTTTGTGTTTTGAATTTTTCTACATAGTTGTAAATATTATCTGTAATTACTTTTAGAAACAATTCCTACGGATTGTCGCTCCCCACGGACATTGCAAATCTGGAGGCGAAGAGTCTTCAGATTTCATATATACCGGCTTCAACTACTCCGTTGAAGTAAGCCATGATGTATTATAAAAGAAAAAAATATAATAAACTGTTTTATAGCCTACAATAATTTTTTAATTATCAAAGTATTAAACCTAGTTCATTTTAAGGCATGCCATCGAAGCTGTACGCAAAAGAAGATAGGACAGATATGTGGATGTACCGACCCGATGTATCCGCTGCCGAGGGTAAGGAAAGAAGTATATTTCCCCTTATAATGCAATATTTCATATCTATATTCCAGGTTGGCAACTACACGCCCTGCCCAGTGACTAACAATGTAGCTCGCGAATGCATTCGCAACATGAACATCGAACTTGGACAAAAGATCGCCGAGGGCAGCATCGAGGATTGCAATTGTCATCAACCATGCCAGTTAGTAATAAATCTCGAGTATATTTAACCTCTGTCCGGCTCGAACATCTCCTGAATATAGAGAGACGAACTACGAAGTGACCTATTCTGCTGCCCGGTGGCCTTCCGGATCTGCGAAAGTTATGGAATGCACTGCCGACGATTATCTTTGTCTCGAGAAATATCGTAAGAATGCTGCAATGGTGCAAATCTTCTACGAGGAGTTAAACTACGAGACACTAATCGAAACAGAAGCATACTCGGTCAGTTTCACTTCTAAAAAACGTTGTTATTGTTACTACGTTTATGAAACACAGAAGTTAAAGAAACAGGCTTAGGAATAAAGAAACGCACGTGCATGATTTTCACATCTTTTACGAGGCATTGCCAAGCAGCGCTTGAAACAAAATGCACACACAGACCATGCTGACTAATGCTTGTTGCCTTATGAGTGAACAAAGCCTGAAGCTAGCACGCTTTGCAGCTGTCCAGTTTCATTGCCGACCTTGGTGGTGTGACTGGCTTGTGGGTTGGCGCTTCCATCGTCTCATTAATGGAAATCGTAACTCTTGTTATCTTTGCGGCGCAGACCTATGTCCGTAACAAGAAGGAAGAAGGAGGGTAAGCAGCTTGCATAACCATACATTAACAAATGTGCACTAACATCACCCGGAATGCATTTCAGCTCCGGTTCACTGCACAATTCCACAGGAGCACTGAATAAGCTTTCAGTACAGGTTCGCATAATCAATACCTAGACTACATTAAGTCACCCTATCCAGGCAAAAAAAATTTAGATTCAGGAACGAATGTCACTGTCAACGCACAGTTCCAAGAGTCGCGTTTCCATTCACTCTCAGGTGAGGCATTGGTAATGGCTAAATGAGACACATTCGGCTCCGTCGGCCGCTAAAGCTGATATACATTTCAGATCACACAGAACTCGCGAAAATCTCGTCGCTCGTTACTCATAGATGAGCCCGCGATTGAAGAGGGCTCGGACAGATCATCTGCTGATTCAGGGGTATATTTTTCAAGTATCAACTTAAACACCCAATTTAGTTCTCATTCTCTATTTTCTACAAAACTGAATATAAAAATAAGCTGCTTTTCAGGAGACTGGTCAAAGCTTGCGTTACATTGCGCCAGGCGATGACTTGCCCTGTCTCTGCAAGTATAACGAGATGGGTCACATCATTGTTATGAAGGTACGCTCTAGAACTACCTTGATATTTCTAACTCTCCAAACTGCATTAATGCTCGAAGACCAGTTCTCAAAATTTGCGTCATGGTTGCCTCAAGCATGCATACCTTTTCTACCTCTGTACATGCCCTTTCCTAAACCTAGGCGCTTTGTCCGGTTCACGGCTACATGGTACGTCGCAACTACGATTACTCTGTCTCAAATAGCGAGGAGGACATGGGCGAAGAGGAGGACGAGGTACACAAGGACATGGAGCCATACTACCCAACGCCGTACGACCGTCGTGCAAGCAGGGCATCGCGTCGGTCGCGGCACAAGGCGAGCCGGTCGGGGATGCCAGCGGAAGCGGTGGCGGCGGCGGCGGAAGCGCTCATCGGTGACGCTTCTGACGCGACTTCTGGGGGCGCGGCAGACGCGGAGCCGGTCGCCGACAGCGGAGAAGGCAACGGCAACGGCGCCCCCGCTACGTCCGCGCTGGTCGAGTGAACAGCCGGCTCACCGCGTTCTTTTCAGATCATAGAAGTATGCGCGGTGGCCCCGAAGGCTGAAAGCTTGCATTATGCCGGGCGCATAGACTTTACAATTTAGGATGACATTTTTTTCTTGGAAAATTCTTTCTTTCTTTCCACCTCAACTCTCAGAGCTTTCAGCCTTTCTTTCGCGCCATTTCTTCATACGCAAATTGACCGTTACGGTAGCTCCTCAAACGCGCATATTCCATTCGTTTTCCGATTCTCTTCATCTTCAATTTACGTGACGAAGGGCACAGTTATCTCTCCTCTTAAACTTCTCGGCTTTCTTGCTCTTTTGCTGCTTTAGCAAATGCGGGTATTGAATGATACGAGGCCATTGACAGTGCAGGGGCAATCATCATCCAAATTCGCCGACTCTTTCTTCCCTTTCCATGAAACTTTCATTCAGCTGCACAAGCCGTTTTTCTTCTTCTTCTTCTTTCAAGCTCTTTCCTTTCCATCATCCTTACTAATCCATCTGTTTCTACATTCAGTCTTTACAAGCGTAAATCTCTTCCAATGTGACTATTCTTCTCTTGCCCTTGCGCTCACTCAATTTTCTGTGATATTTCTCTCACACATCCACTCACGATAGAATGATACCTACTAGCTCATTATGATCATGATGATGTTACCATTCAACAGTTGCATAAACAACTGCTTTCGTTCTTTACCAGTCAAATGGAAGTTCTCGGCAGTTGAATTAATGCTCTTTTTTACAGACTCGAGTATCTAGCTTGAAATGTGAAAAGACTTTTCATTCAATCATCAAAAAAAAACGAAAATGTCACTGTAATCGAAAGAAATTGACGGAAACTGTTGTGTCTGAGTAAAGAGCCCTAACCTCAACAATAGTCTCCATCGTCTCCCGTCCAATCGTCGTGAAGGGAAGCCGATGGAGTCCATCCATCCGCAGGAGATACATTGCAACCACCTGATAGAGGAAAGTAAATGCCACTGTCGATTGTTTGGAAAAAGGGGGGGGCTTTTGGCCCGGAAAACAAGGAGGGGAGAGTAAAAAGAAAATTTGTAAGAAGGAAACTGGGTGGGTATGGCTTCGGGAAGGTGCAAAATGAGGTTGGGTACATAAAATAGAATTTAAAAACTCATTAGAAAACTAAATGCATTTTTCATTTATAAAAATCTCTGACAAAAATAAAGCCAAATATTTAAAGAAATGAAAAGCTTATAATTCGTTTATAACAAGACTTTCAAATGCAAACTCAAATGAGAAATATTCCTTTGAACCTATAAAAAGATAACTAAAAGCGTTAAACATATAAATAAAAATATTAATGATAATAAAAATGACCGGTTGTGCCACGTCCGATTGCCACAGTAGCGCACCGGTCTTCTGATGCACGGCTAGGACATCTCCGCTCGACGATGAAACCAGATGACGAAGAGGATATGAAGCATCAGCTAAACAATATCATTTTTTTGTCATCGTTTTTAGAAACAGAAATTTGAGTTTGATATCTTTAAAAAATTATAATACTAAAATATAAACAAGGTATAATTAAGACTCGTCAGTTAATATCTAAAAAAATATAATTAAAAAATATATAAACAAGTTATAACTTAGACTGATAACCTGGCAATAAATGCGCCGAGTAATCGAGGAAAGTCGTGTTCCATGTTCTTGTCCGATTCTCCGGGTCAAACATACTGACACGGTATTCGCTTCTTCCGAGGAAGACCTGTAAAAAAAACATTCACTACAGTAAGCAAAAAGCTGATTGCTTACAGTAAGCAGATTTGTTCTTCAGCTTATTTTCGCTTTATCAATCATTTTACCAATATTAGTCATTTAACAGCGCTATTTATTGTTCATTCGTAATTAATTTGTTTGGCAGCGATAATAAACTTTAGAAAGTTAATTAATTAATTAAACTAAAAGATAATTAAGACAATTTTAATTTTCTAACCGTATTTTGCTGATTTGCTGGGCAAACTCTGGTCGTTGTGGCCGATGAAAGAGTTTCCACCTTTTGCCCGGTGACTGGATCTATGCCAAACCATGAATCCTTCTTGCTACCTGGAAAAAAATACGAAAATCATTAGCTTGAAAAATATATTTAAAAAAAAACATAATATAATAGTTTAGGCATCAATCGTATTTCGACTATCCGCTAAAATAAAATTCCAAAAGAATTAAGATCAATTACGTTTCACAAAAGCGAAATTATAGGTAAAGAGCGCCCAACGTTTTGGTTCAAACAGACATGGAGATATCAGTGAAGGAAGAAAAATTGAAACAAATCTGATTGAGAGAGAGCGCGAGAGAGAGATAAAGCGGGAGAGAAAGAGAGAGAGAGAAAGAGAGAAGAGAGGAGAGAAAGAGAGAGCGAGAGAGAGAGAGAGAGAGCGAGAGAGAAATAAAGAGGGAGAGAAAGAGAGAGAGAGAGAGAGAGAGAGAGAGAGGGGGAGGGAGGGAGGGAGAGAGGGAGAGAGGGAGAGAGAGAGAGAGAGAGAGAGAGAGAGAGAGAAAGAGAGCCCACCAGCATAGAAGACTCCATCGTTGCCTCTGCAGGGCGATGCATGCACCAGTTGCGGAATGCTGAATGGTAGTTTCCTCAACTCGCCCTCTTTCAACACGTAGAGTGAGCCATCTTGAGGATTCGGCAGGAATGTAAAACCTTGCGTTACGGTAGTCGGCGCGCGAAGAACTGGATCTGAAAGATACGATATTACGGTAATTATGGGCCTCTCTTTTCTTGTCGTTCAAACTATGGAAGCTTACATTAGCATTTTTTTTTAAATCGGAGAAAAAAATGTATCGTCTGTTTCCTAGACCCACCCTGGCTTTCAATCGCACCAGAACCAAACCCACTCTGATTTTGACATCCAAATTCTGCTGTACTCTTACCCATCCTTCTTTCCGTGCTACAAGCTCGATACCTACCCCACACTGTGTTTCCAAGCAGTTGACAGTGGCATTAATTCCCTCATCTGAAAGATTGAGCACAGAGACATTATGGGCCTATCCTTCTTGTCGTTGAAACTATGGAAACTCGGGATTTTCTTGAAAGCATGTCCCTTTTGTTGTTTTTTTTTTGCAAGAGCCCGAGTGCATATAATTTAGAGAGATTAGGAAGGCGCATTTAAGTTCAATGAACAATAAAAATAACTTCGTTTCCTTCTCATTGAAAAGTCTTGTATGTCAATAACTCTCTAGTTTATCAAAAGTGGACGGTGATAGTGGTTTTTTGCTTCTTTTTTTAAAGGAGGATCACCCGCGAGCTTTTCAACAGGAGAGCTAACGAAAGTAAAACCGGAATGAATAGCAAAACTGGGTCCGCGGGGCACAAAATTTTCATTCCCGCGGTTCATTTGCACTCTGTCTTAGATTAGAAGTTGAAAAGAAATGGAAACGCAATCATCGAAACGGGAGAAGAAATGAGGTCACTCACGGCTGAAGGACGTTAAAACAGTAAGATAACTAACACCATTTCCGCATTCGTAGATTATAGGATTAGGAAAAGATTGATTAGCTAATGCTACACTCGAGAATAATAATAATCCCTAGTATGAAAAAAAAATCTCGGGTAAACAACCCAAAATACATCAATTGTTGTAAAAAAAAAAGCGAAGACAAGACTATCTAGTTTTATTATTATTCTTCTTTTGGTACTACTTTGTGTCTTTTTCCATATATTTCTTCGTCGACACCCTTTCCTGCTATTTATCGCCATCATTTGACTGTGCTCACATTACGAGCGAGACAATCGTTTTCGCAAAGGGATGGAAACAATAAAAATAAGGAGAAGAAGAAGAGGAAGAAACCGCCTTGTAGCTCCCATTTCTGCTTTCCCGTACGAACATCGAGCGCTTTCAGGCGCC
The DNA here is from genome assembly GCA_945643635.1 of Allodiplogaster sudhausi. Lineage (NCBI taxonomy): Eukaryota > Metazoa > Nematoda > Chromadorea > Rhabditida > Diplogasteridae > Allodiplogaster > Allodiplogaster sudhausi. The sequence goes on from CALZFC010000268.1 coordinate 112,270, forward strand.
CATCCAATGTGGAGACTAGTACAAAGTCGAGGGCACCAGATGACTATAAAGTTTTAAAGTAGTAATCAGAAGTTGTAATTAAATATTAATTATTAACTATTTAAATACAGCACATATAAACAGAACACTGAATTATTGCTGATACAAAACTGGAATTCTTGCATAAACAAAGCAGATAAAAGTAAAGACATTTCGTCTTGATATATATATATATATATATATATATATATATATATATATATATATTATAAACAATGACGGATTCAGAAAGCTGTTATATATATCATCAATCGAAACGGTTTCCTGCCGTTAGCCTTTCTTCTTTTTCAACATGGCAGCACACCTCACATGACCCCTAAAGTGTGACGAACAGAAAGGAAAAGTGATAAGATCTAGAAGATTTCCAAGCAAGCTAATCCATATTAAGAACATATGTATGTGAATACATCAGCAAAAAAAAAGTAATTTTTAACAAAATAAAAAGCGAAACCTTATTATTATCATCCGCTTGAATGTCGCTAGATGCGACGCCAGTCAGTAGAAGAAGTCCTAAGAGGACAGCGGAAAGAAGCGAAGAAGAAGAAGAGCTCATGGTGCGATTCGCGATTCGCGTTCCGCATTCACTAGATTCGCTCGGTTGACGATCTTATTTCATTCTGAAGTGGCCAAAGTTTTCAATTCTAAAAAAAAGACCAAAAACAAGCGAAAAGAACGGCAGAAAACGACACTGAACACAACCCGTTGCATCACCGCGTAAACAGGAAATTTGAGCCGGCTTTTACTATTCCTTTAGTGTGGCCACCTAATTACGTCTGCCGTGCTTTCCGAAACGTCGCCTTAGTACGGCACTCCACACACCACGATCACACACACCGCTCTCTCCATGATGCATCGATTTTCTGCTTGCTTTGCTCCGGCCGGTCGTTGTTCTCCGCTTGTCTTTCTCGCTCTCTTGTTCTCTCGTGTCTGCGCGCTCTCTCTCTTCGCTCAGTCCGCCGGTATTTGAGTGATGGGTTGGTTAGTAGAGAGAGAACAAGAGAGAGAGAGAGAGTACGGCAGAGAAAGAGTGCGCTGGCCGTGAATGAGTGCCCAGCAGAATGCCTCCGCTCTCTTCCGCCCCGTCTGGCGGCGCCGCTTTTCCGACTTGTTGGCGCTCTCCCTAGGCCTCCCCTCCGCCCGCCTCTCTGCTTCCCTCGCCGTTCTCTCTCTCTCTCTCTCTCTCTCTCTCTCTCTCTCTCTCTTTCTCTGTTTCTCTCTCTCCTCCCCTGCTCCTATATCAGAGCACCCTCCTACTCGCCAGAATGTGATGCGTTCTTTTTCGCGCTCATCCCAATGCCAACGAGTCCTCCGACCAACTGCCATCCTGTAGCTTCTCTTTCTTTCTTTCTTTCTCTTTCTCTCTCTCTCTCTCTCTTTCTCTTTCTCTGCTCTGCAAAAGTCACGTCATGGATCGGAAAAGGCCCAACAAGTTCGTTCACTGTTGGAGCATCAGACGTGGCATTCTCCCTCTTTTCTTTCTTCTCTTCTTCTCTCGTTTCCCCGATAAGCTAGCGCTTGCCGTTTGCACTATTGAAACACGGCATTTCCTTAATTTTCTCCAGATAATTAACGACCAATATTGTTTATTTTCCTGTTTTTTTTCTCGTTTTTCTTTTCTAATTCCCCGACTAATAATGCAATTGTATTGAAGTCTTGTTGCATGGAGAAACAACCTCTCTGCTCGCTGCCTCCTTCACTTCCTCACTATTACACCAGCCAGAGCGGTTGGGCTATTTGCGTGCAGTAGACATTGACCAGGGCAAACTCCTCTCACCATCTCACAAACTCTTTTCATTCCACTCCTTTTGTTTACTTGCGTCCCCGCCGTCTACCCATTGTATGCCTCACAACCTCACATTGTTATGCCATGTTTTCACTATATCCTCCACCTTCCATATCCTCGCCTTTTCTTTCTTCTTTTTTTTTTACAATACAATATATTTACAGCGCTGACATAGTGCTTTCAAGGCTTCTGGAGGTTTCGCGAATGCCAACCGTGTAGTACGCATTTGTGAGTTTTTCCAGAGGCCTATCGTGCCAAGACACTTCCATCTTTTAAAAATTTTGGCGCGAAAGCTTATTGATGGAAGGATGCTTTGCTATTTTCTCACAATCAGCTCAAAAAAAAATAAACACAACCAACTTTTCGCTGCCGCGGCGGGTTTTTTTTTCTATTGACACTTTCTCGAGTCAGCAAGTAAACTTTACTTGAATCATTCTTTTCGCGTTTTCTCCACCATGGCACGACCATGCGAGACAGTGTTTAGTTTTCTCTTTTTCTTTTTCCTTTTTTCCTTTCTCTTCTCGGCCTCCTCCCCCCGCTCCGCTACTTCGACCTTCCCTCGTCCACCGCTTGCTACTCTCCTTGGCCTTTTGCCTATCGACACTCAATCGTTCTCCTTCTTTCTCCTCCTCCTCTTCGTTGCCCTCTTCTTCGGTCGATCTTGTGCCTTTTATGCCTATGAGTAGGACCACATTTGGCGCCAATTTTTTCCACGCCATTGAAACACACCCTTTTCCTTGCCCAATTTTTTTTTCTCTCTCTAAAATACATTCTTTAGTCCTGTCCCTATTTCCTTCCCTAGCTGGATATTTCTTGCGCTCCTCACTTATCGAAAAATGTAGCTGTTTTTTTTTGTTCTTCTTTTCAATTCCAATTCTTTTCTTCTGGATTGTACCCATTTCCTTCCTCGACTTTAAGGAAATCTTATTATTGAGAAATGTGGATGCTATTATGAAATGTTTGCAGTATAGAGCTTATGGCTCAAACAGTTGTGAATCATTGCCACGGTTTCCCGTTTTAGCTATTCTTGCCTTTTCTTTTCTTTTCTCGCGCACTCGCTAGCTTATAATTCCCGCGTACATTTATAAACTATTACTATTATCAATACTTTCTTTCTTCTGCGATATCTCCCCACGCTCCTTTTGCCGCATATGACCTTTATGGCTATCTTTCTTTCTCAACACTGATTTATTATCGCCAAGTAGCTACTAATACTTTACTCTCTAACACAGTTAATTCTTCTCTTTTCAGGGTTCTTGAGCCTTCTATGAGTTTGTTGAAATAGAAAAACTATCCAATTGTTTTGTTGCACCCTTGTTGAAAAAAATAAGAAATGGAACTCTCGACCCAATCCAACGTCGTCGACTTCTCGTATTACTCCGAATTTGCTGACGAATTCGAAGATGGCATGGAAGAGTGCGGCAGTGAAGATGAAGATGATGAAGAGAGTGAGTGTGGTGGAGAGGGCGGAGGAGAAGGAGAGAGGCATTTCTATGAAGAAGATCACGATGAGGACTTTGCGATGGAAGGTTGTATTTCTTTTTTTCTCTATCGTATTTCTTTTTTCTCCTTTAAGAGTTTACTCATGTTTCATATTTCACTAAAACAATTCAAGAGGCTCTTTACAAGGCTCATATGAACATATTTAACGCTTTCTTTTGATACGCGATTTGAGTTACACGGACTTTAATAGGAAATAATATATAGCTGGCAGAGTAAAAATGGCTTTAATAGTAAAGTAATCTCCCAATTACAGAAGTGTACTGGCAAGGCGGCTCAGCCGCCAGTTCGAGCTATTCGGATAATCACTCCTGCAAGAGTGGCAGCTGGAAGAGCAGCCACACCGTGGCCATCTCCCGTTCGGCTAGACAAGACACGAAAGTGGTCATGCTCAAGAGGAAACTAGCCGACGATGCCGACCAGAACAACAAGGAGAACAACGAGAAGGGAGGAGACGAGGACGAAGAGGAGATGGCGATTAAGAGGAGAAAGGTTGTTCTTGGGATAAAAGATTCCATTTGGAAATAAAAGATAATTTTTAAGGAATAATGTGAAGGTTACTGTAATATAAAAATACAGTAATCACGTTAATTATGGTTGGTTTTTATTTAAATAGCTGGGTTGCTATACAGTGAGTTTTTTCTTCTTATTTTTATGATCACTTGCTAACCTTCATTTGTACTTGTTAGCGCACTATTAGTGCTACTAATAATTACAAATGAATTAAGAGCAGAAATGAATGAGTAAAAATGCGGTACAATTTCAGGCGCAAGCGTCCGTGGCACTTTTGCTTGCTTCTTCTACTGAAATGCTCCGGATTCGCTTTCCCTATCAGAGTCTGAGTATTCGCTTCGCGGACTTTATGTGCTTGCAGGTTTGTTATTTATCGATTGAACTTTTTAGCTCTCATTCTCCTGAACTTTTTAACGAGTATTGAAGAGCAGTTTCAATTTAAACACGCACGAACATTGATCAAGGATTCAAATTCTCGAGAATTATGCGAGATAATTTAATTTATGAGGTATAAAAAACTTTTTTTCAGGAAGACGACTATTTGAACGACACAATCGTCGACTTCTACTTGAATCACATCGTTGAACATCTTCTGCCTGAGGACCCGTAAGTCAGGGTCCCGATTTTGGGACCCTTAAGGGACTTCTTCTTTACAGTGTTTTGCCCAAGTTGATTTCTACGTAACATAAATAATGAGTGATGTATTTTTTTTCGCTTTAAGAGGCAAGGAGCTTTGTTTTTCTTTACAAGTAGATAACATCTTATTTAGTTTGTTTGAGAATCTTTGTTATTGTTATGTAATTTGATATTCTTTACTCATTTATCCATATTCTCAGAACCAAACGAGTGACCGTTCTGCCTTCCATCTTCTGGCACAATCTGAGTCTCCGCCAGACATGCCTCCCTGACGACTTTGAGCAACTCAAGGAATCGGACAAGGTGTAATATTGTTTTTTTTAATATTTAAATTTAACGTCTTGACAATTTGTCAAAAATTTCAATAAAAAACAAAACCCGCTCACAATTCGCCTTCAAGAGAAAGATTTAGTCAACCGAATTGTTAAGGAGCTCATAAGAATATCATGATCCTGCTTTTTTTGCAAACCCCAAACCTTCTCTATTTTTAACGACGATCTAGTTCAAATTGGCCGGCTTGAAATTTCCCGCAAGAAAACTGTATAGGCTGCTCAGGTGGTGGTGCGGATGTACTACATTTCGGATGGAATGCTTTCTTTCCCTGCTTACTTCATTCTTTGTAGCCTCATTTGTCCCACCCACGCCTCTTAGCAGTTTCTTTCTTTCTCTCTCTCTCTCTCTCTCTCTCTCTCTCTCTCTCTCTCTCTCGTTTATGTCAACCCTTACAAGGGAACCGTCTGAAGATAAGTTGGAGAATTTTGATCTCACCTATCCAGATCGATAGTCCAAGTCGAGAAATGATGATAACCATTTTTACTTTTTCCTTAATGGCCTCTGGCGATTTTATATTGATTTTTAAATTTTGCATAAAATCGCGGATTTAGTGACCTTGCCATTGTCAATGTGTCACTTAAGCAATTAAACATGGCCTGCGCGGCGCAGTGGGATGCGCGCTCGCCTGCAGTTTTGAGCGTCGCAGGTTCGAACCCCATTCGGTTCAAATATTTTGCTGCAGTTTTGCAAGTTCAAATTTGAAGAAGTACATAAAGAGAAAATTTTTTCAATGAGAGGAGAGTGCATATACACTTTAAATTGGTGTTAAAAAATTTTTTACTTGTGTATAAGGGCATTCCGTGTTGGATGGTGTTCAATTCGCCCTTGCTTGCGAATCCACTATCAACCTATTCGGTGGGGCCTACCCCAAAAAAGTCGAGGAAAAAACTTTCCCCGAAAATCACCAGAGGGGGTAATTTGGTGCGAGGATTGCGAATATCTAGTTTATTTTTAATTCTGAAGTCATTAAAAAAAATATAGAAATTTGTTTTGATCTCCTTTTGTGGAAGAAGACTCCTTTCTGTTTTCCGAACTGTTTCCTCAACAGGAACTCGGACAGATAGTCTACATACTTCTTGTTGTTTACGCCGTACTTCTTTTTTGGAATTTATACCGCATACCTACTTACCGTAACTTTTTTTTAAATGACTTCAGAATTAAAAATAAACTAGATATTCGCAATCCTCGCACCAAATTACCCCCCTGTGGTGATTTTCGGGGAAATTTTTTTCCTCGACTTTTTTGGGGTAGGCCCCACTGAATAGGTTGATAGTGGATTCGCAAGCAAGGGCGAATTGAACACCATCCAACACGGAATGCCCTTATACACAAGTAAAAATTTTTTAACACCAATTTAAAGTGTATATGCACTCTCCTCTCATTGAAAAAATTTTCTCTTTATGTACTTCTTCAAATTTGAACTTGCAAAACTGCAGCAAAATATTTGAACCGAATGGGGTTCGAACCTGCGACGCTCAAAACTGCAGGCGAGCGCGCATCCCACTGCGCCGCGCAGGCCATGTTTAATTGCTTAAGTGACACATTGACAATGGCAAGGTCACTAAATCCGCGATTTTATGCAAAATTTAAAAATCAATATAAAATCGCCAGAGGCCATTAAGGAAAAAGTAAAAATGGTTATCATCATTTCTCGACTTGGACTATCGATCTGGATAGGTGAGATCAAAATTCTCCAACTTATCTTCAGATGGTTCCCTTGTTAGCCCTCCAAACCGTGTGACATGTTTTGAGATACGCTCGTCCTTGAATCGGCTCTCTCTCTCTCTCTCTCTCTCTGCCCATGGCGGAAATGACCAGTCATATGGCCTGCGCAACTCTATTCTCTCTCTCTCTCTCTCTCTCTCTCTCTCTCTCTCTCCCCGCTCTCTCCTATCTTTCTCTGTCTCTCCCTCCGTCTCTCTCTTTTCCCCTTCCATTCTCCGCCTTACTCTTTCTCTGTCTCTCTCACACTTCTTCCCTTTCATTCCGTAATCGTTTTGTGGACGTAAGGAATTTCTTCCTACTCCTTGTGCTCCACGAGATTCACTGCCGCCCTGTTGAGTGGTGTTTTTTTTCAACAAATGGTCTTCCTACAATCTCTTTCTCTCTCTGACTCTCTCTCTCTTCCTCTCTCTGTGCCTCACTTTCTCTGTTTGCCTGTGTCCTCTCTCTCTCTCGCTCTCTCTCTCTCTCTCTCTCTCTCTGTACACGGATTGTATTAAAGAAGGATAGGAACTCCGTAACAGAGGGGAGTGAAAGGGACTCACGTGAAATGGTCAAAAACACCTTGAGCACTAATTGTAAGAGAGAAGATTGGAGACGAAAGGAAGATAGAGCCCAAAAAGATGTCGGGAAAGTGAGATAGAGAGAAAGGGAAGAGAGTGAGAGAGTACGAGGACGAGAGAGGGGGAGAGAGAAAGAGAGATGAAAATGCCCGGTAGGACGACAGGAATACAAGTTGCGTGTATTGGACGAGAGTCGGGCGACTCGACGCAAGGTCATATGTAATCTCTCTTTCTCTATCTCTCTCTCTCTATTTCTCTCTCTCTCTCTATCTCTCTCTCTCTCTCTTTCTGACCGCTTCCCTAACAAGCTGATCGTTTCTCTGCATCTCTAGCCTGTTTCATCCTTGAGCTATTTCTCTCCTCTCTCTTTCTCTCTCTTTTATCTCTCTCTCTCTCTCTCTCTCTCTCTCTCTCTCTCTCTCTTCGCCATCCCTCTTCCTCGTCATCTTGTCCTTTTCCTGATTGGACAGAGCGAATACTCGAGAGTGTCCCCCCCCCCTTGCGCAGCAGCAAGGTTGGGGAGATGTCAGGGGAGGGGACGAGCAAAAAGGAGGCGAGAAAAGGTCGAGCTTGATTGAGATTCTCGATGGAATAAGAAGAATGTTGCCTACATAATCTTAACAGTTTTCGATCTTTCTCTCTCTCTCTCCCCCTCTCTCTCTCTCCCCCTCTCTCTCTCTCCCACTCTATCTGCTTCTCTCTCTCCCTGTCTCTCTCTCTCTCTTCTCCCTCGCTATCCCTTACTCAGAATCCTCTCCAATCTCTAACAACTTGCATACTTCCGCTTGTCTCGCCCTGACCTGCAAGAAGAAGAGAGTCCACACAAAAGCTGAGCACCCCTTCATGTCACACTTTTCTCCGATATCACTGAGGAATCAGAAATGATTCCCAACTTTACATTCTCCGACTTTTCCATGCTTTCTTCATCAGTAAAGGTCTAAAAGATCACTGTTTTTTTTCCTTTCCATCTCTCTCCAATCTCACTTCTCTCTTCACTCTCTCGCAACTGTCTCTCTGCACTCTCTCTCTCTCTCCACTATCTCTCTCTTCACTCTCTCTCAACTGTCTTTCTGTTCTCTCTCTCTCTCTCCCCCTCTTCTGAATCTTGATCAATGAGACATCCGCCTCATCACTATGAGTGTCCCGGCAATCTGTTGGAGAGAAGGGGAAGCTGCTGCTTGATAGCGAGAAGCGCTCTTGTACAACCAGCTGCTACTCTGAGGGGATCTTTCTCTTTCTCTCTGGCTTTCTCTCTCTCTCCATCTCTCTCCCTCTCCCTCTCTTTCTTTCTCGCCTCTGACCTCTACCTTCCCCTCTTTCCAAATCTCTATCATTCGGTATTCGCTCTCTCTCTCTCTCTCTCTCTCTCTCTTTCTATCTCTCTGTTCTCTCTCTCTCTATCTTCTCTATAACCTCTTCTCCCTTTGCAAGTGTAACCTGAATAGAGATGGAAAAGGATTTCGATGATAGCATGTGCAAGGTGCACAGACATGGAGGAAGGCTCATGAAAGCTGAATGAGATCAACTGGCCAAGAGAGGCCAAAGTATGAAGGGGCAAGATGCCAATATTTTCTCTCTCTCTCTTTTCCCTCTTCTCTTTCTCTCTCTCTCGCTTGCTCTCTCTCCTCTCTCTCTCTCTCCTCTCTCTCTCTCTCTATACGCCTCTACCTCTGGTTATACGTCAATGCTATAAGTGTCTATTTACAGCACTCTGAGGCTGCATACTGAGGCAAGGGCGAAGGTGGACATGTTATGAGTGCCATTAGCAAATTGATATTGCTAGATTGGTGAGCATTGACAGATATATCTAGACGAGCACATGAGTATGCTTACGAGAGAGTGAATGAGATAGGGAAAGAGAGAGAGAGAGAGAGAGAGAGAGAGGAAGAGAAAGAGAGAGAGAGAGCTTAAGAGCGAGATTCAAACTCCGGCAAAGACTACTCACTCTTTGCATGCAGACGCGAATACACATCGTATAATCTGCAGAAGAGAAACGGATTAATGGATTAATTTGAGACATCTGATTGAGAGAGAGAAAAAAAACACATTCTTGCATGTTATTCACGGCGTAACACATGGAGAGAAGGAGGCATATTTGGAATGTGAATGGAAAATGTGGGGGGGGGGGCAGTGAAAATAAATGGAAGATTTGTTGTAATTTCTTAAAGTGATTGATATTTTTTATTCATTTATTTAAGTATTTATTTAGTAATTTATGAATTTATTCATGTTTTTATTCATTTATTCATGTGTGTATTGATATATTTATTTATTTATTCGTATATTTATTAATTGGCATATTTATTCATTTTGCAGGAAGACGCTCGCTTCGGTGACATCCTCGAGTTCTTGACCGACTTCGAGCTCTTCGATGTTGACTATCTGCTGGTGCCCGTGAACGAATGGGAGCACTGGTGAGGGGGGAAGAGGGACGGGAAACTGGGGAGAAACTGGGCATAAATACCACTTTTGGGTTCCAGGAATACCAGGGTGGGTACACTGGGCTTGGATGGCTTGGGACTCGGAAAACTGGGTGGGCAACAACAGAATCTTTACGTCAAATTATCTGTGGTATTATGGCTCCCGGAAGGTCCAAAGTCAGGATGGGTATTTAGAATAGACGGTACCTTTTTTTACCCGAGGTGAAAAAGGGCCCCATCGAGGAACGCGGGCCGTAGGCTACCCCAAAAAGTGAAGCACGACTTTTGCACACTGGCCAGCTGTGCTAACAAAGAGCCCCCCCCCCCCTTGCACTTGCAGCGGAGGAGAAGGAGGAAAAGCAAGGGGAAAGGGCTGAAATAATAGTAGCGAGCAAAAAGGAGTACCAGGAAATTGTCCGTTTTGAGGAAGCGACACCGTTAGAGGGTACAAGGCAGGGAATAAAAGTTGGGGACTAAAGAGTTAGGGACATAAGTAGGTCTATTGTTGAGCATTCTGTCTGAAGAACAGAGTGATTGAAAAAGGGAGATGAAAGTGGAGTTTTTCTTTGGATTTACAGTGAGAATACTGGCTCTGAGGAGGCTAAAAACTGGTGGGGTCACATTTTTTTTTCACCAATCCTTTAGAGAAGATACAAAGTGCAGGCACATTTAGATGTGCTACAAAAATTAGAAGCAAAGTTCTGATTATTCATCTGATTGTTCAACATTGATGATCCTTGCTCAGATATTCTGAGGCGTCTGTCTGGTATGGAAGAAGTAGCATTGATATTGGCTTTATCACTCTTTGATGTCCTTACTACTGCGCCGTTATCACTTTGTCAACGCTTCTACTACTTTTACTGCTCTTCTGTCTACTGTCTGTTCCTCTCTCTCCCTCCTTTCTACCTCCCTGTCTATATCTTTTTTTCACTTTCGATTTTCATGTCATGGCTCTCTGTCTCACTCACTCTTCATCTCTATCTCTCTCTCCTCTCTCTCTCTCTCCTCTCTCCCTCTCTTCTCGCTCTCTTCTCTCTCTCTCTCTCTCTCTCTCTCTCTCTTTTAGCCAGCGCACGTTTTCGTTCATCAGGAACGCAAGTCTTTCTTCTTCTTCTGATCTGTGAGCATAGACTGAAGTGATAAGGAAAAGACACCAATTGGTCGCAACTATTCTTGTGCTCATTGCCAAGCGCTCTCTGGAGCTGGCGAACATTAATTATCGATGAAAGGAGAGAAAGAGAGACAAAGAGAGTGTATAGGGAGAGAGGGAGAGAGAAAAAGAGAACAGAGCAAAGAGAGGGTGAACGAAAGAGTGAGAGAGAGAGAGAGAAAGAAGGAGAGAGAGAATAGAGGCAGAGATATCTCACAGAGGTAAAGAACGTCACTCTAAAATGCCATGACACGGTCTTCTCCCGTCGAAGCAGTTCTGAGAGAGCCGTGACGTGGCAAGAAGAGTGAATGATTGGCACGCAGATAAAAGACAAGCGAAATGGAACACGGCTTGTACACGTGCCCTCACTTTTACAGCAGACGAAAACAGTCGGTGATATTTTGGAGGGGGGTGGTTATCATTGGGTGAGGAATGACATGTGATGTGATAAGGATTTATATTATCATCGTGAAATAATAGCTGAATTGTAGTGGAATACATTGTAAAGGTGGGTTTAATAAAAATGATATTTTATATATATATATATATATATATATATATATATGTATATATATATAGTAATAATAATAATAATAATAAATATATATTTTCATTCCAGGTCTCTAATCATCGTGTGCCAACCGTTCTCGGAGCGAGCTACCATTGTCACGTTCGATTCGCAGCCAAGCGACAGCGCCACTCTCAATGCATCTTCCAATCTTATTGGCGACTTTCTATCGGTGTGGATTTTGTTTATTTATTTTATTTTTATTTTGCAGTAAAAATTATGCATTCGTAAGTTTAAAAAAATTTTTATGAGTAATGCAAATTGATTTATTAAAAGAAGCCCAATTCATTCCATTAATTAATGACAAAAAAAATTTTTAAACTAGGTGTTCAGGTTAAGGGTAAAGTGTCTGAATAATAACATATAGAAATAGAAATTAATTGGTCCGCGGTATTTTTTGTGCTGAACAGGAAATCACGCCTCCAAATTACAGAAGTATGCCTCCTGGTTACAGTATCCCTCCTGGTTACAGTATGCCCTCCTGGTTACAGTATCCCTCCTGGTTAGAGTATCCCTCCCGGTTACAGTATCCCTCCTGGTTACAGTATGCCCTCCTGGTTACAGTATGCCTACTTGCATCGCCGGGGCACTCGCTGTCCGACGGGTCGCCCGCGCACGATTCTGCCACGTAATGTCGTCCAGCAGGCGAACGCCTTCGACTGCGGAGTCTACGCTCTCGAGTTTGCGAAGAGATTCCTGCTGCAGCCGCCCAAGGATGTTAGTATCGGCGAAGTTTGAATTTTAAGCCTTCCCGCCAATCTGTTGTCAACGGTTGTCAAAAACTTTTTTTAAGCTTGATTTCGAGATACTGGATTACAGAAATTTACACAAGTAGTGGGTAATTTTGGCGTGAGAAATCGATCATATTCTTTTTTCCTGCCATTCATTTATTAACTTTTCAGCTGACCTCCTTCGATTTCGCCACGGAGTACGCCGACTTCAACGTGACAGAGAAGAGGGCCGAGATGCAGCGAACCATTCTCGCACTCTGCGCCAACAGACACATCTGGGAGAATGTGCTGCAGCTCGTGCAGCAGGCACCCAGGATCAAGTGATTAGGTTTGAGAGAGAGGATGAGGAGTATTTGAAAAGAAAAGTTTCCCGCCATTTTTAAATTTAAAAAAAAAGTTTATTTGAAAAAATACAAGAGCGCCTAGATGAAAAAGTAGACAGCAAAAAATTAAGCGAGATGATTCGGAAGTTTTCCTTCAAATTACACAGTAGTTTCGTATTTAAGTAATTTTATAAACTTTTCATTTTATCAATTTTATTCGAGAATTGTATGGTTCTTTTCCAGATTTTCCCTCTGCTTTCCTCGTTCTCCAAGGCGAACTCGACTGGTCTTGTTGTTAATGTACGGCTCTGTCGTTATGTACCGGTACGGATAGCCAAACACGAGAGAGAATAATCAAGATCATCTTAGCCCCCCCCCTCCCTCCCTTCCTCTTAGGAGGCCCACCAGACCCTCTCCTTGTTGACCCCTCTCCTCCCTCCCCCCTGACTCCCAACCCACCAAGTGAACAGTTCGTGCACCTGTTAGCCGCTGTCTCACCATATTGTTAAAGTTTGAATTTTGAATTTTCCCGCCAAAAATAGAAATTGTTACTTTTCTTATTTTTTCAAAAGCATGCTTGGCTATTTTGCGCGAATTTTACTTTGCTGCTACTATTTTTCCAATTATTCTCTCTTCTCTTGGTTTTCCCTCTCTTCCTTTCCTTGGGAATGTGTTACGGTTTAGGCGTGTTATTAGTCTTGCTTAATTTAAGAACCGATTAATTATAATTGAATTACATCGTTAATCCCCATTGACCACTATTGCAACTTGGCGCGACTTATGAGCATCCCTCACTTGAGCTTAAGAAAACGAAAACACATGAAAAATTGTTACGCTGCGATGAACTATTTCTTGGTCCAGCATCCCAATTGTTACCGTGATTGTCCAGTTCATTTTGAAACTTTTTTCATCGGGACTTGGATCCTCAAAACTGCTCAAAATGCACTCGTTTTCTTTCCGTCTCTATTCTCCTCATCTCTCTCTCTATTTCTCTCTCTTTCTCTCTATTTTTATCTCTCTCTTCTCTCTATTTCTCTCTATATGCCTCTCAGCTTTTCGCTCTCTCTCTCTCCCCTCCAAACCGAAATACGAAAACACCGAAAATTGAATACAAAATTGTTGACTGTTACTTTGTGCATGCAAGAATGCTACATTCATTGTCAAAATGACATCTCTTTCTTTTGTCAATTGCCAGACTGCCTTTCAATGCTCCACTCTCCTCTTCTGTCCTCATTCAGCCAGAATTGAACTGCCTCTCTCAAGCTCTCTGCTCTGCTCATGTTGTTAACTTGACAATTAAACGATTGTTCACTAGACAATTAAGCTCTGCGAAAGGCTGCTCTCTCCTTTTCGCCCGCATCTTTTTCCCATTTCCACCCTCTTTCACCCCTCCCCGTGGTTGCTTTCTTTAGGACGTTTTAACTGAAAAACGTCATTTCAAGCCTCAACATCGACTTATGGACCCGATTGTGAAATTGCCGAGAATACACATCCAGAAAAGAAAACATGCGCACCCGATAAGTGTTGGATTCTCTCTCTTTCCTATCATCTTAGGTTCTACTGATTATATTTGAAGCAAGTTTTTCCATAAAATTTGTTCCTATGACTGTTGTTGAGAAGTGATGTTGTTGATGGATTGAATTGTCGGAAGTAACTATGAGGATCAATTTTTCCCTGTTTCTTCGACTTTCGATATAGCCTCAATATTCCTCTCAAACATACTCCCATTTTGATATATTTTGATATTTTGTAATTTGAGCTTATTTTAAAACATTTTTTTGCAGTTTGTTACAAAACAAATTTTAGTAATACTTCGTAAAGGCAATCGTTACAGTAATTCTTCATTTCTTAATTTCAGTGACAGCATAGAAATGCTCTTTCGTTCTCACTGTTTCTACTTCCTTCACCATCGTTCGCAATCGTTACAAATGGATGTGTTGTTACTCGTGTTATCTCCTCAGTTTGTGCAAGTGGGTTGGAAATAAAGTGATGCTGACGTTGGATCAATTGTCATCATAACAAAGTAATTACATGTGGGAAAATGTTGGGATGACATAGTTTAACCAAGAGAGGAAAGGGAGGATATGAGGCTATATAATGTACCGTAACAAAACATGGCGGAATGTATGTATATATGAACGTACAGTAGTCCTGAATGGATTTTACTAGGGTTTTGCATTTTAGTCCTTCCCTGCCACAAAGTACACATTTCTATGTATATGTAGGAAAAGCTAACTTCGCGTAGGCTACATAATTGTTACTGTGTTGGGATTAATATCACGGTGGTCAGTTGGAACTGCTGCCTTGGACCCGATTTTCTGCGCTCTCCTAGCTCTGCGGAAGGTTGTGAGGCTTCGAGAGTCGTCTAAAGAAAGGATATCAAGGAGTCGACTGGTAATTGTAATTCTTGTGTCTATTTGTATCATCTCTTCGTCGTTTACCTTTGTTGCTCTCTTTCAACTAGTTTTATATTTTTAAACATGTTATTACTATTCCGTCGATAGCCACATCAATTTCGGAAGTGGAGTGGAAATAACTTCTTTAGAACAAAAACCGGAAATTGCCTGGAAGTTTAGAAGTAGAATAGAAACTTCAACAAAGAGAACGTGTACATGCTAGTATGTTATGTACATATATGTATGTTTTCTTCCTGCAACTCAGACATAATCTGCCCTCGGGTAACTTTGGATTTCTTGAAAAACCGGGTGGCTTATCTTGGTTTCTTTGAATAATGGTTGAGATTCTGAGAAATGTGCAAAAAAAAAATTTTAAGAAGTAATGACGAAATCGCAAGCGTTGAATCTGATTTCCCCGCCATAATATAAACAGACGTGGGAGTGACGGACACTCCACCCCTCCCCTACGGCCTGTGTATCAATTCTATTAAATTGATCTTCATGCGCTTACGATAAGAAAGGCTAGTCATATTACTTTTATTGAGACCGCCTTTCTTCGTTTTCTCCGTATGGAAACAGAGAGAGAGAGAGAGAGAGAGAGAGAGAGAGAGAGAGAGAGAGAATACTCCCCGACGTGTTAAAAAAGACAGTTTGTTTATATTAGTAAGAACGCAAAGGCTGCCGCTAGTTTTATCGATAAGTGATAGAATTGCAGCTGGGTGGGGCGTGAGTGGAAGATGGAGGCCAAAGAGGGAACGAGGTAGTGTGAGGGAGAGCGAGAGACAGACAGACTGGGAGAAAGAGGGAGAGAGAGTGGGAGAGTGAGAGAGAGAGAGAGAGAGAGAGAGAGAGAGAGAAGGAGCATCATGCACCGTGAGAAGGTGCCTGAATGATAGATACGCTTTGAAAGTGCTTCATGTGTGCCCTTGCCCTGTGACGCAGTTCCTTGTTTTCGACTCACTTTTTAACTCTCTCGCTCTCTCTCTCTCTCTCTCCATCTTAATGTTCTTCTAACTGCTCTCGTAATCCGAGAAGCTGTGTGAGGTAACTACAATTCCGGGAACTTCATCAAACCTCACAATCATTATCCGTATGCATATAGAAATTATCTCTCTACACGGGCATATTCTTGTTTTACCTCTGTTGACGAGTTACGCTTTCTGACTTTATAAAGACAAAGAGAGAGAGAGAGAGAGAGAGAGAGAGAGGAGGCAGAGAGGAGAGAGAGAGTGAAAGAGAGAGAAAGAAAGAGAAAGAGAGAGAGAGAAAGAGAGAGACAGAGAGAGAGACAGAGACAGAGAGAGAGAATGGAAAGAGATGGGGAAGCGTAAGCTGACTCACATTTGCCGACAACTCTTTCTAGTTCTGTTTCTTTATTTGTCTCTTCCATTGATGAAATCCAATGTTATCTACCCTGACAAGTCGTCCCGAATGTTTTTGGAGCCGGCCCGGCACGTCTCTCAGTTTTGCGGGTACTTGAATTTTTATGACCGGGCCCTGTCGCTCCTACATTTTGTTCACAGTTTTCACACAATTAAACAAATTTTTTTCTGTTTTGCCCTCGTTCTCTCTCTCCCTCTTTCTCTCTTTCTCTCTCTGTCTCTCTCTCTCTCTTTCTTCTTCTCACTCTGTTTCTCTTTTCTTTCTTTCTCTTTTTCTTTCTCCTTCTCTCTGTCTGTCTTTCTTCCTTTCTCTTTCTCTCTCTCTCTCTCTCACTCCTGTCGGCTAGAGATGATCTTTTTAAACTATCAACCCTAGCTGTGTCTCATCAGCTGACGAATTTATACTCTTAGTTTATTTTTAGAAAAAAAAATATTTAAAAGAAAGCATTTCCTCGGCTCCCTTTTGATGCGAATTGAAACATTTCTGCTTCTCCCACGCTCTCTCTCTCTCTCTCTCTCTCTCTCTCTCTCTCTCTTTCTATTTCTCTCTCTCGCTCTCACTTTCTCTCTCTCTCTCGATCTTTCTCTCACGCTCTATCTTTCTCTCTATCTTTCTTTCGCTGTCGCTCTCTCTCTCTCTCTCTCTCAGAGGAAAAAAATCAGTATTGTGGCAGCCATCGTAAAATGCACATGAATGAGAGCCTCGCGCTTCCTTGCTACTGATGATTTGTTTCTGTTATGTCCTGGAAAATTGCGGCATTTTCGTCGTCGCTCATTTTATCTCCTTATCCGTGAGTGACGGCAATTTGAAGTGAATTCGGTCTCACAACCAAACTCTCTGGCTGCTGTGTAAGAGGCATGTCGGATTCTATTGAATCATCAATCGTTGAATAGGCCGAGTTTAGGCAGCGAATATTGGGGATTTTTATCTTTTCATCTAGAGAGAGGGACAGAGAGAAAGAGAGAGAGAGAGAGAGAAAGAGACAGACAGAAAGAGAGAGAGGGAGAGAGAGAGGGAGAGAGAGAGAGGAAGAGAGGAAGAGACAGAGAGAGAGAGAAAGAGAGAGAGAGAGAGAGAGAGAGAGAGCGAGAGACTTTTAGTTTTTCATCAAGACGCGTTTGTATTTCCACAGGTATGTGTACACATCCTGTTACCTCATTAAGTATGTATTATTTTGCCATGTCACAGCGGAAGTGAAGAGATTGGCGAAGGAGGAGGAGGATAAAGAAAGAGAGTGAGTGAGAAGAGAGTGACTGAGAGCGAGAGAGAGAGCGAGAGCGAGAGAATGAATGAATGAAGGAGAGAGAGAGAAGAGAGTGAGTGAGAGCGAGAGAGACAGTGAATGAAGGAGAGAGAGAGCGAGAGAAAGAGAATATCTAAAAGATTTGTAGTGAGATTGTAGCAGTCTCATTCATCTGGACGATGACTTCATCCGATGCAAAAACGATACAGCTGGCCAGAGTGAAATGAATCAGATACGAGAGAGAGAGAGAGGGAGGGAGGGAGGGAGGGAGGGAGAGAGGTACTGAAAGTGAAAGAGAGTGAGAACGGGAGAAATGCAGCGAGTGAGAGAGAGAGAGAGAGAGAGAGAAAGGCAGAGAGCGTGAAAGTCGAGGAGGAGTGAGAAGGAGGGAGAGAGAGAGAGAGAGAATCAGCGGAGAAAGGAGAGAGCGAGGGAAAAGACCGTAGACCGATAGGGAAGGGAGGAAGACAAACTGAAAATAGTGTTGTTCGTGATATCATCATTCATTCTTCATGCATATGTATGTATATAATTTGTTATGCCTCCTTCTCCTGTGGGCCTGAGAAAGACTTTCTGATAGTTTTTATATGCATAATGTCAGAATACATATGAGTGAATGGCTAATATTCTGTATGTACATGTTAGGAAATGGTCCGTTACTAGGATGTCATCCGGGATAGCCAAGCGAATATTATCTATCATCTCTCTCTCTCTCTCTCTCTCTCTCTCTATCTCTCTCTCACTCTCTTTCCCTCTCTCTCTCTCTATCTCTCTCTCCCTCACTCTCTTTCTCTCTCTCTCTCTCTTTCTCTCTGTTTCTCTCTTACTCGCCATCTCTCTCACCCTCTAACTCACTATCTATCTATCTTCATCTCTCTTCTCTGTCTCGCTCTCTAAATCTCCCACGCCGCCAATATCCAAAGTGCATGAATAGTTCATATGAAAATCAAACATTTTTTTCGAACTTAAGAAATGCACTAACAATTCAACCTCTCTGTCTCCTCTCTCACACTCTTAGTCTGTCTCGCTGTCTAACCTTCTCTCTTTCTCCCTCGCTCTCTCTCTCTCCCTTGCTCTCTCTCTCTGGCTCCCTCGCTCTCTCTGTCTACTTCTCTCTCTCTCCCTCTCTCTCTGCCCTTATCTCTCTCTCCCTCTCTCCATTTCCTTCGCTCTCTCTCCCTCCCTCTCTCTCTGGGTCCCTCGCGCTCTCTTTCTTTCTCTCTCTGTCTCCTTCTCCCTCTCTCTCTCTCTGGCTCCCTCGCTCTCTTTGTCATCTTCTCTCTCTCTCTCTCTCTCTCTCTCGCTCCCTCACTTTCCCACACTCGCATTCTGTTTGTGCTTTGCCATCATCGTACCCACCAGCCAGCTTCATATTCCACCTTCTCGCGCCTCCTGACTACTTTATTCATATAAATAAAAAAAATGGGAGAGCCGCCAGGCGGTCTTATCAGAATTATTTTCAAAAAGAAGTTTCCAGGGAGGAGAGAGAGCGAGAGAGAGAGAGAGGAAGAGGGAAAGAGCGAGAGAGTGAGAGAGCGACGGATAAAGAATCGGAGAAAAAGAGAGAGAGAGAGAGAGAGAGAGAGAGAGAGAGAAAGATAGAGAGAGCAAGAGAAAAGAGAGAGATAGAGCTGAGAGACAGAGGGGGGAGAAAGAGAAAGAGAAGAGAGAGAGAGAGAGAGAGAGAGCGAGAGAGTTTAAATCTCTTCCAAATCACCATAGAAACGTTGATCCGGCTGCTGCTCTGCGCCTCTCTTTCACTCTTTCTTACTCTCTCTCTCTCTCTTTCTTATTCTCTCTCTCTCTCTCTCTCTCTTTCTTATTCTCTCTCTCTACCTCTCTTGCTCACTATCTCTCTTTCTCTCGCTCCCTTCATCAGCATGAAGAGTGTCTCTTCTTCTTCCCTCAAGTGTGGTCCACCCTACAGAAGCAGCAGATAGACCCTTATCAGGAATCGAACACATGCACTTGTTTACTTCACCTCTACTTCTCCTTCTCTCTCTTTTTTTCTTTCACTATCTCTCTCTCTCACTCTCTATATCTCTCCTTCTCTCTCCTCTCTCCAGCTCTCTCTTTATCTCTTTTACTCTCTTATCTCATTTTGCTTCACTTTATTTATACTTATCTTTCGCCATATTTCTCCCACTCTTCGTTTTACTCTTATATTCATCACATAATCATTGAAACTTTCATTTTAAAAAGGTATCATTTATATTTTGGCGCTTGTTTTTCACCTTTCTTCATCGTGTCTCTTTGGTCACAGAAATAAATGAACAAATGGAGGCAATCAGCCTCTTTATACTTGTTTTTCGCAATGTTGCTTTTTTTCTCGCTCGAGAAGAGAGTGACAATTTAATGAATGACACACCGCGGAGGCATTAATCCCTCAGGAGTATTTATTAATGCTATATGTATATTTATATATATATATATATATATATATTAATGTTCATTAAATATTATTATTTGTATTTACATATAGAGTATCTGCCAATCGCGTTTACACGGGCTCATTGCGGCCGTTGGTTAAAGATCTCTCATATTCGTACTCTTTCTCCGGCGGGACTCCCCCCCCCCCTCCCCTCCGTTATGAAGTCTAGAAGTCTTGATACAAATTCATGAATATTACACGCCGTAACTTTTTTCTCCAAGTAGTATTTCTGGCGAAATTTTTTAAAATATCGCAGTCTTCACATGATGTAGTCGCCATAGTCCACGCGAGAGAACTTCTTATTTCTAGCATCATTGACGCAGACGTCTCTCGCAAATGTCCCTAAAGCATGCACAAAAACTTTTTTTTTTTGCCAGAAGAACAAATTTGTTCGGTGATCTGTGATGTTCGTGACATTTATGAAAGTAGTACTGTTTATTCCATGCAGTTAATAATAGTAAATAATGCCTTCGAGAGCACTAAAATGCTGCGTATTTATTTATTTACTTATTTATTTTTGCTTCTTCAGAGAGGAAGAGAACGAGAGATGAAAAAAAATGTGAAGGAGGAGAACGAGAGCTGAAAAAAGTTATTGTGTTATTTTGTTTCATTGCTCCAGGAAGTATCTATGCACATAATTGGTTCGCAATTGATCTCTATAAATTGATGCATAGCGACTTTTTAATGTGGCCTTTTGACTTTGCCGAGAAAATCGCAATTTCCGCTTTAACGAATGTAATAGTGAAAGGAGCATTTAATATTATTGCTATTCGATTATTAATATATTATTGCTATCGGAAATTTGCCTTTTCGCTCCAAACAATATACAGTGCTCTTAAAATGATGACTTTGTGACTTGTACGTTGGTAAAAATTTCCTTTTTGACTTCCTTATTGACGAGAACTATTTTCTGACATACTATTTTTATCGCCATTTCCTTGAAATACTAAAAACACTGCGTGCGCACGCAAATCTCGAATCATTTCCAGGTCCAAGAAGAGCAGAACCGGCCTGTGTGTTTGGTTTTGGCGTCTTCATTTAGTTTCTGTCGACGGCTACCTGCCTCGGCGAGCACGAGAGAGAGAGAGAGAGAGAGAGAGAGAGAACACGCTGAGGTTGGAGAGCGGCAAGAAAGATAGAGAGAAAGAGAGAGAAAGAGAGAGAAAGAGAGAGAGAGAGAGAGAGAGAGAAAGAGAGAGAGAGGGAGAGAGAGGGAGGAGGAAAAGGAGAGATGGAGTCACTACGAACGACCTTCCACCATGAGTACTCTTCGGATGTCGACGGAGATCGGAGACATCGATCTCATCAGGTTGGAATATAGAATGTAGAAAAAATCAAAATCTCACAAGGCCTGAATATTTAATTTTGAAAATATATTTAAAAAAATTATATATTAAAAAGGTAAAAATTACAATGTTTTCCATTTGATAACGCGCTCAAAATATTGTGTTTGTTGTCCGCTTCTTTATCAATCAAATCCTTAAATAATTTTTTTTAAATGAAACATGGCCTTGCACGGCCTTTCTAACCATAAGCGTTTTATTGTTATTGCCTTCGGTAACTGATCATTTAATTTTGTAAGAAAAAAATTAAGATATAAAAAAATTTAAATTTAAATAAAAAAAAAAATTACAGGGAGAAAACGGCGTCGGCGGAATCGCGCCTCTCGCGCCACTCCTCACGGGTGACTGCGTCGAAAAGGTGAGCGATCACTGCGTTACCAAAAAAAGATGATTTTTTATCCACATTTAAACTGCCGCCCTTTTCAAAACTCTTATTTCCTCGCGACCTCTTTCACATGGCCGCAGAAAGCCGAAAAAAACAATTATATATTGTCATTTTCCTACTTACGTTTTCTAGACAGACATTTGCAAGCGCATTTCGTATGCCATGTTACATCTATAGCCTGATACACAGTACTACTCTTCTTCCAAAGTGCAAATTCTAAAAACAAAATGCGCATATCTTTTCTCACTCTCTCTCTCGCTTGAGCCGCCCGCTGCAAGGAAAGACTTTCCTCGCTTGCGCAAGCTGCAACATACATACATATGTATGTACATACATAGATCTTGAGATAAATTATTGTTTTTTCTTCTTATTTTTTCCGTAATGTTTACTTGAAAGGAGTCATGTAATAGATAGCTCAAGCACTTGCAGAATTAACCAGATTTACAACACAATGGAGGCTTTATCTGTCTGAGTATACACTTATGGAGAGAAAAAAAGAAATTTATTTGTTTGAATACACAGAGTAATCCCATTCATCTCAATGTCTAATCTTCTAAATCCGTTCTCTCTCTCTTCTCTCTCTCTCCTTCTTTATCTCTCTCTCTCTCTCTCCATTTCTCTCTCTCCTTCTCTCTCGCTCCTTCTCTCTCTCTCCTTCTCTTTCTCCTTTTATGTCTCCTCGTCTCTCGCTCGCCTCACCCTCTCTCTTATATTCTAGCCATAAGTTCCTGAACACTACCTCGATCTTCCTTTATTGTAAAGATTATAAGCGCTTTAACAGAGCAATTGTGCTGACTGTAACATATATGTAACAATCAACAATTGTTACATATATGAACATGTTTTATGATAATGTATAGATGTGCCTTTTCTAGCTTCGATCTCATTTAAAGGCGTAAATAATTTGTAGAATTCCGGCAATTAATTACCTTGGCGAATAGAGCGTGTCAAGGACTTGTCAACAGAGGCATACAGATCAAGTTATGTTTTGCGAGAGGAAAAAAAAACGGCTCACCTCAGCAGGTTGCTTTGCACTTAACTGCTATGGTCTCGTCGAGGAAGCGGGACCAAATGATATGACAGAATTATTATGTTTTTTTTTGCCGCTTAAGTTTTTAATGTAATTTCTCGTCTCGCTTTTCCGTTCACTCCTTCATTCCCATTATTTCTCCGCAATTGTGAAGAAAAATATTTGTCTTAAAAATGTATACTTGCCTACATGTTTGCGAATTTTCTTTGCAGAGTACTCCCAGCGAAATTTGACGTTTTGACGTTTTATCACATACTCAGCCAAGCTCTTATTTATGACATTATTTACAGCCCGCTCCATCTCTCGTCCTCTGCGTCAGTCTTTCTCTCTTCCTCTCCTCTATCTCAATTTCTCTCTCTCCCTCTCTCTCTCTCTCTTCCTCTCTCTCTTCCTTATCGTCAAAGCTTTTTCTCCTTTCTAGTTCCTCCCAATGATGTAAGGAAGTAGACTTAACGAATTCTTTTCTATGACAAGTCAAGATTCAAGAATGCAGAGTTTCAGGCCAATAACACCGTCGGATTTCATGTCTGCTACGTATGTACATAGAAATGAAGAGGGGGAGGAAGAATCATTACAAATCCCTTTTCGTATTCACGTAGAATCAATAAAAGTCGAGTTGAATTGCTTCTCGGCAGACAAAACAAATTAATTATTCGAAAAATTATTCCTTTGAAAAGAGAATATTCGGCAAATTCCTTCCAATGAGATCGATATATAACCAGAAAATGGTAAAATAAAAATAAAAACGCTAATTCGATATCCCTATTTAGATGGCTCTTTCTTTTTCAAGTGATAAATTACTGTGTGCTTTAGAGTTACACCTTCTAGATGCCATTAGATGTTTTGAGCGTCGAGCTTGCAAGGAGAAAGCCTTGGAAAATGCTCACTGCTTGACGTTCGTAAAAAGTAATACATTTAACTTGGAAATAATTGATTTACCTCTGCTCCTGTGTATTACAGCACGATATCTATGTACGTGCATTTTGTGCTTGGAGCTGTATTTCTTATCAGTTGTGGTTTGTGAGAGAGAGAGAGCGATGGAGAGAGAGAGAAAGAGAGATACAGAGCGAAAGAGGGAGAGAGAGAGTACTACAAAATGATATCAGTGCGGGAAAGTTATTGACAACAAGAGTTGAGAGACAACTGATAATGAGGAAAGTGAAAAGAGTAGTATAGCAACAAGTAGGCTATACGCTGCTCCTTGCCTTTTTTGCATGCCCACTCAACGTAATCATAAGTATTCCACTAAAACAGCGGACGTGAGCGATTGCGTAGGCATTTTTCATATCACATATATTTTTTTTTGTTCGGGCTTTGAATCTTATTATTCCGACTTTAGAATTATGAATTTAAAATTGAAAGAAAATTAATTTTAAACATTCCTACATGATTATCGTGTAGTAAAACGCTCAATTCACGTTGAATTCATTTTTTAAAAATAATTATGAATATTTCCCTTGTTCCGTCCTTGATCTGGCCTGCATATTATCGTTTTCATCATCTACCATTGTCGCTGCTTTCTCATCTATCTCATTCAGTAAACATTCAACTCTCTCACATCTCACGTGCATATGTAATTATTTCTTTTATTTTTTTTTAAATAATAGCAAAGATATTTGGTAGTTTGCCTTACTAAAAAAAAAGAGGAGGCCGGCAGAGATATTGTGTAAGGTTGCCAAAAAAAGTGAACCAAAAATTAGGCACTCAACTAGACTGAGTTTTAGCCATCCTATATAAAGAGAAAAAGAGAAGTTGTACGAGATGCTGAAAGATAGAAGAAAGCCGTAACACTTCTTTCTTGTTGGCCCTCGCAATGCTTTTTCAGCTTTGCATGAATAGCGTTCATGATATCTCAGTGTTCAATCTCTCTATCTTTCTCTCTTTCTATCTCTCCCTCTCTCTCTCACTCTCTTCTCTCTATCTTTCTCTCTCTCACTCTCTCTCTCTCTCTCCCTGCTCGGTCCTTTCGTTTGCCATCTGATTTATTTGGCTGTCAAGATCATCTCCTCTTTTCGCATCCCTTGTCTACGAAAACTATCTCCATCTTAGTCTATTTCTTTATTTCTCTCTCCTTCTCTCTCTCTCTCTCTCTCTTTCTCGCCTTTTCACAGTCTACAATACCACCACCATGATTAATACCTAGCCTCCTTTTTTGGACCATTGCCAATTAGTCTCGCGAAGAAAAGAATGCAAAATTTTCTCGCCTCACTCCCTCACAAGATTGCCGCTAATCGTTAATTGTACCATGACGAGAATCCCCGCGAACCTCTTCGATGGAATCTGTCTCTTTCTCTCTCCCTTTTCTTTCCCTCTTACTCTCTGCGCTCTCTTTTTCTTATATATTTTTCTTTCTTCGTTCGCTTCATTTCTCTGTCTTTCACCCTCTCTCTCACCCTCTCTCTCACCCTCTCTCTCTCTCTCACCCTCTCTCTTTCACCCTCTCTCTCACCCTCTCTCTCTCTCTCACCCTCTCTCTCTCACCCTCTCTCTCTCTCACTTCCTGTATCACCCACTCATTCGTTCCGTCGCAAACGTCTTTGCACATCTTTGTAGCTATTTCTCGTGCTGTTTTTCCTCACGGCAAATCCCCTAGATACATCAGTCCTTTAGAAAGTATAGACAGTGGGAAATCTCTCTCTCTCTCTCTCGCGCGGATATAGCCAGGAGAATATCATGCAAATATCAGATCGGGGAACGCGCTTTTTTCCCAGTCTTATTTCTCGTAACTACCATTTTGAATTCAACATTCTCTCTTTCACCTGCTTTGCTCTCTCTTCTTTGCATTCTATTTCTATTTTAGCAATTTTCTCTCTCTCTCTCTCTCTGTTTGGCTTTTTCCGGTTTCTCTCCTTATCCCTTGCTCGATCGCTTTTGCACTCTCTCTCTCTCTCTATCTCTCTCTCGCTCTCTTCGTCTCTCTTTCTCTCTTCGTCTCCACTTTCGAGAACTCCTTCTGCATCTCTTACTTGCTTTTTCCTCTTTCACATTACTGTACGCTTATATGTACGCATATCTACATATTCTGTCGTTCTAAACATTTCCTGTCCTCGTTTTCTTCATCTATTCGAAAGTTAGATACTCTTTAACTCTCTTTTACCTTTCACACGTTACGCCCTCCTTCCTAGTCATCGAGTTCCCTCATTCAAGACCCTTGTCGTCAGTAAATGGTAATATACATATGTTGCTTGCAACTTCTTTCTGTCCTCAATAAGAATGCCCTGCCTACTATAAATTGGCACATAAAAGCACCAGACCTTCGTTTCAAGCTTCCCCGTCATTTTGCGTTTTGCCGAATTAAACTGTGCAGATACATACATATGTATGTATGTATGATACATTTATGTTCATACAACGTGCTAATTTCTCATTGTCGGATCATAAGAAATGCACTCTAAGTTAGCAACAAAAAACAATATTATAGGTATGTATGTTGAGAATAATGGCTGCGTTGGAATTCCACTCTTCCCAGGGGATTCCTTAAATAGACGCACCTACATATGTACATGCATATGTATCACGCATCCAATTTGGCAACTAGCCAAAAAGAGATTTCGAAAAGAAAGCCTTATAGCATGCGGACACACGCTTATGACGCACACAAAACGCGCTGACGAATTGCTCTCATTTTTAGCTACTCGCTCCTTCCTTGTCATTTTATCTTTTCAATTCCTTCCTTTTACCATGAATTAGTAATCTCGGCCTGGTGGCGGCTCTCTCTCTCTCTCTCTCTCTCTCTCTCTCTGACTCTCCCTCTCTCCACTCTCTTTCTCTCACTCACTCACTCTCTGTCCTCTCTCACTCTTTCTTTTTCCTCTCTCTCTCTCTCTCTCTCTCTCTCTATCTTTCGAGGTTGTGCTTTTTGCACCTGTTCAAAAGAGCAATTCAAGACGAAGAGGCTAATAAGAAGAGAGAGAGAGAGACTGACAGAATACAGCTGGGAAGAGAGAGAGAGAGAGAGAGAGAGAGAGAGAGACCGACAGAATACAGCTGGGAAGAGAGAGAGAGAGAGAGAGAGAGAGAGAGACCCAGACATTACTGAATTTATGGCGATAGTTGGCCTGAAAACACGGACAGAGTTTGATAGGGGAGAGCAAAGAAATGAAGGAAAAAAGAGACTGAGAGGAGAGAGAAGTAGAGGTTATAGTGTCAAGGAGAGATTTGAGAGGTTTCAAACGCTAAAAAGTGGGACGGCGAGAGAGATAGAGAGAGAGACAAAATTGGAAATTGGTACTAACGACGAAGCTAGCGAGCTTGCGACTTCTCGATATTACATTGCAAAAAAAAGGGAAAGATTAGCCGATGGTGAGAGATCTAATGTAAGCGCATGCTATTTTTAGCCATTTTTCTTCCTCTTATTGGAACCGTATTTTGATGACTACCATAACGCTGTATCGTTTCATTCCCATGAATAAAGGAAGGTAGGTAAGTGATGGAGATTGTGTTTAAATCAGCTCATTAATTATTAAGTATGGTTTTTTCTGCTGCAACTTTTATCACAAAGCAAAAACATGCAACCCCTTTATCTCCATAAGTGTACTTTTATGCAAGTGGATTCGTCGGTATTATTATTAATCGTACTCGTGTAGTATACTAGTCAATATATATATGCACAAGTGTATGTACATACATACATATGTGAGATGTTACTTAGAGGGCTACATCTTGGCTGTCTCGTACGTGCGAGGGAGTAGAAAATTAGCGCTCCTTGTTCCTTCTTCTCAGGGGTCGGGGTGTCCTGGAGTTTGAGAGACATGAGAGATAGAAGGTGAGAGAGAGAGAGAGAGAAAGATGGAATAGAACGGGAGATAGAGAGAGAGAGAGTTTTGTATGCACAAGAAATGTGATTCATTCCTGCATGCATGGATATCTTTTTGTTCACTTTTGAGCCGCATCCCTTCGCTGCTGCTGTCTTATTTTTAGTCTTCTTTTCCTTTCTCTCTCTCTCTCTCTCTTTCTCTCTCTTTCTCTTTCCCTATCCCTCCCCCTCCCTCCCTCTCTCACAATCTCGCTCTCTCTCTCTCTCTCTCTCTCTCTTTCTCTCTTCCTCACTCCTTCCACTCTCCTCTTCCTCTCTCCTCCCCTCTCCCTCTCTATTTCTCTTTCCTCTCTCTCACTCTCTCTCTCTCTCCTTTCTCTTATCACCTGCCCCTTCATGTCCACCGCAACAGCTGCATCTGCATATGTTTATAGAAGACCACGCCATCGAAAAATACATCGCAAGACAAAGCAAGCATAACGGTAATGAAAGTATGAAAGTGTCAAGAGGAGAAGAGAGATAGAGAGTGGGAGAGGGAAAAAAGAAGGAGAAAGAGAGAGAGAAAGAGAGAGAGAGATTGTAGAACAAGAAAGCACGATAGGAAGAAAACGAAAAAAAGCGCATCGTAACTTCCTTCTCCTAGCAGGCCGCCCGGTCATTCTCTCGTGGACAAAGAACACGTGCTTGTCTGTTTCCTCTTTCCTTCTCTGTCTCTCTCTCTATCTCTCTCTCTCTCTCTCTTCTCATCTCTCTCTCTTTCACTCTCTCTCTCTCTCACTCTGTCGCTCTCTCGCTTTGCATTTCCTTCACAACAATCATGCATACGGACGATTTGAGATAAGTACGGCCATATTGTGCATTTACAACTCTGTTGGTATTTACATACATACATACTTTTTTCCATTCCTTCTTCGCCATACAAATGTGTGTATTTTGAAGTAGAGTCATTTATTTCTCCTCCCACCATTCGATTTTCTCTCTCGTTTTTCTATACTCTCTCCTCTATTCGATCCCTCACAATCAGACATTGTTTTTTCTACTTTCCGTGAAAAAAATTGTGCCGTACCCGACGTTGTTGCCTCTTTTCATTCCTCGTCGAGAATGATGATTTCGGTGTTGGCTAATTTCGGTGTGTGCTACCGTAGCCTGATAGTCTGCCTTTTCCGACTCCGCCTCCTCCGGCACACCGGAAATGCCGTCACCTACCACTTGGCGTCCCGCCAGCGGCACCACGAGCAGTGGCGCGACGATTGAACAGACCAGCTCGGCTGATGAACGGCGAAGATGTCTTGAAAGAGTGAGGAGATGGAGAGAGAGAAAGAGAGAGAGAAAAAGGGAGAGAGAAAGAGAGAAAGGGAAAGACCAAGAGAGAAAGAGAAAGGAGAGTGAGAGAGGAAAGAAGAGAGAGAGAGAGAAGAGGGAGAGGTTGAGAGGAGAGAGCAGGAAGGAGAGATACAGTGAGAGAGAGAGAAAGAGAAAGAGAGAGAAAGAAAGATAAACATACAGATAATTTTTTTTCAGCTTTTATGGCTCCATGTGATCTTGGATTTTTTTTTACGACTTTGTCTTTCTCGAGGCACTTGCCCAGCCAATTCTCTTTCTTACGTACATACATATATGTAAAAATGTATGTTTGTACATGTGTAGTGCATACATATGTATCATCTTTTTTCTCTCTTTTTTTTACACGATTAAAGCTCGAAACAAGCGCTTCGCTTTAAACTAATTCCATTTCCATGGACATATGTATGTATGTTGATCGATCTTATAAATGATTTGTACGTCTTCCTTATAGGGTGGAATTGTGAACATGCGTTTCTTAGGGCTTCGCATCGATGGCTCCCATCGTACTCTCACGATGTATATTTTCCTATACTCTCTCTCGCTCGCTCTCTCTTTCTTCTCTCCCTCTATCTGCTCTCTCTCTTCTTTCTTTTCTATCTGCCTCTCTCTCCCTCTCTCTCTGTCTTTACTCTCTCGTCTCTCTCTCTTCTCTCTCTCTCTGTCTCTTTCTCTTCCTCTCTCTCTGTCTTCTCTCTCTCTTCTCTCTGTCTCTCCCTCTCTCTGTGTCTTCTCTCTCTCTCTTGTCTCTTTCTCTCTCTTTCTCGCCTTTCTTTCTTTCAACATCATCTTTACACTCCACGCACGCTATTTGAATCCGTCTGCAAAGGATTCAAAGGATCGGATGTAAACGCGTACAGAACACATTCATTTGTACAAGACTTCAAAACCGTATCTTCACGTTTCCTTTCTCTCTCTCTCTCTTTCTCGCTCTCATTCATTAGCTCTCTCTCTGTCGCTCTCTCTCTCTTTCTCTCTTTCTTTCACTCTCTCTACTTAAAGAATCAGGACATAATTTGCGCGGCTACGCTTGTTTTTTTTTACAGTAAATAAGATCCGCAACCAACTCCTTTTTATACCATGCTAATTCAGGGCTTGATGCGGAAACCGTCTAGTACACTTTCTCTTTTTTTCGTCGACTTCTCTCTCAATTTGTTTGTGATGTTCATTGCGATTTGCAACTTCTTCCTCTTCCTCATCGGTATTAAGAAATATTTATATATTTGTGCAAGAATGCACAGATTCTCTGTTAATAAGGAGGAATTAGCGAAGAAGCAAGAAGCGAGAGAGAAAAAGAGATAGAGAGAGAAAGAAAGAGATGAAGAGTGAGAGAGAGCTGAGAGAGAGAGAGAGAGCAGAGAGATGAAGCGGGAGAAGGGAGATAATAATATGTGAGGTAAAGCGCGTCCTTTTTGCAAAACTTGTGGGTGTAAACGTGCTGACCTTTCAGATGAAATGCCATCGATATACATATGTAGTATGTAGGAAGGGTCGTAGAAAGAAGGATGTACTTATGATGGGAAATGATCGACCTCTTTCCTCCCTTCACTATCCACCCTCCTCCTTTTTTTTTGGGGGGGGGGGGGAATTTGACACCACACACAATCTTCACTTATGAAGCCGGGAATATTTCGGCAGTCATTTACTTAATTAATTCTGATGAGACTTGGTCCTGGCCCTCTAGGCTTATGTTAGGCCCGGATCAGAGCGAAGACGTAGGCGAATCCCACATAGGAACTGGAACTTGGGGCCTCCCTCTCCTGCTGAAGATATCTTCGGTTAGAGTACGACGAGTACATATGTACATACATTTTTACTATGGACGAAGCTGAGAAGAAAAGATAGTAGGCTCTGAATTTGTTTAGTGGCCCGCGAAGGTCTTCTTTTTTTCTTCTTCTTCGTTTTCTTCTTCTTCTCCTAGCGTAGGAGATATTCGATACAGAAGAGAGAAAGAGAGAGAGAGAGAGAGAGAGAGAGAGAGAGAGAGAAAGAGAGAGAGAGGGAGAGGGAGACAGACAGAGGGGGACAGAGAGAGCTGCTATTACGTAAAAGGAAAGTTTCGGGGAAGCAAAAGTAAGCCCCCAGGCGCGCACGTGTGAATATGTGAATTTCACCTGTTGTAGGCTGAGACACCACATCCTACCAGAGTGGTTGGCAGGGGAAGGGGTGGGGGAGGTTCTGAGAAGGGAACGAAATAAAGGAGAGAGAGCGAGAGAGAGGAGTGAGAGAGGAGAGAGAGGAGAGAGAGAGAGAGGAGAGATAGAGAGTGAGAGAGGGGAGAGAATGAGCGAGGTGAGAGAGGGAGGAGAGATAGAGAAAGAGAGAGGAGAGAGAATGAGCGAGGTGAGAGAAGATAAGAGCGAGAGAGAGAGAGAGAGAGACGGAGGGAGAGCCTAGGTGGACCAGGTACATATGTACATACATGGCTCCATTTGCCTACATAGAAGACTTCCCAAACCACGGTGTTGTAAAAGGCATCGTTAGTAACGCTATTCATCGTCCTGTTGGATTTCTTTCTCCCTCTCTCTCTCTCTCTCTCTCTCGCTCACTCTCTCTCTGTGTCTCCCTCTCTCTCTGTGCCTCTCTCTCGTTCACTCTCTCTCTCTGTCTCTGTCTCTGTCTCTGTCTCTCTCTCACTCACTCTCTCTCTCTCTCTAGCTCGCTCGTTCCCCCTCTCTTTTTCTAAAAGGTGTCCCGTGAGATAGAATTTGTGGAATTTTAACAATTCTGCACACACACCCTGCAAAAGTGGCCATATGTATGCACCCGATGTTCTTTTGCTCCTTTCTCATTTGTAAATCACTCTCCTTCTCGCTCCTACTCTCTCTCTCCCCTCTCTCTCTCTCTTCTCTCTCTCTCTCTCTCTCTCTCTCTCTCTGCTTCTCTCACTCTACCTTTCTCTCTGTCTTTCCTCTTTTCTCTCTACCACTCCTTCTCTCTCTGTCTCTGATAGTCTCTCATAACTTCACTATCTCTCTTTCTCACTCTCTCTCTCTCTCTCTCTCTGCTTCTCTCACTCTACATTTCTCTCTGTCTTTCCTCTTTTCTCTCTACCATTCCTTCTCTCTCTGTCTCTGATAGTCTCTCATAACTTCACTATCTCTCTTTCTCTCTCTCTCTCTCTCTCTCTCTCTCTCTCTCTCTCTCTTTCTCTCTCTCTTTCTCTCTCTTTCCTCTCTCCAAACGGTTAAATCCCCCATCTTCACCGTTGACTTCTTCAAATGTTCGACTCCCGATACCGGGCGATGCGCGAGCGGAAGGCACTGAAGCCGACGTGGCAGACGTTCATCTACAACTTCCTCGAGAGGCCTTCCGGATGGAGATGCTTCATATATCACTTTAGGTTAGAGAGAGAGGGAAAAAGAGAGAGAGAGAAAGAGAGTCACAGAAAGTGAGAGAGAGTGAGAGAGAATGAGAGAGAAACACAGCGGAGGGAGAGAAAGACAGAGAGAGAGAGAAGGAGAGAGAGAAGGAGAGAGAGAAAAACAGAGAGAGATAGCGAAATAGAGGGAATGCAGAGAGAAAAATAGATGTCGAAGCAACTTTTTGAATCCTGAAAAGGCTCGCCCTCACTTCATTAAAGCTTACTTGTTACTGTGATTACTCATTTTAAAATTGTCGTTCGATATATGCCAAATTTATCGTCATTTTTTTGGTCTCGTAATGACGCATGTAGATATCGGAATGATCTGTTTAATTCTTTCTCTCTTTCTCTCCCTATCTCTCTCTCACTCTCTCTTTCTATTCTCTCACCTTCTTTCTCTCTCTCGCTCACTTTCTCACTCTCTTTTTCTCACTATCTTTCTTTATCCCCCTCTCTCTCTTTTTCACTCTCTCACCCTCTTTCTCTCTCTCGCTCACTTTCTCACTCTCTCTTTCTCACTATCTTTCTTTATCCCTCTCTCTCTTTCTCATTATCTTTCTTTATCCCTCTCTCTCTATCTCTCTTTAACTCTGTATCTCTCTTCCTCACTATCTCTCTTTCACTCTCTCTCTTCCTCACTATCTCTCTTTGACTCTCTCTGCTTGCAGCGTCTTTCTCATGGTGATGATCTGTCTGATTCTCTCGGTCCTCTCCACCATCGAGATCTATCACTACCCGGCAGCAGAGATTCTCTTCTTCATTGTAAGACTCTTTCTCTGTTACTTTTTTCTTGTTAAATACGTACTCCAGAAAATTACGGATGCTGGGAGCAAGAAAGAACGAAAAAAAAAACTTTTTCCCCTGAAAAGTGCACGTGAACTCTGAATGAGAATAGAATTGAGAGATAGGAAGATAGTAGTTAGGATATTTTACACGTTAAAACTGATAATATATATATTGTTTTGTTAATGGCAAAGGAAATTAAAAAGAGTGCAAAAATCGGATTCTCTTATTTAAAAAAAAGTGCGTTATAGGAGCCGTTCCGTTCACTGAATAAATAACATGGTTTTATTAACGTGAGTCTATTCGCATTCGTCAAAAAGGTTCTTCCAGAAAGTTTGAATCATTTTTTTTCCACGTGTTGTAAAGTTAAAAGCCCGTAAAATATGGTTCGGCAAAATTTTTTCTTTCCTGTATGTACATACATAGCTGTTGCCGCTCTCCTATTTCACACGCTTTCTAATGGCAAGTAGAAGAAGGGCCAAATATTTGAAGGCGGTCCTAATTCGGTGTGTGTTCTATGATGTTTGAATATATGTATGTTTCGAGAATGAACCATCGAAAGAATGATCAAATTATACATGAGTTATGATGGATAAATCGGACATTTATCGTGTGTTTTATCCAGGAAGTAGTGCTCGTAGTCTTCTTCGGCCTCGAATACTGCGTACGCCTGTGGGCGGCTGGCTGCCGCTCCAAGTTCATGGGCGTCAAGGGCCGCCTCAAGTTCGCGCTGAAGCCTATCGCTATCATTGGTGCATCTCTAATTTAGTTATTTATTTGTTTATTTAAATAAATCAAATTAATTTTAATTATACAACACTTGAATATGCCATCAAATTTAAAAAAACATTATTCACAAAAAATACATACATATATCTGACCTCTATCACTTGTACATAATCCTAATCCTTATCTTTTTAATACTATTTTAGCAATCTATTTTTAGCGAACGAAAATACGGCTTTCTTTTCAAATTACACTATATGAGCATTATAAAATTTAAAGCTTTTTTTAAGTGTTTATTTTAACTATTAAACCAACAACCACATTTTATTACAAGAACAACTAGAATCAATAAAAAGCACTAAGAGCATACCGGCAAACGATTAATTCTAACAGCAATGAAAAAAAAATGTAGAAAGGTAAAAAAGGAGGTAAATACTAATAATTATTCTAATATTAATAATAACAATAAGAAACTCTTGCAGACCTCATCGTTGTCATCTTCAGCACTGCAATGCTGACTTTCGGCAGCGAAGGTCAAGTATTCGCGACCTCAGCAATCAGGTTTTTTTTTATTATTCGCGCCAAAAATATTTCAAACGTAAACATTTGTATATTATATATATAAAAATTTTGGCTTGTAATACTTATAAAAGAATTGTTTAAGGAAATGTAATAAATTACATAATAACGTTAAAAATAAGCCACTTCTCTTTTTTTGTTGTATTTATAACGAACTGACATAATTTAAGAGGCGTTCGATTTCTACAAATCTTGCGCATGCTTCACGTCGATCGACAAGGCGGCACTTGGTAAGTCAATATTTAAGAAAATATAAATATTTTTCAACACCCTTTTAAAGCTACATATGTATATATTTTCAATAATGAATAAGATGAAAACGAGAGGCGCAACGCAATCGTAGTAATGCTGGCTCCTCATTAGGAAGATCCATCAGACGTTTGAATTTTGGATTAGGGACAATGGATACTGTATGCGCCTGAATCAGGGAAAGGCAATGGTGGTACTGTAAGTCTCTTCCCTGAATCAGGCGCCTCCTCGGCTCGGTTGTGTTCATCCACCGGCAGGAGCTAATTACGACGCTGTACATTGGCTTTCTCGGCCTCATCTTCTCATCGTACTTTGTCTATCTCGCCGAGAAGGACTACAATCCGCACAATTCGAGCGGTGCGAGCGCGCAATTCACCAGCTATGCCGACGCGCTCTGGTGGGGAGTGGTCAGTTTTAGAGCGAGAGAGAGAGAGAGAGAGAGAAGAGAGAGAGAGGAGAGAGAGAGAGGGGAGAGAGAGAAGAGAGAGAGGAGAGATACAGAGAGATATAGATAGACAGAGAGAGAGGAGAGAATAAAAGTAGAAGAAGAAAGACATAGAGAGAAAGAGAGGGAGGAGAGAATGAAGAGAGAGAGAGAGTAGAGAGACAGAGAGAGAGAGAGTGTGTGTGTGAGAGAGAGAGAGAGAGAGAAAGAGAGGACAGTTGTCGTGTGAAACAGAAATGAAGTAGAAAAGAGCGTGAGAAGGTCACATCACGCTCACCTCGTCAAGTAATCGATTCAAGTAGAAATGAATAAAATATGTATGTACTACATATAACAAAATAATGCAGGCAAAATGGAAGATAAATTATTAGGGAATCGTTGTGTGAAATAGTAATTATATGTAGTAAAAAAAAGAAGATTGATTGATTGATTTTTTTTATAGTGTTATCGATAATCGAGATATTCTTTGTATAGATAACAATGACAACTATCGGCTATGGCGACGTCGTGCCGCAGACGTGGCTCGGCCGCATCGTCGCGTCGTGCTTCTCCATCTTCGCCATCTCCTTCTTTGCGCTTCCGGCGGTTTCTTTATCTTTTTTTTTTAACTTTTATTCTTGTTAATTTGTTTGCTCTCTCTCTCTCTCTCTCTCTCTCTCTCTCTCTTAAACCTTCATGATTTTAGGATGCAAAAAATATTTATTTTTCTTCAATTTTGATCTTAAAACTAATGAATATGAATTCTCTATCCTCATCCCCTGCCCAGGGTATCCTTGGCTCGGGCTTCGCGCTCAAAGTGCAGCAGAAGCAGCGGCAAAAGCACTTTAATCGGCAGATTCCGGCAGCGGCGACGCTTATACAGGTGTGAGACTGTTGTCCTTTTTTCTGAAAGAGTTATCAATGATGACGAAATCGTGGATCGATACAAGATGATGATGAAATTGTATTGATCGATATAAAGTGTGATTTATAGTGCGTCTGGCGCTGCCACGCAGCCGATCGGCCGAGCTCGATTGCGACATGGTGAGTTTTTTTCTTTCAGAAATTTGGAAAATCACTCCATACAATCAATATACAAGAATATACTGTTGATATCGCACTAAAAATAGCTGCGAAAGTAGGTACTGCAAAATTTGGTTCAAATATGTATTTATGTACGTACATACATATGTATTGAAAAATCTATAGAAAGTGGACATTCCTTACAAACCACATTCCGTATAAAGCCGTTCCGCATAAAAACCATTCTGTTTAAAACCCATTCCCGCGTATTAAAGGAAGGTGCATGTGGATCCGTTCGCCGATCAAGAGCACGAGGCGGCCAAGCACAACTTCTTTCCGCGTAAGAAACCCGGAGGAAGCGGCGGCGGACTCTTTAGGAATGCCAAGGACAAGTAAGCGATTAAAAATTTTTTTATTTTTTATTTACTTATGTATTTATTTAAATGTCCCTTTTGCAAATTTTGACTCATTGATTAATTTGTTATTACAAATGTGAGGAAAAGATAAAATTCATCAATCAAATGGTGGATAGGAAGAAGTAAGAAATATCCTCTAATTTTTCGATTCCATTCGGAGCCATAAATTGTTTGGTATCGAAATTCTATCAGATATGATCGTATGTTTTTAAAGTCCTGTTTGATTTTGACAAGATTTCTATGATTGGTGAATATTTATTTGAAAAAAGAGAATTAACAAAAAAAGAAATAAAATAATTTGCACGACTTGTGCTGCCTCCAAACTGCTCCTTTGTTGCCTGAGACTTCTCATCCTAGCTTCTCCTCTCTCCGCATTTTAGCATGCACACCACCTTCTTCGGTTCGCTTTCGTTGCCGACCAACAGGCTGACAAGGTCTGTACAGGCAAGCGGCGTGTATTCGTAATTTGCTCCCCGCACTCGATGCACGCACCTCTTTCCTTCTTTCACCGCCAAACACACTATAATTCGCGACATTTTTGTCACTATTTCAACAAATAACAAGGCTTTAAATGAATCTCTTTACTCTGTAAATGATTTGATATCATACACCACATTCAATCAGTGGAGCCTTTGCATGTCTTGCCTTGTCCTCACGTTTTTAAGATGTCTTACCTTAACCGCCGGCACGCACTTGATCTCTGTGTAATTTAGATCAAATCGACAGGAACAAAGATTTAAAAAATATATATATATATGGAAAAGAATAGCCTTTTACTTATACTTTATATAAACGCACCGAAGTGACCGCGGGTCTAAAAATATGTAAATATAAAAAAAAAGTAACACAGCAGGAAGCGTCGCCCTTCCACTGGCGTTTCGATCGACCAGGAGATGGGCGAGTTGCGGCAGCGCAAGCTGAACGAGGCTGCCGCAGTGGCGGGCGAGGGAGCCGCCGGCGCGAGCGGCGACCCCCACGACATGGAGGATGGCGCGCTCCTCGCGGGTATATCATGGTTTTGCAAAGGTTTTTTCCTACTTTCCTATCGTCTATATATCTTTATTTTTTTCTTCTAATTTACATATGCAAATTTTTATGTACCTTTTTAAAAAGAATATCTTTTTGCATTCAAAAATGGATAAATGAAGCTTAAAAGTGCACAAAACTTAATATTTATCTTCTTCAAATTTTTCTGACCATTTCGTTTCTCTAAATCACACATGTGAGCTGTCGTCGCAAAAAGGCGCGAATTCAAACGTGACTATTCTGGATCCTTTAAAGGAGGCGCCGATGGTGGCTCTCGCTCGGATGGCCTCGAGGACGACGAGGGCGCTGGCGCGAGCCCTGGCACGCCTGGCGCCGGCTGCACGCGCCTCTCGCAGTTAGTGATTACTATTTTGGATCCAGCATAATACTCTCTGCTGAGCACGGGCGCATAGCTATCTGTGATTACTATGAGCAATGCATTATAATAACGTATCTGTCTAACAAGAATATATTAAGATCATAATATAGCACATATCTTTGAATTCTCACCTTTGATCTTTTCTCTTGATTTGTCTCTTTATTCATGATTTTTTTTTGTTGAATTTTACTCTTAAAAATTCTTTTTTTTTGTAAAAATAAAATTTAAAAAATATACTATTAGCATCTGGGAGCTGACGCCAGCGCACAAGAACGCGATTCGCGCCATACGCAAGATCAAGTACTTTATAGCGAGAAGAAAGTTTCAGGTTGGAGCAAGTATTTTAATAATCAAACAATCAATCAATCAATTTATCGCTAGATCGCTAGATTTTTTAGTAAGAATAATAGTGATAATATTATTATTTTGATACTTAATATTATTCTTAGTTTATAAATTTTTTGAATAGAAAAAATAAACAAATCTAAAGCGCATGGAATTAAAAATAATTATTCATGCAAAATAATAATTTTAGCAAGCACGCAAGCCTTATGACGTTCGCGACGTCATCGAGCAATACTCCCAAGGACATCTCAACATGATGGTGCGAATCAAGGAGCTACAGAGAAGGTTTGTGCGTTTCTTCGAAGTTCTAACTGCTGGTGCTATGCAATCTTTGAGTGTTATGACGAGCAAAAAATACTACGTGTTTAAAGTAGAAAAAAAATTATTTATTCTTCACAACTTTCCAGATTAGATCAGACGCTCGGCAAGCCTGGGCAGTATACGTCAAACTCGCGAAAATCGCAAGCTTCAACGATCGGCTCGCGATTGTCGCGGGTAGAGTTGCAGGTAATATTCATTAAGGAGGCAGTTCAATTAAGACTTAAAATGGTGCAAGAAAACGAAGAAGCTTTAAAATTCAGAGAAATTAGAGTTGAAGGGGTACTCTTACTGGATCAGGGAAAGGCAGGGAAGGCAAAATGGTACTGTAGCTCTTCCCTGATTCGTGGAAAAGGCAAAGGGTTACTGTAGCTCTTCTTTGATTCGTGGAAAAGGCAAAGGGTTACTGTAGCTCATCCCTGATTCGTGAAAAAGCAAAGGTACTGTAGCTCATCCCTGATTCGTGGAAAACGCAAAGGGATACTGTAGCTCTTCCGTGATTCGTGGGAAAACACAAAGGGGTACTGTAGCTCATCCCGGAATTTAAGTTGACCTCGCTCGATCGGAAGGTGGACGTGAGCATTCGTATCATGCAGCAAGTCTACCGTGCACTTCAGTCGCCAACAAGTGAGCCCCTGCTCGGCATGTTTCTTGCTTCTTCTTCTGCTTTTTCTTCCTCTACTTCTCCTTCTTCTATTCCGCATGCCCACTCTGTGTACATTTACCGTACTTCCCCGAGATAGACTCGATTCAACTCAAAGAAAGACCGATCAAAGAGCACTTCTGGCTTCTAAAAACGAAAGAAAATTTTAATATAAAATAAATTTCGAAAAAATATTGACAAAAAAATTTGTCAGAAGTGCTCTTTGCTATTCAAGGCAGATAAGTGGTGTGAAGTGAACTGCGATGGGCTTT
The DNA here is from genome assembly GCA_945643635.1 of Allodiplogaster sudhausi. Taxonomy (NCBI): domain Eukaryota; kingdom Metazoa; phylum Nematoda; class Chromadorea; order Rhabditida; family Diplogasteridae; genus Allodiplogaster; species Allodiplogaster sudhausi. Next base: position 151,406 of record CALZFC010000268.1, read on the forward strand.
GAAAAGAAAAAGAAAAGAGCCAAGAATGAAAACAGTTTATCGATCGATTTCTTTTCGTTCAAGGCATGTCTTGTCTGCAAATCCACATTTTAATCGCTCTGTTCGTGTGATTTCGTTACGATCCATTTCAGCTAAAAGAAAAAAAATATATGTTCAAGGTTCCTAATGGTAGAACAGCTTCAAAGTCATATCCTTTTCAAAAAAGGAATTCATTTTAATACATTGTTTCTTGAGGTTCCCTGTTCGTTGTTATCTTTTTCTGTTTCTCTTCTCCGTCTTGTTGTAGCTATCTGTCTCTTTCTCTCCCTCTCCATATCTCCTCTCATCTCTCACTCTATCTCTCTCTCTCTATCTCTCTCTCTCTCTTTCTCTCTCTCTCTGTGTCTTCCTCCCTCTCCCCCTCTCTCTCCTTCTCTCTCTCTCTCTCTCTCTCTCTCTCTCTCTTTTCTTCCCTTTTGCTCTCTCTCTCATTCACGCTCTTCTTCTCCCCCTCCCACTCTCTCACCCTCTCTCCCCTCTCTCCCTCCCAATTTATCTATCTCCGTCTCTCTCTCCCTCTCTCTCTCTCTCTCTCTCTCTCTCTCTCTCTCTCTCTCCCCCCCTCTCCAACTCTCTCTCCCTTCCTCTCCACTCTCTCTCTCTCTTTCTTCCTCCTTCTCCCACTCTCTCTTCTCTCTCTTTCTCTCTCACTCTCCCACTTTCTCCTCTCTCTCACACCCTTTCTCCCCCCATCTGTCTCTCACTCCCTCCTTCTTTATCTAACCCTCTCTCTCCCTCCCTCTCTCTCCCTTTCTCTCTCCTTCTCTCACTATCTCTCCTCTCTCTCTCAGACGACCTGATGCGTGCTTCGCCCTCCCCTCAGGGCGACGCCATCATGCCTGTGCACGCCTTCTCCACGACGCCCCGCTCCTCGCTCGAGCTACCCGCGTCGCCGCATCTACCGCCGCCGCCCGGCGGTGGCCAGGTTCTCTCTCTCTCGCTCTCTCTCTCTCTCTCTCTCTCTCTCTCTTCTTTCTCTCTCTCTCTCTCTCTCTCTCTCTCTCTCTCTCTCTCTCTCTCTCTCTCTCTCTCTCGCTCTCTCTCTCTATCTCTTTCTCTCGCTCTCTCTCTGTTTTTTTTTCAAATTCTCTTGCTCTGTCTCTTCTTAACTCTCTCTCTCTCTTTCTTCCATCTTCTCTCTCTCTCGCTCTCTCTCTCTCTTTCTCTTCTTTCCGTTTACCTATGAAGAAACGATAAAAGAAACACATAAATCAAGGCCCAAATAATGACTTGAAAGATTAAAAAGAATAAAAAAACTAAATGTGCATGCCGAGAAAGCCCATCGATTTCCTATGCACGCAAGTTTTTTTTATGTTCTTTCCTTTTCATTTCTTCACAGCATGTCCTGTGCTCTTGCTGTCTCCTCCTAACTTTTATCAACTAAATATTGATCTTTGAACTCTGATCATTGATCTCTGAAGTTTGATCTTTGATCTTTCGACCTCTGCAGGCAGCATCAATGACAGCCTTCACCTTCGATCGTCAGCTGTCTCCGTCGGCGTCGCCGACTCCGCCCATTCATCGGCATCCGACCACGTAGCAGGCCGGATGACGTCACGACGTCAATCAGTAGCCGTCGTGACGTCATCCTCCTCGTCCTCGCCCACAAGCTCCGCCCACCCGTCCACCGCACACCGTCGAGGCAGCAGTCCAAACAGACTCAGTCCACATCATCACTCACTTCATAAGCGGTCGATCGCGAGACACCGTAACCGACCGCACCATCTAACGCACCAAATATCCATAGACGAGCAACAAGCGGCAAATTAACTAGTCAATTACTTAATTAGACCAGTATTTAGATCGACGTTTTATTCGTGCTCGTGGGGGGATTCGTAATTCATAGAACGCCAAAAACCCAATTGGCAAAATTAGAACGCAAAATTAGTTCAATAGTTCCATAAAAGAATAAGTAGCACTAGGAGAAGTTAAGAAAAATTGTGCAACCTTTGTATACCATTTTTCAAATACCGACCGAAATGTCATCCCATAACATGGCCAAGTATATAGACATGTAACTGTTGTTGTTTCGCAGCGAAACCGTGTTTATGGGGGGAGGCAGTAATGCATAACATTCTCAAGGTTTTTCTCGCTCTCTGTAGGCGCATGCAAAACCTTGAGGATGTTATGTACTGTTCTATGCAATTGTTCCTAATGTCAAATGTGATTGTTCCATTTCTATGTCCGAAACGTGCCAGCACCTTTTATATTCCATAATATTTTCGAACGAGTATATCTCAATCTCAGCATCTCTCTCTCTCACTCACTCTCCTTCTCTCTCTCGTTCCCTCTCTTTCTTTCTCACTCTTCACACACACAGTCTCTCTCACCTTTTATCTCTCAGAATGCACACGTGTTATATACCAGTGCCGTTTCTGCATTTAATCTATCACGGTGATACATATTTGTTCGGTATCAAGACGAGAAGGTTTCTCTAGAAATTAAATTATAATTTGTTTTTTTTTCAATCTGAGTTTCTCTGAATTACAAGCTCTCACTTCCTCCATTCGCACTTGAATTCGCGCCATTTTGCCTGACACAACATGTGATTTATTGTTAGAGAGACGCGACTACAATATGTCAGGAGAATTCAAATAGGTTGATTACAAATTTAGTTTCCTACTCCTTTAGACGTTAAACTCCACCTGCCTTGTCCTTTTTCTTACCTTTCTCTGTCCTTGCCTATGTTCTATATCTTGCCCCTCGTAGTTTGGGCGAATAATGTTTTTTTAAAGTTTGCTTTGCCTTTATTCCTGTGAAAAGCTCACACTGGTAAAACATATTTGTTTTAATGTTACATATTAATTTTTTCTCATTCAATCCAGACGACATTTATGTACGATCTCCACTACTATTATTTATGATTGGTTTTTAGAAACGTGCATAATAAATTTGCATAAAATTTTCATTTTGTTTCATGGCACACTGTACATAGAAAAAAGTCCTTTTTGGACTACGGATGAAAGAAGGCGAAGAATAAAAGTATTTAAAAAATTATTTCATCATTAATTGGCCTGTTTAAATGGTGAGAAATTGTCCAGCCGCGCATTTGATCTGTCAAAACTTTGAATCATGTTCGAAACAATCGTGTTGGAAATACGTCCACAAGAGAAATATTGGCAATTTTCTTAATACACATGGGTTCCGGAGATGTATCCATGTATCCAGCTTGTGATCAACTTCTGATCTCTTGTATGCATTTTCTGTTTCGAATATCTCAAATGGACACTTGGTTAGATCGTCTGCAGCTTCGGCTGGAGCATTCCCAAGCGGTGGCGTGGTGTCGTGATTGTGTCATAGTTTGCAAGTCTAGGGTTCAAATTCCCGTGCGCACAAGAACTTTGTAGAGATTTGTTAGAAGTGATAACATCGACATGTTATCAACTGTGACAACAACACCAATGGTGCGGAACAACTGTTCCGGGCATGTTTCAAAATTTAGACAGATCGTGTAAACATGTAAACAAACGAAGTAAAAACCAACACTCTCAGAGTTAAAAGAAAGAAAAAAATTCATGGGAGCAGCCATCGAATAATAATCTGTCAGTTCGTAGACTCAGTGGTGTGCATAAAGTATAGTTTTGAAAAGGACGATGGAATCTTGACGGGATCCACATTGTTTTGTTATCTTCAGTTTTCTGTCTTTCTCTTTCACACTCTTTCTATTCTCTCACTCTCTCTCTCTCTCTCTCTCTCTCTGTCTCTCTTCTGAGTAGCACGAAACATGCACACCGGGAAGCTAGAGAATGTCTCACTGACAAAAAAAAGCGTTATCCTCTTGAGAGGTGAAATGTGTGTGTGTTTTTGTTACAAATAAGACGCCGCTTTCACACGCTCGATCGACTTTAGTCATTTATCATTAATCGGCGTTCTCGAACAGACAAAAGAGAAGAGTGGAAACGCATGCGAAAGTCTGCAAACTCCTGTTCATGTGGTAGTCACTCCAAATCACTGTTGTCATATCCAAAAACACTTTTGAGCAGTTTCCTAAAGAATAAAGCCTCGAAAACATGAGGAAAATGTCAAGAGTTTTTTTCTCTCAATATTCCGATGTTACTAATTAAATTCATCAAATACATATTAGAAAAATCCATCAAATATCAAATACATATTAGAAAAATATATCAAATACATATTAGAAAAATATATAAAAAATTATATTTCAAATATGTGAAAGAAAAGCTACTAATATCTTCTGCTGCAGACGCACGAAGACGACAAGGAAGAACACAGCGAGGTGAAGCCCTTCAAGGAGATCGTCATCGATAAAGACATGATGGTCGCGTATGAGATTGGAGAGGGCGTCGAGAAATTCAAGGCGTGTTCCTTCTTTTTTAATTTTTTTTTTCTATTATATCTTTTTCAAACTCGAGGTTTGTAAAAAAAAATGAAATATTTGCCTTCCTACCAGACGGATAGCGGCAGCGATTCGACAGAAGAAATGTCCGAGTACTTCAAGGACTACGAAGTGCTCAACGTAAGCTTGATTTTAAACGATTTAATAAATGTACATTACTCGTTTAATAAAGGTTATACATATTTCTTACTTCACGTTGAAATAATTGTCAAATTTCAGATTGGCCCAATCGTCCCGTCGAAACCAGTCAAGAGCAAGCCTGGGGTTAGTCTGCGATTTTATTTTGTGCTGCGTTTTACCGTATTTATGTGTTTTTTCTTAAACAATTTAAAGAAGAAGAAGAAAGCAAGTTTAATTGGAGCACGTCGTAGTCTTTGAAGTTCTCGAAGGGGGAAATTTGCAACATTGAATGTAACATTGAACGCTCTCCAAATAGAATTTAATCGAGATCGTTACAGTAGTAAAAGTTCAAAAGGATAATTCAAATAAATCAAATAAATTCACTTCTCGTTGTCAGCTATTCAAGAAGATCGCCGGTTGCCTCTGCAATCCGTTTGTAAGACTTTTCTTCAAGTTCTTTGTTTGCGACCACTATAAAAGATATATAAAAGGAAGAATCGCAACTTTTAACAACATAAAATATCCTTCTATCTTTCTAAGAACGGCAAGTCTGCCAAGGACAAGTCTGCAAAGGACAAATCTGCCAAGGACGAGTCTGCTAAGGAGAAAATGGCGAAAAGTGCTGAATGAACCTTCCAGAAGCACAGACTCCGCCTACTCGATTCCAGTCCCGCCCATCAGGCTGTTGCGCCGCCTTCCTATCACTTCCCCAGCAATGTCCCCCCGAACCCATAAAATGCCGCCGGCAAGAAGTTGTCCCACATAACGTATATACGGTTAAGAACACCGGACAATACAATTATGCTAGAGTAAGAATGCAAATCAAGCAAACCACAAATAAACTAACCGCTTTAATATACATTTTTATCATAGCTTCTTTACGGTATCTCCCCTGTCGCATATCTTTTTAAAGAGGTACATTCTATTTCTTACAAATTACTATTATCAAAGCTTCCTAGGATAGCTCGTTAAAAACTTATTTCATAGTGTCACCCGGTTCAGAATGCTAAACACCAACGACCACGTTTTGAGAGCCGTATCAAGTAATTGCCAACAATTCAGTCAATCTTGAGTCGAATTATACACATGTAAAGTCAATGTATAAAAAAACTATCATAATTGTAAATACGGGTTGCAAATATACACAAGACAATAAGTTACAGGTATTAAATATAGTGGGAACTTAAAATGAAATAAAAATAGGTAAGGGTAAATTTGCCGAGGATTTCTTACTTTCGGGATAACCGGGCAGACGGGGTCGCGAGCCTTTTCTTGAGCCCGGACCTCTGTATATTTTCCGAAGTAAAAATCAAACAATCTGCTCGAAGTTTCACTTTCTTCATCGCCGAGTTGCTAGTTGTTTACCGCTCATTTGAATGGTTTCGCGATTTTGCGGTTCGCTCATTAAAAAAACCCAGAAAACTTGAGCAGTTTCGCAATAAGCTTATTTATAAACAACCGGAAATTTCAATAACATTTTATACAAAGTGCCATAAATTGTTCAAGGGACAGCAAGTGACAAGAGAGAGCAAGTGGTTAATTTTTGAATTTAGTTTGAAGAAGCGGAAAGGAAGAAACGCGATGGCAAGAACGCTCCACCACCGCCCGGCCGTGCAAATTCATCGCGTCCGAGGACATCCACTTCGAGGGCGCGCTTGTCATGCAGTATTATGGCGTCAGCAAAATTATGGCACGCAGTTCTTCTTCGTCTTATCTAAGATCTAACTAACGCCGCCCATCTAACAAATTGAGCGGTGGATACGGACGGATTATTAATTGTAAGTCAAAAGGAAAACACGAATCTTTAATCAGATATAAATATGCGGTTTGTTACCAAAATTGAAAACACATAAACAGCGACTTTTGGGTGTCCAGCTAATGTAAAGGAATGAAGAGAGATGGCAATGAAACGATGCCTGCTTCAGGTGCATCAAGACGGCCTGGAGGAGCAGAGCGAAGCGAAGCCGTCGTCGTTGACCCGTAGAAACACAAAGCGTACGAGATCGGACAAGGCGTCGAGAAATTTGATGTATGCATTTCACATTTCTCTTGTCTTTACTTCTAGTCTATAATAGCGATCGATTTCCACTCAAGATCCCGGCCCTGCCGAAGATTCGTCGGATTCCGTCAAAGATGGACGAGTACTTCAAGAAGTTTGATGTGCTTAAAGTCAAGGTAAGTTCACTGTCTCTAACAAGAAGTTCAAGTTAAAGTTCTAAGGGATGATTTACCTTAATTTTTGCTTTTCGCACTTCCAGGTGGTATCCTAGATTACCACTCTCCTTTCTCTCGTCACCCTCTGTCAATACAGCTCGTAAAGTTTTGATATCTATTGATTCCTTTTCTAGTATGTTACATGCAATTGAAGTTAGCGGTATTTGATTTCTGTTTTAATACCTCTATTTACACTAAGCCCCCTCATCGACAAACGCGAGTCAAACCCCCTGCTGCCCCTCCTCCAGCTTGTACCGTCTCTGGCAAAGACGAGGCCGGACACTGGCAACCTCGGCTTGGTGCGGCTCGTGTGCGTCGATCCCTACCCCCCCCCCCTTCCCTCTATCTCTCAGTAATGGCATCTACACGAAGGCAATTTTCTTTCTTATATTTGTGCTGTCACATTGAAATATTAATTTCATGTACGATAAATAAATAAATTGATTAATAAACTCTCTTCTCAGTCAATCTGCCTACGAACGCGCATTCTTCTTTTCTTACAAACAATCTATCAAACTCTCTTGAAGGACAAGAAGAATGACAAAGATGAGGACAAAAAGGACAGCAAGAAGATATGCCAAGGATTCTGGCAAGATCCTTTACCCGAATCCGTGTGCCATAACTGTACTCCGTTCAGGGAAGGTGGCCTGAAATGGTGGGCTAAGCCGGTGCTCTTTTTAGCCCTGGGAATCCTCGTGCTGGTTGCAGTTCTCTTTGAGGCATATTACTTTCTTGTGGAAACCGAACCAGCATGAGGAGACGCCCAAGAAGGAGAAGAAGAGCAAGAACCCCGAGAATGTTCGCTTTAAAATTTAAAACTCTTAAACGAGCGTTCTTATGAATCAAGGATAAGCAGAAGCAGAAAGTGAAGAAACATATGAAGAAGGAGAACAACGAGAAGAAGAACATGAGGTGCAAGAAGCGCAGGAAGTACAAGAAGGATCGCTTTCAAATTTAAGCCATTGGCACACATATTTTCCTTATGAATCATTTTTCAAAATTTTACAATTTGGTTTCTTTGGTGATTTTTTAGGACAAGCTAACGCCCAGCTCGCAGTTTTTTACTCGCTTTAAAAGTAAAAATAATAATTTGAGGCAAAAAAGCAAGTTCGAACCGCCACCGCCCGGCTCTCAGCCTTGCTTCTTCGTCCCGGCCAAGGACAGCAAGTTCATGGGGCCACTCGTCATGCAGCCGCGCCGCGTCGGCAGCTTTGTTGTCAGATTCTTCCCTCACTCTCCCTCGGAGGGCTCGACCGTCTTGGTCTTCTTCTCATTCAAAAACTTGAGCAGATCCTGCATTTAGGGGGAAGTGCGTAGGGCTTCTCTCCTTCTTTCTCTTTCCTATCTCCCACTCTCTCTAAGATCAACTGAAGATGCTTCAACCATCTGAGAGATAAATTACGCTTGATCTGCTATTATAGGATCCATTCATCGATATTTGGGTTCCTATAAATGCCTCCCAATTTCCATCTGAACCTTTTCACGTTCTTCAATCTCTTTGACGATGGGGAAGTCGTCAAAAATGCGCTTGTGTTCAGCTTCGGCTGTCGGACAATTGACTTGCATGAAGAGTTGGATGTCCTCCTTGAGGGGCACCGTGTGGATGGGAATCGGCTGCCAGGCCAGGCCTTCCTGTACTTAGGCAGGCTCTTTCATCGGCGATGGCGATTAATATTTAATTTAGATTTTTTTTGGTTTATTCACGCAAATGATAATCATATTTTTGTCATTAAAGTTTTAATAGTAAGGATACAGCTTGTAAGGGAAGAGGCTTGGCAAAAGATATGGGCAGCACCGGGGTTTCTACTCAAGGGTCGGCTGTTTTATCACCGAGCTAGAAGGGGTGGCCTGACAAAAGACATGGGCGCACCGGGGTTCGAACACGGGACCACCTAGTCATTGGTCTACCACCGAGCTACATACACCCTCCACGTGACTACAGACCTGGTTGCGGAGGAACTTGGCACCCAAGAAGCCCTTGTAGCGACGACGGAGGAACTTGCCGAGACGGAATTGCTGAGCCATGCCAGTCACTGTCAACTCGCCGAGCCCTTCTGGCCAGGACTTCTACAAGGGCAGATTCATAGAGAGAATTAGCGTTGGAAACCAACTCAAGCGAGCCCATTTGTGCCTACATCATCACACAGAAAACGATGTGACACGGGATGTCACAATTTGATGTCACAATAATGTACCGATTTTACTTCGGTACATATGTGTTCCACCCCATGTCACAATTTATGTTCCAAAAAATTGTGACCTCCAGTGAAACAGAAATGTGACGCGCCATGTCACAATTTTCGAGCGGTGGAGGGCAGCGTATCCCAGCAAAAATGTGACATTGCATGTCACAATTAGGCGGCAGCACATAAATTGTGACATGCTCCCACCGTTAGCTCCGCCCCTTTTGCTCTCCCTCCCCCTTCATCCATTCTTCGAATTAGTGATTCATTTACTATTATGCATGCCACTGGCATTTAATAACAAGAAGAATTATTCATTAAGTTAGTGAGACCTTCAAAAGATTACAGTAACAACTCAACACATTCACAAGGAAACAGTAACAACTAACACACTTACAAGATAACCGCGCCGAGTTAAATGAATTTGGGCTACTTAATCATGATAAAATTGAGTTACTGGTCATAAAACGACAAGAATTAATACATTCTGTAAAGACTGTTTTTCTTAGAAGGATATGTCTATGTTACCAGTTACTTTCTGAATGAATCTTGGAAATAAAAATTCGATAGTTCTAAAATGAAAGAAACGTATAGCATGAAAGCAAGTTAAAAAATGAAACAATCTTTTACTAAGATGAAAGAATGTTCTCAAGTGAAATAAACTCAAGTAAAAGAAAATTTTCAGATGTAAGAGTCAACAAAAAAATGTGATCTAATGAGATCAGACTGGCCTCTATTCGGCCATAATGGCCTCCAACTTGCGGTAGATGAGCCCTGCATCTCTTGACATGGGCTCCGGAATGCCGAGCAGATTCGCAAGAAGGGACAGCTCTTGTTTCACTTCGTGTGGGTACTCGAGGTCGAACAACCAGAAGCAAGCGAGGTAGGAGAGAAGCGCATGGGCAAGGTCTCCAGAACCCGCCATGCTTGAAATCGTCCGAACTCAGATGAGCAAAAGCGGCAGTGATATTGATTTTCTCCAAGGTGTGACTGTTGACAATGCCGTTTTAAGTGGGCCAATGTAGGAAGCTCCTCCTCGCAGACGTCCGCTGGACAACGCATCGTTAAGATTCTAAACTGTAATTTGTTGTTTTCCTTTTTCATTAGATATTAACATTCAATGTTATCTTTCTATGTGCTCTTTCTTTCTATAGTTCTTGCAGCCTTGTATTCCTTTTTTCGTCTAAAACTTTCTTCCATAACTATATTGTTTTCTCTTAATAATGAATTTTTTTTCTGTATGAATATTCTTAAGCATATAACATGCTTAACAAATATTGGATATTGTAACGTAATTAAAAACCAACTTTGTAACAGAAAAATACAAATCACACGTTTGCATTTGTGCAATTCGTTAATTCTCAATTCGTTGTAACCAGTGGGTTGTGTTACAGTAGTTCATAGTAAACAAAAGAGTTGCCCAGAAAAAAATACTTTGTAAAAACTTTCAAATAACACTCTTACAATGGAGCGATTCGCTTATTTTCAATCAGTTGTAACTACTGGTTGGGTTACGGTAGTTTATAGTAAACATAAAGGTGCCCAGAAAAATCCACTCAAAAAACTTACTCTTTTGAATAGGAACGCAATCGCTTATTCTCAATTACTTCAAGGAATTTACTTGCACAGACACATACAGAACAGATTGGGATACGGTACCTTTAAGAAATTAAACTTGTCCAGAAATTTATCACTTTCCATTTAAAATAAATCATTGGTACGGATTCGCGAATTAATTCGCTCAAATTTCGTAAGGTTACGGTTCTGGGCAACTCTCCTGAAAATCAAGAACAGTTTCCCAGAAATGGGAGAAAATAAATACCTTTGAATATAATTTAAAAGTCAAAAGATATAAGCTTACATTCTCTAAACTTAGCGTAACTTCGCTAATCAATAGCAACTACAGCTTCGATAATTGTAATTGTAAGTCACATAAAGCACTTACAAAAGCATCTCAAGGTTTCAAGTAACTTTTCACTTGCACCAACAGTATTCCAATACTCGATAAGTTTAAGGACGAGAGTACGGTATGTTAAATATTTAAAAAAAATAAGTTAAATCATATCCCACCTTGCTGCAAATGTCGCACCGGAACGGCTTCCGATCAGTGTGGTTGACGGCGTGTTGTTGGAGACCTGGAAAAAACTTACATTTGGAAATATTTCAGTTCAGAATATACAATGGTAATCCTGTATAAAATGTTGAGCAAAAAAGAAGCATTAATTATTCGTCGTACCAAAATTTATTTTCTTTTTTTAAAATATACACATCGAGTTGGGTTACGGTACTTCTTAGAAAAGAAAAGAAAGAAACAAGAAAAGAACAGTTTCGCTTATTTTAAATAAGTTATACAGAGCTGGTTTGATTACGGTTTTTTTTCTGGAAAACAAAAGAAACTTGCCCAGAAATTGAATTAACTACATAACCGATAGGGTATAAAAAGGTATTGTCGATTTCACAGAATAATTCCTAATTTTGGGCATCATCCTGAGGGACAGATGGGCAGAAACAGCTAACAAACCTTGCTAATATTTAGGATCATCGACAGTGGCTTCTATTCCCTGATAATAACAACTACAAATTTCTAACCACGTTACCCTAGAATTGAAGACTAGACAATGTATATAAACATAACGAACCTTCGCAAGTCTGCGGCAGCTTCAGATGGCAGAAGCGCGGTCTGCGCGGAGATGCGATGTCTTCCAGCTCCGGTAGGAAGTCAGGGGAAGAGTGCGTACCGATTTTCTAAACAACGCATTATTTATATTTAAAATCTTTTGAATTGTATTATCCTGCTTTCAAAGTTAAGAAAAATAATAAACGTGGAATAGGTAATAACAAATGAACAAGGAAAAAAATGTTCGGAACAAACTTTTCAATGTGTGGGAAAATGAGTTTTTTGTACTCTTAAAGAACAATAAACGAACGAAACTTATTTAAAAGTCAAAGTTGTTAGACGAGTCTGAAAAGTTATCGTACCTGGACAAAAATGCAGCAGCTTAAGCGTTGAAGCTGCGCGGTGCGCGGTTGTTGGGTGGATTGGGCAAGAGAAATACTGAAAATATAAAATTGCTGAAATAAGTATACGAATTTCAACATGAAATATAAACGATAGTTAATGTACCAATAAAGAGAAAACACATTAAATATTTAAATTCGTTGGGAAGAATGGCAGCATCAATTAACAGATGTATCAACTTATGAAGAAAAGAATTAAAAGCAAACCACGCTCGGATGTCGAAAGAATTTGATCTTGCTGCGCGCGCCGACACGCTGTCTAGTTCCAGCAATCGCAGACAAGAAGGGCTAGCCTGATAATAAAAGAACAACGTTGCATATTCAGCATATTTAATAATGTTAATTTTATCACTCATTCGTGAGAAAAGAAGACAAAAGTGCTAACAATAAGGGAATAAAAACTGCAATTGAAACTTGCAAGAATAACCATTAACAAATCAGCTTTTTCATATCAATAGCGGGATGAATGAGTTAAACTTTTCAATTACTTACTATTAGAAGTTGAGTCTCCAGTTGTTGATCGAGAGCACAAAGAGCAGCTTGGCTAACTACGCGGCCCGGGGACTCTCGCTTTCTAACTGAAACAAAAGAGCAGAATCGCTACGCTTACACGTTATAAATGTCATATCAAAAAGCGATTCAATATTACAAACATGAAATAAAAAAAGGATAAGTTTTAAGTGTTTGTTAACCCGAGATTTTCTTCCGAAAATTAAACGTTCCGTTCAAATGATGATTCCGAATATTTTTTTAAACATGGTCGAAAGTGGTACAATGTCACATTTTCTGTTCTCGCATCGCCTCGTCCCTCCTTGCCACCAAAATGTGACATCCGTTGTCACAATTCTCTTCGGCGGCCGCTTGCGTGTCACATTTTTGGTCACAATTTTGGATGGAACATTAATTGTGCGTCACATTTTTTTCTGTGTGATCATTCTCCTTATCAGTCGGGATGTGTTGAGTCGGAGTGCGATCTCCATGGCGCCACAGCTGAAATTGTCATGTCTTGATCGGTATAAATAAGCTGTCAACAATCACAAGAAGATAAAGCCAATCGTTCGTAAGGCGGGAGGAATCCAACAGTGACCAGGGAAAGCACTGCTAGTCCAATTAAAGTCTCTCACGTTCAACATGAGCAGTATATACTGTGCAATCCTATAGAATGTGCCATATTCTTCTGGTATACCAGCTGGACAAGCTGCAGTATCTCTTCATTCGCGGGACCCTCCACAAGGCTCGCATTTCCTTCGTTGATCCACTTTCCAGAATGGACTCCTTCTGGGTCTGCCAGGGCCACAATGAGAGAGCAGAGGGTGCAGAATAGCAGAGCGACCTCGCTATGCATCTCCCTGGTCCTGCAACGAGAGATATCTTTCTCTCTAAATTCTATCTTATATTCTATTTTCGCATTTCTCGTTAGTCCAGAACACATCTTCCAGTGTTGTCACATTATTATTAATGTATCGAATAAATAAATATAATGGGAACTTTTTGCAACTTCAGGAGGAGCCACGTGGATGGATTTATTTATGAGAAAGATTTGCACGTTTAGATGTAATGACGACACCTAGTTATCGTAGTCCACTATTCAGGAGGAGCCACCTGGGTGAGTCAGTTCATAACATTCTCTGGAGAATTGCCTAAATTCTATGCTTTCCTGGGGATCAGCAGAGGTCCTCGCTTCGCTCTTCGCGCGAATATAAATGCCTCCTTTTCCGCTGCTAACAAGGGATCCAATATAACTAGAGAAATCAAAAGTACTACCATTTGTAAGCAATTTTTGGATTTTGTTAGAGAACTCTTAGTACTACTTGTGATTTCTCTTTTTTGTTGGACTCTTTGTTGCGTATACTTTAATGAAATTTCCGATTCCAAGCTCGAGAAGGATGTTTTAAGCTACTCAATTTATTTCTCACCATTCCGATCAACTTCTTCGCTGCGATGAGGTCGACTCTCTTGCTTCTGCTCATTTTCCTCTTGGTCCCTACTCCAATATCTTCTCTTTATTCATAAAAAATATAGTTTTATTAATCAAATTTAAGCTCAACCGAAATTATTTTGATTCGGGTAAAGAAATGTACAAAAAAAACTTATTTATAGATCTCTAAAATGTATTGAATTACATCTTCGGGTATCCTGCTAACATAATCGTTGTGAGTTTTTGAATAACATGGAATGTCTGGAATATACCATAAGATGGAGACAGAAAAAGTTTGAATAAAACAGATGAATGCCCAGATGTGGAAAAGGGAGGCGGGAACTCTGTGCAAGAAGAGACAGATTCAGGGGAGGAAACTTGGTTGATTTATTTGTGAGTCACGCACGTGATATGATGATAAATATGGTGTTTACATGTAGGCATGGCAAGAATACAGAAACAGGGTAATACAGTATAGTATAGTTGGAAGATAATTTATTAATGACTGTGAGCAACTGAAAAGAGGGGGGGCTCATGTTCTTTGTAAAATTATTGAAGGCCTGTGTGGCTCTCATAAAGAAGGAATATTTTTTAGAAGGGTAGGCGATAAGGAATTGGCTATATTTTTTAAATATCATGCAACAAGGTCAACAATTTTTTCACATCCGTTAGTTTCTGAAAGTTCTTCCAGAGAAATAGAGATGTGCTATCGCTTGCAAATGTCCTCATAATTAGCGGAGCCGATTTCACAATAAACTTGAGATTTTCGAACGTACGTGAAGGATAAAAACAAAAGGCGATTTTCCACCTGTTCATGTAGCACTAATAAGTATGAAGTACTTTTAGTAGCAATATCGAACAAAATAGCACGAAGCAAGTTCAGTTCACTAGGATAACGTAGTACTTTTAAGGACATTTCCGATTTTAGCTTTTCCAGTTCTTTCTCAGCATTCCACTCATTTTCCTGGCTGCAATGAGGTCGACTCCCTATCTTCTCCTCCTTTCCCTCTCGGTCCCTTTTCTATTTCCTTCCCTTTTTAATCGGAAATACGAACGTTACCATGTATGGTAGGTTAAGAAGTCAAATCAGAACACCCATGGGAAATTATTTTCATTCGATGGAAGAAAAACTCAAAACAAGTTTTAAGGGTCATAAATTTATTAATTAAAATTATCACTCCCCCTTCTAAGCCAATTCTCCGCCAAAAACAAATTTATAAAGTTGAGCGCTTTCCCTAACTTCTAATTTTACAACAATTCTTTTCTAATCTCCTATATAGAATGGACCGATATAGTTTTTCTGCACGATTTCGAAAGATTTTTTTTTTAGATTTTTGCTCTTGGATTTTCTAGCAACTAATGAATAAGAAATCAAATAAACCGCTTCGGCTTTTCTTTTAATCTGTAAAGTCTGCCGATCGCTGCCTATGCCGCATGAGAAAATAATCAGCCGATTGTTTCGTTAAACATGGCTTAAGGTAAACAGAAATAGCTATCAATAATTGAGAAATTGCATTAATGGGTAATGATTCGTTTCTTTTACTTTTTATTCTAAGCCAAAATTAACAAGAATATAATTATTAAAGGAGGGCGATCACCGAAGCATATTTAATGCAGGTTCGAATTGCCGCCTCTGGCCTGTGATTCTTCACTCTCATTCTCGCGTGCTATTTCGCAGGTCGCAACCCGCTGCGTGAAAATAGCATGCGCGAAGGAAAGTGAGAAGGGCGGCGGCAATTTGAAATATCACATAATTTTTCGGTGATCGCACTCCTTTAAAGATAGTTTTCACCTCAGGGTCTCCTGACCATGAGCTTCGTCGCATGCCGCCCGATTCCGGCATTGGCCCGTGGCGATTCCAAGATTCGGGATGCAGAATATGGTATATTACAACACCATAACATGATTTGCAGATTTCTTCTGCTTCTTACTTGGTCATTTGAAATCGCTTCCAGAAATTTGCTCATGGAATTCCCATGAGAGCAGCAAGTTTTCTTGCAAAACAAAATTTTTAAGCGAATATTTAAATGTGGAGAGAGAAAAATTAGAATAAAGTAAGTCAGATAATAATAAAGTTTACAAATATATTCAAAACAATAAGTTACAGAAAGGAAAACATTAGGAACTTAAATAAATAATAAATAAAAATAAAAGCAAAGGGGTTAATGAGTTTTAATATATTGCAGATCGCTCTTCTTACAATTTTATGCACAGCCAAGAATTAATCAGAGATGATAAGATAAGCTATAAAAGTAGTCTTATTGTCAAAGAGAACAGAAGCTACGAAATCTCAAAAATCAGAAGAATCTTTCAGGTACCAGTTCCCCTCAGTCGATGTCTGCTTCGAATCCCTCCGCTCTCTCCAAGGATTCTGGCAAAATCCCATACCCGAACTCGCATTCCGAGACTGACAACAATGGTGAGGACTCACACTTCGCTGGTTACAAATACAGCTAATTACTAATTAATTTATGGAATGACTATCATGCGGATATATTCTACGCGACAGTGAAAAAGAAATAAATTACTCTCTCAGGTGCCCACCTTACTTCTACTGACCTCACTGACAAGACAACTGGTGGCTCCGCAAAGCTCAAGACTTTCACCCCTCGATTCCGCTTCCTGGGTTGAATCCGCGAGGTTGTAATGAACTTTAATCTAACATAGATTGTTAGAGAAGTTCTTCCAACTCGGTCATTTGAAAGCTCTAAAATACGATGCTTTGCTCCAGCAAAACAAAATTAACATATAGAATAGAAGGTACTAAATGACAAACTATAGCAAAGCACTAATTCTCAAAAACAAGAATAATCTTTCAGGTGACCAGTCCCCTCAATCGATCTCTGCTTCCAATCCCTCCGCTCTCTTCTACGATTCTGGCAAGATTTCTCGCTCGAATCTGCTTTCGAAGCCTTCCAATGGAACAGGTTTCAAACATCGCTGGCTGCTTCTTCGAAAAAAATGCTGCCAAATAACTAATTAATTTATAGAATATTTAACTATAACACGGATGTATTTTGCCTGGGAAAAGATGATACAATTTTAATTCACTTTTCAGATGCCCTGTCTGCTTCCATTGACATGTCTCGCAATACTGCTGGCGGCGACCCGATTTTCAAGGATTACCCCTCCACGATTTCCGAGTTGAATCCGCGAGGTGAGATGAACGTCAGAATTACTTAAATAAAGAACAATTGGCCAAAAATTAAATACATGTAATTAGTCATACTTTTTACAGTGGTCCGCAATTGCGGTGATAAGAACGGTCATCCTAAGAAGGCAGCTAACGTGGAGTATAAGAACGAAACTAAAGTGAAGAATCACACTACTTCGCCTTCCACCGTACGTGAAAAAGTGAACTGAAGGAATGAAAGAGAAATTATCAATGAATGGTTGAGAATCTCCTGACCCTTTGCAGGAGACCACCATTGAGAAAACTACCACCCCTCCTCTTAAGTGCTCCAACCCGAAGGCGAAAGATGAAACAGAAACATGCAAACCCGTCCAAGTCACCTGTGCCTTCAGCTTTTCCCTCAGCTTTAAAAATAACCAGAATGGCACAGCACTCAAGCGGACGGTGATCGGATGCTCAGATCACCTCACTGAAATAGTTCTCAACTCCACCGATGCTTCGTTGAAAGAGTACAACTAAAATTAAATTATTGCTGAGAGAGACATTAAGAGATATTGCAACACGGGATACTTGAGAGTAAATCTTCCAAGATATACATATGTACAGATAAACATATGTATATATTAAACCCGCGTTTAATAACAATTTCTTTCTGTCATTTTGGTTGCTAATAAGACGACCACTATTCTATTGTAAAAGTAATTTTTCTAGGGACATTAAACCGCAGTTCATCATCTACTGCAATTATTCGGAATGCAACGGGGATTTCGAGGTGATAGGCCGCCAGATCAAGGAGACTGCAGCGCGATTCAAGGACGGCAAGTTTGCTACAACGACGACACCTGAGGTTTGGCATTTTGAAAGTTCAAATTCCACAAAAATGAGAGCAGGATATAAAAGCTTGATTTTCATCGTATCAAGTACTATTATAAATTTCGATAAAAAATTTCAGCCTGCTACCACAACGACGAAACTTGAGGTTTGATTTTATGAAAGTTTCTATTTATAGAAAGATGAAAGTAAGAACGATAAAAACCTGATTTTCAACCTTTGAAGTTACTATTACAACTTTCGAAATAATTTCAGCCACCTGAAACTGCATCAACTGCAACTCCGCCTTCCTCGGAGACCACAACGAGCGGTGAAGAAAAGGAGTAAGTCATCGGAATTTCCATTGGGCATCAACAACCGCACATTAAAGAAATGATCGGATAAGAATATAATTCTGTGAAAATACTAATCATAATCTAGCTCATACATAGCATCATGATAAAACAACGCTGCCAAAAAAGGAAGATGAAAAAATGATATTCGGTTTTCGGAAGAAAAGATGTACCTGCCCATAAAACGAGAAATCTTGAATCATCTCACAATATTAAAGAAGTAGTAAACAGTTTTATACATCAAAGATTATACAAAAAGCTACAACGTGACTCCGTTTAGGGGAGGCAGCTGGCCATGGTTGGCTATTCTGATTGTGGGAGCCATGGTGATTGTGCTGATTGGAGCCGCCATCCTTCTCGCTTATCTTTTCTGGTGGAAACCGAGCCAGGAAAAGAAGAAGGAAGACGAAGAGGGAGAGAAGAAGAAGCTAGAGAAGGAGAAGAAGAAAGGAAAGGGGAAAGGAGAGGAGAAGAAGCCGGAGCAAGCAAAAAATGTAACAAGCAACTCCGTTTATTACCGAGCGTACAAATGCATTCGTTGGGACATTTGTATGGAATCGAGCTCATTTTAAAATTCCTTTTTCTTTTTTTTCAAAGTTGACCCTTTCTCGTTCCGGCTAGAAGTAATAGCCAATTGTGCTTGCAGAACCAAGGCGACCTAAAGAATTCGGCAGCTGCTTCGTCTCAGCTGGAGGTCAGTCTTTTTTTGGATTTTATTCGAGAAGGATTGAAATATTTCACCGTGAAAATATGTATAAATGAAAGAAAAGTGAAACCTACATTTAATTAGTTCTCTCGCTTCCATCAATTAACTTTTAAACGAGAATTCTTATGACTCAAGGATACTGGAGATAACCAGAAGACCGCCAAAAATGGAAATGAAAATAAGCCGAACAATACGAAGAAGCAGAAAGAAGGGAAGCAAGATAAAGCGAAGAATGAGAAGCAGAAGAAGGAGAACCAAGATGGGAAGACCCTGAAGAACAAGCAACCCAAGAAGGTTCGCTTTCCAATTTATGTCATTGATATAAATATTTTCCTTATGAATCACTATTTAAAATTTGACAATTTTGTTCCATTGGTGATTTTTTAGGACAACCCGGCTCGCAGTTATTTTACTCGATTTAAAAGTAAGAATAATAATTTAGGGAAAAAGCAAGTTCGAACCGCCGCCGCCCGGCTCTCAGCCTCGTTTCTTCATCCCGGCCAAGGACATCAAGTTCATGGGGCCGCTGGTCATGCAGCCGCGCCACGTCGGCAGCTTTGTCAGATTCTTCCACTCTCCTCTCTCTAATCTTGGACACTCTATTAAATATCCCTCATTCTGTCTGTCTCTCTCTCTCAAAATCTCCCGTTCTCTCAAGTCACAACACCCTCTTCTCTTCTCTTTAGTTGACCAAAATCCATCAAATACATATTAGAAAAATATATAAAAAAATATATTTCAAATATGTGAAAGAAAAGCTACTAATATCTTCTGCTGCAGACGCACGAAGACGACAAGGAAGAACACAGCGAGGTGAAGCCCTTCAAGGAGATCGTCATCGATAAAGACATGATGGTCGCGTATGAGATTGGAGAGGGCGTCGAGAAATTCAAGGCTTGTTTATTTATTTATTTTTTACAAAATGTTTTACTATTATTAATTTTTATGTCCTTTAATCTCGAAGTTTAAAAAAATTTAACTATTTGCCTTCCATCCAGAACGATATTGAAGTAATGAAGGTTCTAAAAGATAATTTACCTCAAATAAATTCACTTTTCGTTGTCAGCTAATCAAGAACTTCGCTCTCGCCTGCTGTCCGTTTGCAAGACTTTTCTTGAAATTCTTTTTTTGTGATCACTCAAAGATATATAAAGGTAAAATCGCAACTTTTAATAAATTTGTAGCTACATAAAAATATCCTTCTCTCTTTCTAAGAAGAGCAAGTCTGCCAAGTACAAGTCTGCC
Organism: Allodiplogaster sudhausi; assembly: GCA_945643635.1. Lineage (NCBI taxonomy): Eukaryota > Metazoa > Nematoda > Chromadorea > Rhabditida > Diplogasteridae > Allodiplogaster > Allodiplogaster sudhausi. Next base: position 171,502 of record CALZFC010000268.1, read on the forward strand.
AAGAACAAGCCTACCAAGGACAAGTCTGCCAAGGACAAGTCTGCCAAGGACAAGTCTGCCAAGGACAAGTCTGCCAAGGACAAGTCTGCCAAGGACAAGTCTGCCAAGGACAAGTCTGCCAAGGACAATTCTGCCAAGGACAAGTCTGCCAAGGATAAGTCTGCCAAGGACAAGTCTGCCAAGCACCAGACCGCGAAAAAAAATGCTGAATGAACCTTCCACAAGCACAGACTCCGCCAACTCAATTCCAGCCCCGCCCATCAGACCTTTGCCCCGCCTTCCTATCATTTCCCCCGCTATGTCCCCCGAACCCATAAAATGCTGATGGCAAGAAGCCACATAGCGTATATACGGTTAAGGGTACCTGTCAATACAATCATACTAGAGTATGACAAATAAAACAAAACCATAAATAAACCAACATTTTCTCATAGCTTCTTTAAAGGAACTCAACTGCCGTATATTTTTTAACGAGTTACACTCTATTTCATACAACTTACATCAAAGCTTCCTTTGATAGCTCGTTGAAAACTCATGTCACAAACGACCACGTTTTGAGTCAAGTATCAAGTAATTGACAGCAATTCGGTTAACCTTAAGTCTAATTGTAAATAAGTAAAGTAATGGTACAAAAAAACTGAGAAAAATGCATAAAACTTTTTTCACAAAAAATACGTTGAGCAAGACCAAAAAGCTTGATTTTTATCGGTTAAAGTAATTTTTATAAATTTCTTGAAAAATTTCTGCCTTCGTCCACAAACTGACAAAACCTGATTTTGATATTTTGAAAGATTCCATAGATACAAAAGTGAGAGCAAGACCGACAGAACCTCATTTTCATCTCCTTGAAGTTATATTATTACAACTTTCGAATTAATTTCAGTCAAGTGCTTCGACTGCTTCGACTGCAACTCCGCCTTCCTCGGAGACCACAACGAATGGATTAGAAAGTCATGGGAATTTGCAAATGGACATCAGCAACCGTCCATAAAAGAAACGAAGGTCAACACTCATAAAGCAGTGCAGGGTGTCTAGACTAACTATTGTATATTTGATGCGTTAATAAAATGCGTTAACGCCAATTGGTTTGTAACAAATTTCTTCACGATGCTCCCTTGATTCTACAGTAGTACATTAGGACCGTTTTGAACGCGCGCCTTCAAATATTTTGCCCTTCTGCCTGTGAAATAGGAGGGTGGCTAACAGCTACAGTAAAATAAATTTGGTTATGAAGATTTTGCGGTGTTTTTGGTTCAAACTTTTTTCAGGCAAATTCGAATATATATATCGTAAACCCAAATGTTAATTATTCAGCGAACAGCTCCTTTAATTTAACAAAGGTTAAGGAATGCTGCGGAACTTTCGTACGCGAGACGCAAAATTTTGGCTATTATTATGATGATTCTGTGAATATGTCCGGATTGAGCCTGCGAACGCCAACAGCCAATTTTCTAAGCCTAAAAGTGAAAGGAGTATTTTCCATCTGAAAAGCGTTGCCTGAACCTAACATAAGGGAATATTTGTGCGTTATACAGAACTTTAATAAATTTAACAGTTGTCGCCAACTAAATTTTTTCCTAAAAGGCTTGTCAGACCATAGTTTGACCAGCGTGTGTGAAGCCAGTCAAATAGGCACTTCTAAGCAGTTATAAAACTTCTGCTAAATTTGGCTAGATGGTAGAAAACCGAGAAAATTTTTTATTGATACCATAAACACTTGTTGATATTACTGCCAACTAAATTCTTGTGTGTTTGCACGAACGATATTATCGCCTCTCCTAAAAATAAAAATAAAGATTAATGCAGATTTGAACTGCCACCTTCACTCTGACCATGAGAATAGGCAGGCAATCTCTCGTTATTTCGTGCCATCTCGAAGGTCGCCTAACGGGTTGCATGAAAATTGCTCGGAAGAAGGCCAAATACCATGACTGCGACAAAGAGAGAACGAATCACAGCGAATTACACAGCGAGCTATCGACAAGCAAGCACTCTTGGGATGTTTTGACGACTTTAAAAACTTTATTCGCGCTTATCGGGCCAATGTGTTTTTGATGGAATACACGGGGATCTATCACATGGAAGTGGGCGATCGATGGGCACCGGCGGCTTCGTCGAACTGGGTGCCCACTTCCATGTTTTGACAACAGGAGAGAAAAAAGAAAGTGATTTAACGAATGAATTCAAAGCAGACTCGCCCGAGTGCGAGTGTTTGCTTAAGTTTAATGTTGCCTAATATGCACTAAAGAAAATCAACAAGTGCAAATAATATTCTCCGAGCATTTCATTCTCTAACTGCACTGCAATATCAGAAATAATTTGCACTTTTTAAAGAAAGAAAATGAATTGTCGATGATCATGCAAACATGCGGAAAAATTGAAAAAAGATTCACCTTTACATGTGCTAAATACGGTTTGTAAGAAAAAATTTTTGAAAAAAAATGCAAAAATTTATTCGCATTCGCATAAGGTGTTAGTTCAAAGAGTCAATCGGGTGCATAAAGTTTAATCTGGAAAGGACGAGGGAATCTTGGCGGGATTCGACATCGAAATGGTTAGCTTCAGCTTCCCCATCTCTCTCTCTCTCTCTCTCTCTCTCTCTCTTTCACAACCTCTCTAACACACAAAACTCTCTCTCTTTCTCACACTCCTTCTTCTTTGTCTTAAACTCGCTCTCTTGCGCGCGCTCTCTCTCACTCACTTTTTACTTTTCATATCTTATCGAGCATACCGGGAAGTTGGAGACAGCAGCGTCATCGTCAACGTTCCATGTTCTTGAGCAGAGAAATGCGTGTTTGTGCGAAAAGACTCTCAGCTTTCGCACCCCCACGCAACTTTCCGTGTCCGTGTCTGTGAACGGACAAAAGTGTGGAAAACTCGTATGAAAGTCTCATTCAGCTTTTAACCTAGTATTTCATGGGCAGCCAGTCAGAAAGGCACTTCTAAGCAGTAACCTAAAGAATAAAGCTGTAAAAGACGACGGAAATGGAAATATTTTTTGTTTAAAAATTTTCCGATAAAACTAATTAAATTCCGTTGACTAAGCCGCAGTTGGTGCTTGATCGGATTTTTCTTCTTTTTTTTTGCATGTAGCAAGTTGTTCTCTCACTTTCTCTCTGTCCCTCATTCTCCTTCTCTCTCTTTCTCTCCCTCGCCCTTAAGCCATTTTGCAATTTTGCACGCTAACAGTCGGGGCAGAAACATACATCTATGTACATGTGCATACATCTGTATATGCCTGCAAACTTATGTATGCATAAATACATGGTCATACATATATAGTATTAAATTTGGCATTGTTTTATTCCTGGTCATATTTATTTTATCTAGTCACCATTGTTTTCTTGGTCGTTCTCTAAGAAAGGGAAGGAGTAAGAAGACTGGCCAAGAAATGGATCTCCCTCCCTTGCTCGTCTATTTCTATCTACTTCGAAACATATCGTCTATTGTCGTCACGTTATTATTAATGTATTGAATAAATAAATAAATTAATTAATTAACTAGCTAACTAATTAGAGATCGCCATGTCTTCTGCTATCGACTACGGCGAACAGCACTACTTCGAGCCCTCCTACATGGGCGCCGTCATCCGGAACATCTTGTCGCTCTCGCCTGGTCTCATCGCGATCGCCATGCTCATCTCGATCGGCTGCAGAAGGCCAGCACTCTTGAAACAATACAAGGTGTCGACATACAGTCCCGCTCAACATTGTTGGGTCCGGTATTAATAGTATTAATAATATTAATATAAATAATACAAACTGGAATAGCGCGCTGAATACGCATTTTCGTGCCATTTCGCGTAGGAGTTTACCTATTTCGACCATGGAGATTACGACTGTGAAGACCGTTTTCAAAAATATGCTGAAATGGCTGAGATCGCATAATATTACATTTAATTTGGCCGTGTTTGGGTTCCAAACGGGCTGTTTCAACTCCTGGACTATAAAGTGCAAAATAAAGTGAAATTTTCAGAGCACTTCTTACCTTTTTTCAAAAGAAATAATTCCTTGTTTTATTCCTTTTGAGTTTCTCATTCTGTTTATGTATAAACGACGAAAAAAAAAAAACAAAAAAAAAATTTCGTGCTTGCAAAAGTCTGTTCTCAAAAGCGTATCGAACCGAGACCTCGAGATTGCAAGTCAAACGCTTACAAATACTCTACAGATGGTACGAACTGATCCGATGATACATTTCTTTGGACAGCGTCGATTGGCTCACAATGGAAACGTCGATTCTGAACACGTTCGCTCATACTTTAGTGGGAGACAGAGAGAGAGAGAGAGAGAGGGAGAGAGAGAGAGAGGGAGAGAGAGAGAGAGAGAGGCGAAAGAAGGTGCAGCGTCGACAACATCTACTCTGCGTCACCGTTTCAAGGCTGAAGCTACGGTATGTCCTTAGACCAACGATATTTTCTCATTGTCAGCTAACAGCACCATCACCTTCTTTCACCTCTCTCTCTCGCCCTCTCTATATCTCTTTCTCTCTCTCTCCCGCTCTCTATTTCTCGCTCCACCGGTCTCTCTTTCACTTTCTAACTCTCTCCTTCTTTCTCGTTCTCTCGCATTCCCTATACCTCTCTCTCTCCCTCTCTCTCTCTCCCACTAAAGTATGAGCCAATCGACGCTGTCCAAAGAAATGTATCATCTGTTCAGTTCGTACCATCTGTAGAGCATTGGTAAGCGTTTGACTTGCAATCTCGAGGTCTCGGTTCGATACCATTTAAGAACAGATTTTTGCAAGCACGAAAATTTTTTTTGCTTTTTTTTCGTCGTTTATACATAAACAAAATGAGAAACTCAAAAGAAATAAAACAAGAAACTCAAAAAAGGTAAGAAGTGCTCTGAAAATTTCACTTTATTTTGCACTTTGTAGTCCAGGAGTTGAAACAGCCCGTTTGGAACCCAAACACGGCCAAATTAAATGCAATATTATGCGATCTCAGCCATTTCAGCATATTTTTGAAAACGGTCTTCACAGTCGTAATCTCCATGGTCGAAATAGGTAAACTCCTACGCGAAATGGCACGAAAATGCGTATTCAGCGCGCTATTCCAGTTTGTATTATTTATATTAATACTATTAATACCGGACCCAACAAAGTTGAGCGGGACTGTACACATTTTTTTTCTTCTTTAAACTAATTGCACTGGTGTCTCAGGCAAAAGGCGCCAATTCAAACGTGAGTTTTCTGGCTCCTTTAAGAATGGTTTCTCTTTCCGTGTCAAGCTCACGGTCGTCTCTCTGACCATCGCCTGCTTCGTGCTCTCCCTGCCGATCCTGGCCTTCAACGTCGTTATGCTCGTGGTGCTCGCGGTGTGCGTGCCGCCGTGCTCGATGGCCACCATCACGTGCTCCGTCATCAAGCAGTTCGCCGCGGCCGCCATGAACAGCGCCTTCGCTGTCTGCTGTGTTGGCTTTTATTTATTATTTATTTATTACTTATTACTTACTTACTTATTAATCAACTGATAAACTGATTTATTTATAGATTTATTTGCTTATTTATAAACTAAATTATTTATTCATTTATTTATTTCTTGTAATACAATCCACAAACGGTTGTTGTTGTTTTCGCAAGAGAATATGACTTCAATTAATTATATTTGTCTACATACAAATTTTTACTTTTCAACTTTAACTAATTTACAGAATAAAAAAATTAAAGAAGAAGAAAACAAAATTCTTCAGGCGATCGCGCTGACACGATACCTCATCGTCTTATGGGACTGCAAATTTGTCAGCTTGACTCATTTGTTCACTTTCGCCGCGGTCATCGCTGCGCCCTTGGTAAGAATGTCTATTAATTTGGCTTCAAATACAAAATGAATTTATTGTAAAATACATATATACAAATTACTAAATAAATTTCCTTAATTCGCCGAAAATATTCTTCTCATTTATCACGTAAGACTTGTTTCAGTTCGTCTACTTTGGCCTCGCGCTAACGCTAGGAACCGCAACGCCCAATGACGAATGCCCTTTCCACATCGACATTTCCTGGCAATTCAAGCCTTTGGTTTGTCTCTTGTAGCTTCTTTGTTGTGCATTTTTTGTTTTTTGTTCCGCGTCTGATCCTTCTGAACGGAAATATAAAGAAATATGTATATTAATTCAGACATATGATTATTTCCCCGGAAACCAGATAGTCTTTAAGCTTTAATTTATGAATTTCACACCTGCTCATTTCTGTCCTCCTCCTACATACAGTCCCGCTCAACATTGTTGGGTCCGGTATTAATAGTATTAATAGTATTAATATAAATAATACAAACTGGAATAGCGTGCTGAATACGCATTTTCGTGCCATTTCGCGTAGGAGTTTACCTATTTCGAAGATGGAGATTACGACTGTGAAGACCGTTTTCAAAAATATGCTGAAATGGCGGAGAGCTCATAATATAGCATTTAATTTGGCCGTGTATGGGTTCCAAACGGGCTGGCTTCAACACCTGGACTACAAAGTGTAAAATAAAGTGACATTTTCAGAGCACTTCTTACCTTTTTTGAGTTTCTTGTTTTATTTCTTTTGAGTTTCTCATTTTGTTTATGTATAAACGACGAAAAAAAAAATTATGTTGAGCGGGAAAAAAAAAAAAAACAATGTTGAGCGGGACTGTACATACAAATAGTGTGCCGTGTGCTCAACGTAAAACTTGTTCGCGACAACGAAATTTGTGATACACAATTGGCTTCACAAGAGAGCCAATCTGATTGTGAGAGACTTGTCAATGTGCCATGGTAAGAGGACAGAGAACAAAAGCATTCCTTGTTCCTAAATATCCTTAAAAAAGCTTGAGTAGGACCTAAATGGCTTCCCAAAAACATTTTTAGAAGCAATTATTTCTCAAGCATGTATGCAGTTTAAAAAAAAGATATATATAAATGTTTCAGATCTACTTTGGCTACCTTAGCCTTATCGTGATAGCGACCGACTTCTTCAACATTCGCACCCTGTGGTTTCTCGTGCAGCATCGGAGGAGACTCGTCAAATCGGGTGCGTCTGTCACGTGAGAGAACAGGGAACTAAAGTCGCCGACACACAAATAGCGATTTGAATTTCGCGCCAACAAAGCAAGACTTGGGAGAATCTCGCCCATGCATGCTGCACTTTTTCATGGGAATTCACTTCGTCGCTTTTTACTTTCACAGACATTCAGCGACTGACAATGAGTGTTCAAGTTGGGAAAAAAAGAGAAACAAAATGCAAACTTAATTTTATGTAATTACTACTGTATTAACACGTCTTTTTCTCATTCGAAACAGAGCAAAAACATTAAAGGAGGACGATCACCTAAAAAGTAATTAATGCAGGTTCGAATTGCCGCGTCTGCCCTGGTAATAGATCCTCTCTTATTCTCGCGTGCTATTCGGGGTGAAAAAACACGTACTCGCTCGTATGAAAGGGCAAATGACCACGAAAATTTTAAATATCGCATAATATTTCGATAATGACCTTAAAGGAGAACGGAACTCAATCGTAATCTTATTGAATTTTTCCTGTGTCTCTAACTCACATGCTCTCTCTCTCGCCCTTGTGTAATTCGAAAGGGCGCGAATTCAAGCTTGCATTTTCGGCTTCTTTATATGACGAGCTGGCATTCGCAGGAGTGCAGCCACAGCGAGGTCGGCTGATGCAGCGTGCGGAGCGAGACAAAGTGTACCTCTCGGTCGGCCTGCTCGTCCAGTCGCTCACCGTCACGGTCACCTTTGGCTCCTCCATCGTCTTCATGCTGCTCTTCCAGTATGGTTAGCGTCTTGTTAATTCTCTTTGAAAAAAAAAATTAAAGATGATTTTTATCTACATATATTTTTATACTAAAATTTTATAAAATGATATAATTTTATTATTTTTATATATTTTTTTGCTTCTTAAACTTTTAACCTTTACTACACTATTTTGTGCCGTAGAAATACGCATAGTTTGCAGGAATCGAAGTGCCCGCATGGCTCTCAACCATCACAAATGTGCTCTCCTCTCTGTCGACCTTCCTTAATCCACTGGCAACTGCGATGTTCATTCGGGCGCTACGGAGAGAAATGTTCAAGTTAGCAATAGTAAATAATAATATAATATTGGTAGACGACACGGAAGAATGAATATTTATCATATTGTATATGCATAATATTTTTACGTATAAGCTTATAATGGTAGCACTATGAAGCGTAGGCTTCTTCTGCAAATTACTTACCATTATACATAGGCGACGAACTCTTAGTAATGTTCCAATTGAGACCACCTTCAATGCTCACTTTCAAAAGGACTATTTTCTTGAATGCAAAGTAATAAGGAAATTATGATTTTTTATATAACTTTTCGGCTTTTAATTTTGTTTATCTTTGTATTGATTTTTAAACTTTAAATGCTTTCACTCCGATTTGTCGATAAGCATTTTGCTTCCTTTAGAAGCATCGTGTGCCACGCCGGATTACGCGTCCGTCTAATCGGCATGTCCTCTTCTTCCCGCGTCATCGCGCACTCGATGCCATCCACGCGACTTACCGTCGCCTCGCCCGCACTCTATCTCGCCGACGAGCAGGTGCCGACACCGGCCACGTTCCTCAGACGGCGCTCAACGGTCGCACCCGCACTCCTTGCACAGGACACAGTCAATTAGTCGATACACTTAATTAGTTGATGCAATTAATTAGAAGACGGGAAACGGCTGCCGATTCGTTCTGGAAATTGTGGCTTATTCGAGAAGCAACATTGCATTACGATCCGTTAGAAGAATCAAATGTATACTTACATATAGGTTAAGAGCAAATTAGAAAGAGTCATGTTCATAAATATGGAAAACTTATCAGTCCTATCTGAGTGTTGCAGTTGGCGTTTGAACGCGCGATATGCACTTCTAAATCAAAGGTAAATGAGCACCGAGCACGCAGTCGGGTGAAGTGAACAAGCATCATTTAAGAGAGGATGTCAGTAAGACTCGAGCAGAGCTCTATTATGACCTGCCCTAGGAATTTTTTTTTCGAATTTCTTCACAAAAACTGATTACAGTATACAACTCGACGTGGTGAACAAAATAGGCTATATTTCAAAGTTGAAAAAAATTTTCCGCGCGAGACCCAGTACAGTAATCTTATAAATTACATTGGTCATAAGTCGCTTCAAACTTATTATTAGACAACCATCGAGGTACCATTCGATAGCTGATTGAACGGGCTTTAATTTTGATCTTGGAAGATATTTTCGTAAAATTTGAATTTAGCCCTAAAACACGGCCCTAAACATTTTCAAAGGTGGTTTTTACCGAAATTAAGTATTTTATGTTCATTCCGCGACAACCGCTTCTGGATAGCTTTAAAGTACGTGAAATTTGCTACAACATATATCTCTTTCAAAAGAATTAAAGGTCTCGCTCCTAGGTTCCCAAACGCTTGAACATGATCCAGTCCTTAAAGTACGTGAAATTACATTGGTCATAAGTCGCTTCAAACTTATTATTAGACAACCATCAAAGTACCATTGGAAAGCTGATTGAACGGGCTTTAATCTTGATCTTGGAAGATATTTTCGTAAAATTTGATTTTGGCCCTAAAACACGGCCCCAAACATTTTCAAAGGTGGTTTTTACCGAAATTAAGTATTTTATGTTCATTCCGCGACAACCGCTTCTGGATAGCTTTAAAGTACGTGAAATTTGCTACAACATATATCTCTTTCAAAAGAATTAAAGGTCTCGCTCCTAGGTTCCCAAACGCTTGAACATGATCCAGTCCTTAAAGTACGTGAAATTACATTGGTCATAAGTCGCTTCAAACTTATTATTAGACAACCATCAAAGTACCATTGGAAAGCTGATTGAACGGGCTTTAATCTTGATCTTGGAAGATATTTTCGTAAAATTTGATTTTGGCCCTAAAATACGGCCCTAAACATTTTCGACTGCGGTTTTTGCCGAAATTGAGTATTTTATGTTCATTTCGCTACAACCGCTCCTGGATAGGCTTAAAGTACGTAAAATTTGCTACAACATATATCTCTTTCAAAAGAATTCAAGGTCTCGCTCCTAGGTTCCCAAACGCTTGAACATGATCCAGTGTAAACTAAAGGCCCCAGTGAATCCTCCAAATTATCAGTTTTTAGGTTCAAATTTTTGACGGCTTCAGAGAAGAAGCATTTCAGTTGACTCCTAATCGAATGAGGATTAATTTTCATCCGGAATACCATTTTCAAAAAATTCCATTTCAGCCCTAAAATCAACTTTTGCATATTCTGAAAGCACTTGAAATTTGCTACAACATATGTTTCTTTCAAAAGGTATGACAGGTCTCGCACATATGTTCCCAGACGCCTGAACATGAACTAGTGACCGCCAATTGGCTTTGGCATTGAACGGCGAAGAGGTCTTTATTCGGAGTTTTGACTTGATTTTGGTGTGCTCAACGTACGTTGCAGATTTGATACCAATATGTGGTCGTCTTTAGGTCCTTTCAAGTGCAAACTGTCACCTCATGCTGTAACGCTCGTTGCTTTGTATATTTGTCACAGAATCGTTATTGTTTTCTATATGCACTGTTCATATCTGTATGCTGGCAAGCAACATTCACGCGGATTTCATTTCTCTCGTTCTTCACTTGTCATGCAACTATTTTCGGCTGCGATCGTTGAATTTTTTTGCCCTGATTACCCTTGATTGGGGCATGAAACTGCTGCCAATGTATGCCAGAGAAAAAACAACGGATTTCTTTGGAAAGAGAGGATTCTCTTGGCATATCAGCCACATCTTGGCAAAAAGGGATGGAGACTACAATCAGCACACCATGATCCACATCCTCAATAGCGAAACGCAGGTTACTATAATGCTCGAACCAAATAATGTATATAAATTAGTAAATTAACAGGACACGACTGCGGTCACTGCCATCCTCAACCACACGCTGCAAGTCCTTTCCCGAAGCGGCATCACTTCAGTAACTTTGCGTAGCGACTGTGCAGGCATGTTGAATAATTTTGACAGTCATTTTTGAAACACTGACGTAATATATCTTCACAACTGCATTGTAATGTTTGGAGTATGTTATAATTTTCTTTTTTATGATCAATGGCGTAATTTAAATTTTTCATTTTTGTTCAGGTTGCTATAAGAGTGCAGCCACTATCGGATCAATTAGAGAAATCGCACGGCACGCAGGAGTGAACGTCGTTGCTTATTTCTACTCCGAAGCCCAGTCTGGGAAGGGACCTTGCGACAGAATGTCTGCAGTGGCGAAGAGAAAGATGCGAGATTATACCGACAGTGGACATGATATAACGAACCCGGAAGAAGCATTGAAAGGTATTACAACAGGAAAACCACTGGAAGGCGTGTCCGTTTATACCGGAACAATTGAACGAGGGACTACTTCCAAGTCAAAGCTGGTTGGCATTACCAACTTCAACACGTTTATCTTCGAGCGTGACTACATTCGTGCACACCGCCATTCGACCCTCGGAGTCGGGAAAGAAGTTGCTTACACTACTCTGAAGCATAATGAAGCTCAATTTCTTGTTGCATCCTCAGCGGGAAGATTGCCATCCGAACCTAATACGTTCTGGGCGAGAACTCTCTATTCACAGTCAATAAGGGAGTCACTGGAAGACGAGACGATAGAAAACGACAATTTGTATGCCCACGACTGCGCAGCCCCTGATGACGCTATGGATTCGTCTCTGAGTTTTGCAGGCTCATGTCAACATCATGGCGACGTGTACAGGTGTCCTGACGAATCCTGCACAGCGGAATTCGTTCGCTCCTTTAACCTTGAAAGGCACATCTTGCTTGGAATTCATAGACGAGTCTCTGAACGGGTCACTCTTCGTGACTACGCCCTGAAGCAATACGGCCAGTGTCTGGAAGGAGCAAACGCAAATCCTCTCAAGGAAGTCGACGAGGCCGTCGAGTCATTGGTGGAAGTGAACGAATTAGGGATTCGCCAGAAGAAAGGATGGGCATTGCGCGAGCGTAAGAAATCAGCACGTCTTCCGCCAAGTTCGAAGGAATACGTCATTGCAGCTTTTAACGAGGGAGTAAACACGAAGAAGAAGCTTGACCCTCGGCAGTTACAGAAAAGAATGCGCGAGGAAACCGATCAAGATGGAAAACTACTGTTTTCTCCGAGTGAACTGTTGAACTATCAACAAATTGGGAGTATTTTCGCCAGTCTTGCCTCAAAAAGAAGGAATGCGGACGTGCCGACTACCACTCAAGCCAGCACGACGACAACGGATCCCAGTGTTAAAGACGACGCGAGCGAGACAGATCAGCTAAATTTGGAAGACGATGCTGAAATGGACATTTACTCTGAGCCCATATTCGGAAATGATCAGGACGAACTTAGGAGTGCAGTTGAAGACGATATCGAGATTCCTTTCGAGAATGTAGAACCAAAGAGATACAAAGATAAGCATGAAGTCTACAGCTCACATTCAGGATGATTCTAGACACGATTTTATTCCTGAGTTCGAATGATGTTGCACGATAAACCATTATAAAAATGCGATTCAATATTACAAAAAGAAGTTTAAAAAAATTTGAACCTAAAAACTAATAATTTGGAGGATTCACTGGGGCCTTTAGTTTACACTGGATCATGTTCAAGCGTTTGGGAACCTAGGAGCGAGACCTTGAATTCTTTTGAAAGAGATATATGTTGTAGCAAATTTTACGTACTTTAAGCCTATCCAGGAGCGGTTGTAGCGAAATGAACATAAAATACTCAATTTCGGTAAAAACCGCCGTCGAAAATGTTTAGGGCCGTATTTTAGGGCCAAAATCAAATATTTTACGAGAATATCTTCCACGACCAAAATTAAAGCCCGTTCAATCAGCTTTCCAATGGTACCTCGATGGTTGTCTAATAATAAGTTTGAAGCGACTTATGACCAATGTAATTTCACGTACTTTAAGGACTGGATCATGTTCAAGCGTTTGGGAACCTAGGAGCGAGACCTTGAATTCTTTTGAATGAGATATATGTTGTAGCAAATTTTACGTACTTTAAGCCTATCCAGGATAGGTTGTAGCGAAATGAACATAAAATACTTAATTTCGGTAAAAACCACCTTTGAAAATGTTTAGGGCCGTGTTTTAGGGCCAAATTCAAATTTTACGAAAATATCTTCCAAGATCACAATTAAAGCCCGTTCAATCAGCTATCGAATGGTACCTCGATGGTTGTCTAATAATAAGTTTGAAGCGACTTATGACCAATGTAATTTAGAAGATTACTGTACTGGGTCTCGCGCGGAAAATTTTTTTCAACTTTGAAATATAGCCTATTTTATTCACCACGTCGAGTTGTATACTGTAATCAGTTTTGGTGAAGAAATTCGAAAAAAAATTCCTAGGGCAGGCCTTGATCGAACGATACTGACAGGCTCTCTTAATACTTTATCAGTTCGGTATATCTCTGCACGCAAAACAACTTGAAAAGGGTTGCCTGCCTCTTATAGATTAGATGTTTTCTACGTGCACTAATCTCGTGATCATAGTTTTTAAATTTAGGAAACTAAACAAAATTAATGCTTGCTTTCAAAAGATTTTATATTTTTACTCACTTTCTTAATATCTTGAAATAGTTTACTCTTTCCATTCAAATAAAATGGACGTGGAATAAAGTGAATCCGAACTTGAATGCATTTCTATTTCTGTACGAAATCACACAAAAGCAACAGGGGTTAGTCGCATTTATGAAGAGAAAAGTCGGCCGATCTTGTAGCAGAGAATCGCAGCGGCTACCAGAAAAGTGAGCAGAGCGAATGCGAAGAAGACCACCCCGACCCAGAAGAGCTGATCAGGGAATTTTACTTGTCTATGGTATGAAAAACAGTTTTTATCTCAGATTTATAGAAATCATTGTAACAATATATGATAACATAACTGTCTCTAAATATAATTTAAGAATCGCTTACCGGAGACTCGTAGATTGGCTTCAGGTGCGGCAGTGATTCTTCTTGTGGACGAGACGAACTGAAAAAGTAATTAGTGAATTTCCATAAATGTTCTTCTTCATTCGGCTTTCTTTTATGTTTCTGCGATTTTACAATCGGTAAACCTTTTCTGTGTCACAAATTTGACTTTTTTTGCCACAAAAAAAATTCGTGTCACTAATTTACTTTTTTTTTGCCACAAATTATTTTCTGTTCTTAAGAGAGCCTCTCTGTATGCCTCCAGTAGGGCGTGCCCCAGATCCAGACGTTGGATTTCGAATGTGAAAACATAGTCGGGCATGGTACTGGGCCCCAGTAACAATATTAAATGGCAAAAAATTTTTTTCAAAAAATATTTTTCCGTGAACAGGTAAAAGTATTGATAATTTCTGAATTGATGTATCTCGCTTCAAAGTCAATATTTTTCAATTTTATTTTTTTTAACGGAATCAACGTTGGATTCTGAACAAAATCAGCCCAGACGTCTTTCAGTCAACAATTTTTTTCACATCGAAAAATTACTTTTAATATTTGGATTTGACGGTTAAGTACCTTATACTCATTTGTGTGTGGGTGTTATATCTCAAAATGTAGAGCATTAAAAACTGTATAACATATATTCTTTTCGCTTCGTGTGCACTACCCCTAAGGGGTGGAAAATAGGCTCAAATATGGGTACCTCGGATATGTAGGATTCAAGGAATGCGTGAAAAGGAGTTAAATTCTTGTTGTAACATAAAATGAACCATTTCATTCGATTCAGCACGTGCTTCTTTTCAAAAAAGCTCCATATCAAAATTTCATAAAATTATCATCTTCCATGAAAAAAAAACATTTTTCGATTTTTCAGCCATTGTCAGAAAATGACCTAAAACTATTCGAATCGCTGTATTTTCAATGGTTTCAGTGAGAACAGAATGCGGATAGTACTATTCAGTACGCGACAAAATTCTCTACAACATACATCCATGACATCTGGATAGGGCGTCCCTACCAATGACACTATCGATTTTCCTAAGGCGGTCGCGTTAAAACTAACAGATCCGCATTTTCCAACTTTTCGTGCAATCTTAATGTTTCTTACTCATCCAATGCATCATTCTGCTCCACGAAGCACACAAAGGTCAGAACCGATGTTTGTTTTACAGATCTCTCGTGGTAAAAGCCCGCAAAAGGGTTTGCACGCGCGCGGCTTCGAACCTGGGACCCATGACTTTCGACGTGCACAACCAATTGGCTAAAATGACGTTATAAAATTCATTTCTGGAAAATGACAAAACCAATCTTAAAGGTTGACCTATCAGCCGATAGCTATTTTTGCGCTCTATCGAAATAAATATATCCACCAAACAGTGTAAATTGACGGTAAGGTCAAATAAGTGGCCAAAATATTCGAACCCAAAAAAGTAGATCAAAAAAGCTATTCATCATAACGTGATGTATGGGAAAGTTGTTCGTCTGAGCGAAAGCTATAGAATGGCATATAACATGTGGGGACAAGTTCAATCCGCGAGCAATAACAGCCGCGAAAATTTCCCCCCAAAATATTGACTTTTCAATGGACTCTAGGGCACTTTTTCGGTACTCTTACTAATAGAGAGGACATTCTTTATCAGTCACTATTATCTATTCGGTTGGAGTACCGAAAAAGTGCCCTGAAGTCCTTTTAAAAGTAAGTTTGTTGGTGATACATTACCGCGGCCTTTATTGCTCGCGGATTGAACTTATCCCCACATGTTATATGGCATTCTATAGCTTTCGCTCAGACGAACAACTTTCCCATACATCACGTTATGATGAATAGCTTTTTTGGTCTACTTTTTTGGGTTCGAATATTTTGGCCACTTATTTGACCTTACCGTCAATTTACACTGTTTGGCGGATATATTTATTTCGATAGAGCGCAAAAATAGCTATCGGCTGATAGGTCAACCTTTAAGATTGGTTTTGTCATTTTCCAGAAATGAAATTTATAACGTCATTTTAGCCAATTAGTTGTGCACGTCGAAAGTCATGGGTCCCAGGTTCGAAGCCGCGCGCGTGCAAACCCTTTTGCGGGCTTTTACCACGAGAGATCTGTAAAACAAACATCGGTTCTGACCTTTGTGTGCTTCGTGGAGCAGAATGATGCATTGGATGAGTAAGAAACATTAAGATTGCACGAAAAGTTGGAAAATGCGGATCTGTTAGTTTTAACGCGACCGCCTTAGGAAAATCGATAGTGTCATTGGTAGGGACGCCCTATCCAGATGTCATGGATGTATGTTGTAGAGAATTTTGTCGCGTACTGAATAGTACTATCCGCATTCTGTTCTCACTGAAACCATTGAAAATACAGCGATTCGAATAGTTTTAGGTCATTTTCTGACAATGGCTGAAAAATCGAAAAATGTTTTTTTTCATGGAAGATGATAATTTTATGAAATTTTGATATGGAGCTTTTTTGAAAAGAAGCACGTGCTGAATCGAATGAAATGGTTCATTTTATGTTACAACAAGAATTTAACTCCTTTTCACGCATTCCTTGAATCCTACATATCCGAGGTACCCATATTTGAGCCTATTTTCCACCCCTTAGGGGTAGTGCACACGAAGCGAAAAGAATATATGTTATACAGTTTTTAATGCTCTACATTTTGAGATATAACACCCACACACAAATGAGTATAAGGTACTTAACCGTCAAATCCAAATATTAAAAGTAATTTTTCGATGTGAAAAAAATTGTTGACTGAAAGACGTCTGGGCTGATTTTGTTCAGAATCCAACGTTGATTCCGTTAAAAAAAATAAAATTGGCAAATATTGATATTAAAGAAAGTTATGGGGACTTCAACTTTTTCCATACATTTGCATGCCCAGACAAGGAAAATTTTTTTTAAACAAAATTGACCTTCTAATTTTCTTCATAGTGCGCATGGGTACTCCAAATTAAATTTTGGATAACCAAATCAGAAATTTTTGCCCCGGGGCAGGCTCCCACTGAGGACTGCTTGATCCTAACAGAGAGGCTCTCTTAAATTTACTTTTTTTTGCCACAAAATATTTACTGTCCCAAATTTTACTTTTTTTTGCCACTAATATTCCGTCCTTTTTGCTGTCAATGCTATAAAATATGTTATGTATTTCTCAATTTGCTGTGCTGGAATGTATGTTGGTGCACCTGTAGGTCTTCCGATGGAAGACGACGGACTGTCTTCCTTGTTTCCAACGTCGAGTTCCGCGGATCAGGATGAACGTGAATCCGCTTCTTCATCCCATTACGACTCAAGCAATCCGTTTTCGGACGAGGATAGCGACTTGCGCGATGAACCTCGTTCGACCAAACGTAGAGGTTCATGCTGTTCTTGTAATTAGCATTGTAGCCTACGTGAGCCTCGCCTATTTCACAATGCATATTAGCGTTCAATCTGCTAGCTCACTTTGTCCCTTCTCCCCAAATTTACCTCTCTCCCGCCTCTCATCACCTCACATTTCTATTCCCACCTCAGGAAAACGAATCGAGTATACGACCTGGCGCTGTTTTGCGAACAATGAAGAATTCAGCGACTTTTGGAATCAAGAGAAACATAACTGGCGTTTTCATCTAGAGCGTAGCACAAAGCGAGGAGATATTCAAGAGTGGTTAGCTTTGCATCTGTATGCATAACCGAACGAATTAAACTGTGAATATTTAGGCACTGCGAGTACCGCCGAATGAAGGGCTATCGGTGCCAAAAGGTGCTGCGACTCGTCTGCCCGGATGACGACGATACACTTCTCTTGGAAGTTTCTGCTGGCGAGCATGAGCATCATTCTGTTGAGTTGGACAAGGCCTCTGCCATTACAAACGAGTTCAAGGACTTCGTCAGAAACCAAATCTCGTTGGGTGTGACGCCAGGAAGGATTCACGTCCTCTTAAGTGTACGTTTCATTTATAATGATGATGTATGTAGTTGTAATTCCTTTCATTATTGCAGCAAATGGAGCTTCCGAAGCTTCCTACTCTGAATCAAATTCAGAACCTTGTTTTCCGGCTCATGGAGAAGAGAAAGACGGCTTTCACGGATGAAGACCTACGCAACTACTGCCAGCAGAACGAAGCAGTCCCTATTGGTGCTCCCGACAAGCCCTACGTAGTGGGTTGGGAATACGTCGACAACAATGACTTCTTCGTTTTGTGGTCGACTACGAAACTTCTCGAGCGCCAAAAAGGCGCTGACTACCTACAGGTTGACCCCCAGAATCTGTTGTTTGCTTAAGACAACTGTAAATATAAATTTCAGGCGGATGCCACGTACTGCTTGATGTGGCTGGCATACCCGGTACAGATATTCGGCACTTCCGATGCGAACCATCACTTCACCATGACTATGATGGCTGTTGGCCCCTCCGAAAACACAAGATTTTACGAGAAGGTCTTCAATTGCCTAAAATCGCTATGCTACATTCCGCAGTACATCATGGCAGACGGTAGTCGAAGCGTCAGTGCTGCGCAGCAGAAGGTCTTTCCTGAATCGGTTCGTTAAAGAGAGAGATAAATAGAGACAGAGATAGAGAGAGACAGAGAGTGGGAGAGAGACAGACAGATAGCTAGAGCGAGGAATTTTTAAATAGGTTCGGCTTATGTGCTACGCCCATGTCCACCGAAGAGTGAAAGTTAACCTTCCAAAGACCTTCCCGCTTGTCGTTAGAAACCGAATCATGGGTGACATCGAAGTCCTACGTCGCTGCCGCTCGCAAGAGGAGTTTGCTTTAGGTTCGATAGCCTCTTCACTGTTTTTTTGGAAATACCATGGCCGTTATTTTAGCTGCCAAGCTAATGCTGGCATCGTGGCCAGCTCCTACCTCAAAATTTAAGAAGTACATGCTGGATACGTGGATTAACGGATCTGAGAATCTTTGGTTTGATGGTGCCAGTCCTTATATTGTCAACAACAATGGCCTCGAAAGCTGCAATAAGCAGATAAAGGAGAAGCATACTCTGCGTAAGAGGCTGGAGTTTTCGTCCTTCTTCAAAGGGCTGAAGAGGCAGTCTGCTATCGGTCTAAAGCTATGAGGGTAAGCTTTTTTGAAATCGTTGAAAGGAAAAAAATTATATATTAATAAAATGACGCCTGCTTAGGCAATTCCGGAGAATCCTGCCGACTACGAGATTGCTCCTCATCAGTTCAAGGCTGCTTATCAGATGATCTCCGGGCCTGATTCACCAAACTGCACAGCCGCCCGGCTGCCAGCGTCTGGTGAGATCTGCTTCATCATGGCTACGAATACCAATTGCAAAGCATCGAAGGATGAGCTGTTGGCGGGCTTCCAGGAGTCTTTTGAGCAGGCAACGTCATGGGAAGATTTCAAGAGTACTTGGTATGTTTATCTCACGTTCCCATTATCAGCATCAAGTATTTCAATTTAGGTTAACGTTGTGAAGGAGTCCGCGATCCGTCCGACTCATTTCGTTTGCTCCTGCCACAACGGCTCCGGAAAGAATGCCTGCATGCATTCGGTTGCTGTAATGTGTGCACCTGCTACTGCACTCCGCCAGTACCCTCCAGATGCGCGCGCTGCTCCCCTTGTTCATGTATCGAAGAAAAGGGGTCGTCCCAAAAAGTCGGAATCGCAGACGCAGCTGGCAGTTGGTGGTCGCCCTTCAAATGCTCCCAAGCAGAATCGCCATGCAGCTAACTAAGAGTTTTATGGCATGCACTTCTCAATTGTTTCTTTGTTGTTGTTAGCTTATCATCTGAGTTTGAGTTCTGTAACTGCTAAGTTTAATAAGGCCTCAATGGTTTATTTTTATGAAGGAGATAAAGTTAAAATCCGACTACTTATGGTTAATCGTTAGAGATTATGGAGGAAAAACATTAAATTTGGAGCAGACAATAATTTCTGGCTAAAAGAAGTAAAATTAATGACAGAAAATATTTTGTGGCAAAAAAAAGTAAATTTAAGGACAAAAAATAATTTGTGGCAAAAAAAAGTAAATTAGTGACACGAAATTTTTTTCTGGCAAAAAAAAGTTGAATTTGTGACAAAAAAAAGGTGCTCGCTTTTACAATGTAACTTAAAAAAGTTGCTATATTAAACTTTTACAGAATTATTGACATTTCAACTTACTTCTCAGAGGCTGCAGAGGCGGTGATCGAATTGCTGTCGATTTCCGCGACGGCTGAAGTCCTTAAAGCTGTCAAATTATATGTTTTCATCCTTAAGAGAGCATGTCAGTATCCTTCGATCAAGGCATGCCCTAGGAATTTTTTTTCGAGTTTGTTCATGAAAATTGTTTACAGTATACAACTCGACGTGGCCAACAAAATAGGCTATATTTTAAACTTGAAAAAAAATTTCCGCGCGGGACCCGGTGCAGTAATTTTAAAAATTTCACTTGTCATAACTCGCTTAAAACAAATAGTTTGACAACCATCGAGGTATCATTGGATAGCTTTATTAAGGGGCTTTAATTTTCATGTTGATGATGTTTTCATAAAATTTCATTTTGGCGCTAAAACACGGCCCTGAATATTTTCGAATGCAGTTTTTTGCCAAATTATGTATTTTCTGCTCATTTCTACAACACGGCACCTACATATACTTAAAGCGCTTGAAATTTACTACAATATATTTCTCTTTCAAAGGAATTGAAGGTCCCGGACTATGGTTCCCAAACACTTGAACATGATCCTGTGTAAACTGTAACACCGTGCAAGCGCATTCTTCGATCCATAACTGCGCTCAATGTCAATATTACAAAATCCTAAGTATATCATCTAAGAGTTCTCACGGAGATCTTTAAATGTTACATACATTATTTTATTGAAAAGTTTTAATTTATATGGGAAATTTCGTTATGTACAATTAGAAGGCTTAAAAACTACTTTAAAAACATTTTCGCCTGCCGAAACATACATCATAAGAAAGAGGATGAAATTTGCTACAAGCTGAACCCATTTCAATGGTATTCCATGCATACGATCTTTTGTTATAAGCCATAAGAGTAGGATAACAAGGCCTTATGGAAAAACTGTAGAAAAAAGGATTTGAATATTCTAATTCGAATAACCTAAAATGTGATTTCTTGGGCGAAATGATAGCGACGCAAATTTCATCCTCTTTCTTTTGAAAGAGACATATATTGTAGCAAATTTCAAGCGCTTTAAGAATATGTAGGTGATACCTCGATGGTTGTCACACTATTTGTTTTAAGCGAGTTATGACAAGTGAAATTTTTAAAATTACTGCACCGGGTCCCGCGCGGAAATTTTTTTTCAAGTTTGAAATATAGCCTATTTTGTTGGCCACGCCGAGTTTTATACTGTAACAAATTTTCATGAAACAAATTCGAAAAAAAATTCCTAGGGCAGGTCATAATAGGGCCCTGCTCGAGTCTTATGGACATCCTGTCTTAATTTATTTTCTATTGAAAGAGGGCACTCAAAAAACATTATTCCTCGAAACATCGAATAATAAAATTTGCATTAAACTCAACATTGAAGTAATGAATGCAAAAAAAAACTAATTGTGACACTAGGCGATGGCGGCCCTCAAGGACCCAATTCTGACCAATACCACTTCCACTCTCCCAACGACCACAAGGCATATTTTTCATCATTTGCTGTTTTTTTATGTTTTAATTTTCGTAAACGTTTTCCAAGTACAAACATGACATTAGAAAAGTGGTTATTAATTAAATTGATTTAAAATAAGTTAAATTAACGGAAACTAATTTAAACTTTATTGTAGAACGACAGCGACTCCTCACACCACTGATACGCCAACCACGCCTTACTCCACGGTCACGCCAACCACTCCTTCGACAACAACTTCGGAGTCCGTGACGTTTGCACCATGTTCTATCGTTTCAGGGATGGTGTATTTAAATGTTGCCATATCTTGCATATAGGTTCCAACGGTCAGTAGGCATATATGTATATAACGGAGAAAAGATCCTTTCAGATTGCTCGGAATGTTGGGAAACAAGGGTTCTTTATATTTTAGAGATGAAAGAACTACTGCAGCCGATGGTGCGGAAGGGCATCCTTCAGAGGACGACGATGACTTGTTAGAATTTCAAATTTATCTTGAAGTATCATCAATTCACTTTTGATGGACTTAAAGCTAATGGTAAGCCCTTTTAAGGTCAACTGAAGCCTGGTTCGCAATCTACTTCTCAGTTATCTTCACTGGACTGTTCATTGGCTCAGCTACTGTTTTCATCATCCATTACTTTGACCTTTATTGAATAAACATTCTGAATATGCCATCTTTTCGCAGGAATATTCGTGAAAATTTTGTCAGAATTAGATAAGATATTGCTTTATAAATCTGCTAAAGTAGAATTTGAAAATATAGTCACTTTTAATATGTTGAGAATATGTTTTTTACTTTATCAGTTCGGTAGATAGACAGCTGCACGTAAATGAATATGGGTAAAAGGTTATCTGCCTCTCATGGATTGAATATTCTTGGCTTTTGCATAAGTGCAGAAATGCATAACAAATGTTAAATGGAACCTAAGAAGGGCTTTATCAACCCTTTTTAAAGCGGCTTGCTCATCTATTTCAATTTATTAAATCAATCAATAAATGAATCAATAAAACAACCAATAAATTTATCGATAATGCTCTCTTGTTCAGATATTCCGTTCAGTTCGATCGGCAAGAAAGTCGTCCTCGACCTCAGGAATTTCAAGGCCGTATTTTATCATTCCCTCCACTACCTCCATCATCGCGCTGCTAGCCGAATTGGTCTAAGATTTCGCACGAGTCACGCGTATTTATTATGATTACTATATTTGCTTGTATCAACTTGAATTATCCCCATTTTTAAATTATGCTTATTAATTTATTGATTTGTTACATTCGTTCCCTTGAATTTATTGTATTATTCAGAGTTGTTGAAGCAAGCGGTCTTCAGCTGCTTCTATCTGGACCGTCTCCATGATTTTTTCATCTCGGACAACGTAAACGCACATGATTAAAAAAAAAGAAAGTTAGAAGATGCTTATTTTCGCTTGTTCTTCTTCTCTTTCCAGCAAAAAAAATTGTTTTCGTTCTCGAGCTTTGCCACTTCCTTGAGTGTCTATCTTCTATTTCGTCGCTCGCTCCTCCAATGTATTCATTAGGCGATGTCAATTCAAGTGCAACGAAAGAAGTTTTTTCTGTTACCCACCGCTGAATACTATATTTGCTTCATTATAGCAAACATCCATATTATATATGTTTGTCTGGCCCGTCTAGTAATGTGCTAAGTCTGAAACAATGTCCTCAAGAGGTTCGACACAGCATTAGGAACACATCCCATGTGGTCGCGCCATGCGGCATAAGTATGTACCAATAAAGTTCTTAGTCAGTTCGTGAGCATTCCACATTTCCTGCGATAAGATGGAATATAATGAAAGTTTATTCAATAAAGGTCAAAGAAATATGTGGGTGACGAAGAAAGTGATAGCCCCGATCAGCAGTCCAGTGAAGAGGACCGAGAAGTAGATCGCGAACCAGGCTTCAGGAGACCTTAAAAAAGCTAAGCTTTGTCTTTGTCCACTCAACATGAATAAATGTTGAATTATCCTTAAATTAGAAATTGGCTGATAATTCTGTTCAGTAATTTCAAATATCATGATTTATTAAAATTCGAACAAGTCATCGTCGTCGTCTGAAAGTTGTCCGTCCGCACCATCGGATAGAGTAATGCTATCATGTCTAAAATTAGAAGAGCCGTTATTTTACAACCTTTCCGGTGGATCAGAAATGATCTTTGCTTTGTTGTAAGAATATATGAGTTCTGGCCATTGGATCCTGTATGCAAGACATGGCAACATTTCAATGCGTAATCCCTTAAAAGATAGCACATGTTGCACACGTCACGGACTCCGAAGTTGTTGTCGAAGGCGTTGTTGGCGTGCCAGTGGAGAGAGGAGTCGTTGTCGTGCTACAATAATACAGTTTCTTTTAATTTCATTTTATTAATCACAAATGCCGGATGTTTGCTCCCTTTAATATAGTAGCAAATGATGAGAAAAACATGCCTTGTGGTCGTTGGAAGAGTGGACGTCGTGGTCGTGGACATCGTCGTCGTGGACGTCGTCTTAGTCGTCGGCACTGGGATGTTGAGGGCCGCCATCACCTAGCAATATTACAATTGTTCACCTCTTCAACGTTGAGTTCAATACATACTTTTATTACATCATTATATTCTAAATATAGTCTAATCTCTGCCAGCTTTTGTTTCTATTTTGCTAAAAATGTGCCGTTTGTATTTTTTAGCTTCAAAAGTGAGTATTTCGGATCCTATAATTCCTGTGGCGAAAACCTCATGAAAGGTAAGACTGGTTCTGCAATTTGCCAGCATCACGATTTCGAATAAAGTGGTTGAGATGCTGGTTCCGGTCGGGGATCACAGTCAAGTTGAGATGGCAGTCCTCACCCTCCTTTTCATTTCCACACCAGCATGCAAGTTTGCTGAAGACGCCGTTTATCCACACTGAAATGTCTTTATATGTAGTGACCAAGAGTGTAAGCTACAAAGCTTGGCAGTCGAAACATAAAATATGCATATTCACCCGGGTATGTACTAGTTATTCTTTGACCCTTGCCGGGAGGCGTCTCTTTTAACAAACCCAAAATGCAATCTTTTTGTGTCGAAGAGGGGCAGGTTTGGAGGACACTCATTCGGTCGTCGAAACGGTGGAAGGATACGAAGCCGGTTCCTTGCAGGACACTGTGCATTTGGTACCGTCACTCCAATTGTAGCAGCTCACCTGCAGGCAGTGAGGAGTAGATTAAATTTAATTTTTAAAATAAATAAAAAAAACATTAATAAGTTTTAAAAGTTCATATTTCTTTTGTTATGCCTAACAATGGATTTGTCATCAGGGATTTTTTTTGCAATCTTCGTCTGCAAATACGCCGAGGCAGGAAAGCACGATGAAGCAGGCCTTGAGAAGCAACATCGGACGAGGGACGGCGAGGCAGAGAAAGAGAGAAAGAGGGAGAAGGGGAGGAGAGGGAAGGAGAAGAGAATCGGAGCAGCCAACCGAGCACCGAGCAGGCAGTCGGGTGAAGTGAGCGAGAATCATTTTACCTGTTTTTCTCTTGAGAATCTTTTTCAAGTTTATCAGTTCGGTAGATATTTGCACGTAAAAGAAATTTTAAAAGGTTATCGTTCTCTAGAATTGCATGATCTTTTCTGCTTGTCTAAGTGCAGAAATGCATAATACACGTTCAAAGGAACTTGAGAAGGGCCTTCTTTCAAGCGGCTCGCTCATTTATTTAAATGTTTTCATTCAAACGATGTATGAGTCAATCGATATTAATCTCCTTCAGAAAGAAGCTCACTAATCGGTGCCTCGTGCGTTCCGTTCTATCGCTATAGCACAGTAAGCAAGAACGTCGTCCTCGACCTCAGCAACTTCAAGGTCGTCTTCTATTTTCTATCACGTCCCCGCTCCCTCCATTGTCTCCAAGCCGAAGTCAACGAAAGAAGGGGAGTGAGAAGAGAAAAATCGCCTACCCTAGCAGTAGTCGCTTTCTCATACCAGAAAGCACCTCCAAAGAACTTTTTAAGAAAATCCAAACTGGTCGATTTTGGCCGGTCACCGGCCATTTTGATACTCTCTCAAATCGCGTCATTTGCTCTGGAATTTTTGTTTTTGAATTGAGCGAACACATCATCCACTAATAATAAAGTCTCTCTTTGTTTTAATTCAAGCATTTTTTTTTGTTGAAATTAAAAGAGTTTAACTACTCAAATTTGAGGTATGCACATGGTGATGAGCATATCTTCATGTTGGTTGAAGACACGAGGCGAAGCCTAGTGGCAGAGGCCTTAAAGGAACTATCCATGGAGTTTGAAAGCCGCTTGTGCAGAACTAACGTTTGAATTCGCGCAAGATATTGTAAAAAGTTTTGGCGGTATGCTAGCACAGTATCCATCACTACAAACTAGACTTTGTGAGCCTTTTTCTCTCTGCCTCTCTTCTCTTCCCCCGAATCTCAAGCATGGCTTGCCGCTTCGCACCTAGTTTTCACCTTCTTTCTGGTAGAATGAGGGAGTGCATGCGGACAAAATAGGCAAGGGGTGATGACGTCACTCCCTAAATTCAACAGTACGGCGTGGGGAAAATGTGGTTTTTCTCCTCAGGGCCCCTTCAGGACGCATTCTCACTTTTCCTAATGATGTTTCTAGTTGGACCGGATAGTATTAACAAAAAATTCAGCAACATTGTAATCTCCATGGACAGCTCCTTTAACCTTATGCCTACAGCCTCATGTTTAGCCACAGAAAAGTGACACTTTATTACTGCGGCGGGTGTAAAGGAATCAACATAACTTACTTTGAATTGCAAAACCTGATGCTGGAATCACATGAGATCGACTTGTTGCTTCTCTTACCGCACGCTACAGCAGCAACAATCAAATAAATATTTTTCTCTTTCGACGCACGGGATCCACTATGGATTGAATGGATCTAGCAATCAAAAAATACTTTGAAAAAGAGGCTAGGCATTTTCTTTATGACTTTAAAAAAAATGAAATTTGCCTTGGTTTGAAGTAGTATTTGAGCCCTAGTATGCAGAATGTACTTACAAACCTCTGCGTTTCTTTCGTCAGCTTTGACGATTCGACGGTTGGTCTTGAAACTCTCATGTGGCGGTCGCGAGGAACTAAAATTCCCAATCTTTTGAAAACACCTGCAAAGTGTGCGAAGAATGTGCTGAGGAAGTCTTTCGCCGTGGAAAAGGACAATTCTTGGAGCCAATATACCCAGCGGCGCCGTTTTTCTCGCTAGACATTTACGCAGCTGCTTATTTGTGTCGTCTAACCAATGTGATCTCGCACGGATCACAAGCGCAAAGGCACAAGCTTGGAAACACAAAGGCACAAAGACACAAACACTAAAAAAAACTTTCCGACCACCCCCACTCTCCTCGTGTATGGAACGTCACAAATCGAGCTAAAAAAAATCTGCAGCTGACATACCAAAGCCGTCCGAGAGTGTCCAAGTAATTCCGACTCGGCCAATCCATAAGCGCCTTTTCTAATCCTAATGGAATCTGGCAAGCATATGTATCTATGTTGCAGCTTATTAGAGCGCTTACCCTTTTATGCCACGAAAGGATCTTACCTTTCGGGCCGGCCTTATTCATTTACATACATGCAGATGTGGAAGTATTGAATATTGAACGGCAATTTATTCTCTTTAAAATTCTGCGAGATGCTTGCTTGATGTTTTTTTTATTGTTGTTGAATCCTGTCGACTTTGATGCTGGTATGCAATTGATATCCAGTAAGAAATTGCCATGCGTATCCGTTAAAAATTACAATTCGTAACCGTTAAAAAACTATAGTAAAATTACTCAAATTTGCCTCATTGTTGAACAAGCCCAGATGTCCGACCCGTGGGGCGCGTACGCTTTCGCGCCCTCCTACATTGGCGCAGTGATCCGTAATATTCTGTCGCTGTCGGCGGGCGCGCTCGCAATCGCCATGCTCGTCTCCATCGGTTGGCGGCGTCCCGGGCTACTAAAGCAGTACAATGTTAGTAGAGTTATTATATGTTACTGTGTTAAGTAACTATTTCTCTCTAAATGAAATAAGGCCTATTATAACTGTCAGGATTGTGGAGCCTTTTTGAACCGTTATTTTTTTTTTGTGAAGTGCATCACTTCTATTTGAAAATACAATCACTCATCATCTTTTTCATCTGCACCCTATTCTTGAAGAAATTTTTTTTAAATTCCTGTCAGTTACCATTACACATATTCTTGATCAACTGAAAGTCCTACTAATTATCCTTCCACTTTTCGACATCCAGTCAATTATCTTTACGCTCTATGAGTTTTTGCCAGTTGGGTTGAGCTTTTACCGTCTCACCATCAGTTAGTTTTGTTCTGTCAACAACCCTTTCACGTACAATTAGCCTGTTTAAGTAATGAATATATAATTGTTGAACATTGAGTTCTCATCGATGTAACTTTTAAAGTGAAAGAAAAAAGTGAGGAATCATTCAGCTGACAGTCGTGTCGCTGACGGTCGGCGGCTTCGCGCTCTCCGTCCCGATCATCTGCTTCAACCTGTTCATGTTTTGCGCGCTCTCCTTCTCTCATCCGCCCTTCCTCATCTCGACGTTCGCATGCTCGCTCATCAAACAGTTCGCAGCGGCGACGATGAACAGCGGCTTCGCAGTTTGTTGTGTCAGTCGACAAACATATGTATACCGAATAAAGAAGCTCGAAGCTCTACCGTAATCTAATTGAACTTTTTTTTGTTCCTAAGCATTGTAAAGCCATTGTGTCAGGAAAAGTAGGAATTTTTAGCTCCTTTAATTGCATACATATATGTATGTTGACGGTCCTTTCTTGTAAATAAGTGATATGTATGAACTTGTCCTAAAAATGCCAGAGATTTTTGCATTTTTTTCCGGCAAAACTGCTGTTTTGTCGTTCAAAAATATTTTATAATTCTCTTCTTTTATGTGCAGGCGATCGCTCTTTCGCGATATTTGATCGTCTTAACCGACCAAAGACTCGACGTGCGGCATTTGGCAGCATTTGCTGTCGCCATCGCTTCGCCAATGGTTGGCGGAAGACTTTTTTTGTCAAGATATCGTTTCATTCTTATTAAAATTAAAAACTAAAAGCTCGAATATCTTTTCTTAATTTTATTTTCAAAGTTTAAAAATGTTAATCTATGTATTCTATTTTTAATCTAAAACGCCTTTGTGACTACTTTGTAAGGGAGAGAGCATAATGTACTAACATTTCAGTTCGTCTACATGATTCTTGCAATGACACTAGGCGAACCCATGCCGAATGATGAGTGTCCGTTCTATGTCGACATTTACTGGGCGATCAAACCGCTGGTTTGCTTTTGCTTTGTTTCCTCGGCAACCTAGAATGGACCAGTTTAGCGCAGTTCACCTGCATGCACCTTTGCATGCACGCCCGTTTCCTGGTAATATGCATGCATACACATCAGCGTTAATCACTCTCTCTGTACTCAGGCATAAGAAATGTACATACAGAGAAGTATTCTCTATTCATGCATCTCGCCTTCAAATGCAGTGGAAAAAGTCACATATTATTAAATATAAGCATGACAATCAAAAATATTCCTTTATTTTTATTTTATTATTCTAAGGCTTTAGCCCCTTCTTTTCTCAATTTCTTCGCACCATCTTGAAAACGCAAAAAAAATCAAATTTCAGCTGTACTTTGGTTATCTGAGCCTGATCGTGATAGCGACCGACTTTCTGAACATTCGCACTCTCTGGTTCCTCGTGCAGCACAGGCGCCGGCTCGCCAAAACAGGTATGTATGTCAGCCACGCGCTGGCCAAGTCCAGTTCTTTCATCGACGATGCAAACAAAGAATCCAAAGAATTTCCTCAAAGCTTATGGTTAGCATATTATTGGTGCTATCCCTTCAATGTATATATTGCATTATTGATTTTTTTTTGTCATTTTACACTTGTCAAAACGAGGAGCAGAATAATTATTATAACTTATGTTTGAATCATAAAATACAGAGAACAATTCTTTTGCTCTTGATCTCCGCCATCTTATGCGTCGTCAGCACACATGAGAACTTTTCAACTTCCCGCACTCGCTCTTTACTGACGTTGTAACTTTGGTGAGAACCAACCGCATGCTTTGTTTCGATGTCGCGGGCGGTTTTGTTCCCCTTGACATTCTACTCACTGAGTACATTTATTCTTTACATCTGCATATCAACAAAATACACGTGTGAGGCAACTTAACAATTGTGCAAGAAACTTTATAGATGTAGTCATACAAAATTAAACCAGCAAGAAGCACAACCGTAATCTAGCTTAATTTTTCCTGACCGTTGTCATTCTAAATCACATTCATATGCTCTCTCGCCCTTGTGTCAGAAAAAAGGCGCGAAAATTAACATTGAGCTTTTTTGGCTCCTTTCAGGCGTCCGCCCGCATATAAGGCTAGTGGCGCGTGCTGAGAAGGATCAGCTGTACCTCTCGCTCGGTCTGCTTGTCCAATCTCTCACTGTTTCGGTCACCTTTGGCTCGTCCATCTTGTTTATGCTCCTTTTCCAGTATGGTCAGTTTTGGCTTCTTTTAAAAAGATCATAAAATTTACATTTAGAAAATTAAAAAAAATTTTGTAGGAGTCCTCGTGCCAACGTGGCTCTCTACGATGACAAATATTCTATCGTCCTTGTCGACCTTCTTGAATCCACTCGCAACTGTCATGTTCATACGATCACTACGGCGAGAGATGTTCAAGTATTATTATTTTTTCATTTAATCATTATATTTATTTACCGTTTAAATAAGATATGTATGTATATTGTATCTCGACCTTTTCCTGCCACAGGGCAAAACAAGGCAAAAAGGCCCAAAATCAAAATTGAGTTTTTGTCTTATTTAAATTACAATTATAATTCTACCAATTTAGAAGTATTGTCTGCCACATCGGACTAAGGGAGAGGCTAATCGGCATTTCGGCGCCGAACGCCGAGCCCACCATAATGCCATCCGTTCCGACGACTCGAATTACCGTAGCCTCGCCCGCATCCTACCCCGACAACGACCAGGCACACTATAAAGCGCCGTTTACCAATCGGCATTAGTTCTAGCTTTGCCATGATTAAGGAGGATGTTTCGCGATATTCCCTCGCTTGGAGGACAGAATCAAATCGTTCACAAGCAAATTATTAGAATCAGCTTTCGACGATGCATGAATAATTAATTTGAAGTCATCTTAACAAAGACGAGCAATGAGGTACATTGCGACACTTTAAGGAGGATGATTACCGAAAAACAATATAGGCAGATTTGAATTGACACGCTCTTCCTGGAATTAGGCTTATATGTATTTGTCATGAACATGATTTTTAGACGTATGAAAACTAAACTGACAATCGTAATACAAACAACGCACATCGCCTTGTTTAGTCCCATTCTGTTCTGAATTTCGCAAAATTTTTGTCATGCTCGCTTTTTTCTCTGCCTTCCTTGTACCAAATCGACCTTGTCTCTTGAGCTATCATTTAGGTGTCATTTCGACGTGAAAATGCTTGAACGGTGCAATTAAAAACCGGCTCTGACCATAAGCTTGGCAAATGAAGCGCCATTGAGAGTGCAAAGTCAGTTTATTCTCTGATCACCCCAGGCATCTTTAACATGGGGGTATAGCTCAGTGGTAGAGCGCTCGCTTAGCATGCGAGAGGGCTGGGGTTCAATTCCCCATACCTCCAAAGAAAGTTTTTGCTGCTTGCAGCAATTATTGAGAAATAGAGAAATTCGTAACAATAATGCAAACAAAGCTGTTCATTTCGCAATATATTGATATTTTTATCTTCTATTCTTTTTCCCTTGGTGAACTTTTCAGGTTTTTTTTGTATGTCATTATTTGGCTGTCATTGTTTGTGGTCATTTACATTTGTAGGTACTCTTCCTATCTTCTTACCGGTATTTTTCGTATACAATCCGAGCTTGTCTTCTTTCCTTCCATATGTACCATTCAGTCAATAAAAACAAGCTAGCGATTTGAATTCATGAAAAAATGTCGTTGTGTCGCTGAAAGAACGCAATTTTTAACATTATCCAAAATATGTAATATTTTCACATATTTTCACGGATCAATTTTGCGGTTAACGCTTTTATTCGGTTAATACATACCTCAAACTTGGGTAATTAAACAACACAAAAGGAAGAAAGCTAAACAATGAAAAGAGGATGTCGAGCTTGAATGTTGGCTGGCTTTTATATTCGCTTAGTAGACGTGTCGTTTCACCAAATGGATCATAAAATGTCTCCTGCTTCGTTCGTTTTAATGGCTTTCGTCCAAGCGAAGATGGTTCGCTTTAATCTGTCACTTCGTTCTTCGCTTGATCGAAGACAATCAATTAAATCTAAAGGATTTGGCGAGACTTCCAGTGAACACGTTTTATCAGTTTCAAGTCTTCAAACAGCGTTTCGGGAACATAAACCTTTCTTATGTGAGTCCGAGCGGAGTGCGCAACAAGAGGAAAGATGCTGCTCTGAACACAGCGACGAATAGAGAAAGCAGTGCGATGAGGCGACGAAGGAGGTCCCGCTCGGGGTCAAGAAATTCTCCAAGTTTTATATCACGTATTGTATTCATGTCAATAATGCTGTGAATTATACGATTTCTGAGCATGTTTCTCTCTTGTTTTCCTTTCGGAATCTTTTTTGCTGTTCGACTGTACGATAAGGCCACATGCGCATGGCAATATCTTAACTCGCACAGTTTCATGCAGTGTTTTTTTTTATATCGCATGTTTTCTCGCCAGCATTCTATCTTGATTTCTTGCTTTCTTGATGTTGTTGATATGTCGGTTTACCCAAGTTTGAGGTCATGTTATAAAGAGTTATCAGAAGAATTCGGTGACCACTCACTGAGGTATTCGACAAGTAAGACGAAAAGAACTGAGAGGGAGCATGTATACGTATGTCATGATATAAACTACATGATAACGTCTCGGACCATTGCCCGCTAAAGTGTTTACTAACGAAGAGAAGAGCAAAATATGTATATCCAATTAGCGAAATAAGCATATTATTTTATCTTGTATAATATAATACTTTATTTTGACAGCAATTTTGTATTATACAGCACGGGAAAGTAAGAGGCATTTCAACTGATTATTTTCTAAATAAAAATGGAGGTACTCACCTGGGAGAAGAAGAGTGGATGAGGAATCGAACTCACGACATAAAAAGTTTCATTGAGACGCTACACAGTTTAAAAGATATAGTATGTACATCTTTCTATGATGATAAAAATTTGTGGTCAAATTATAGAATTTGAAAAGTTATAAAAATTATATATATACATATATGTATATTTGTATGTAGGCAAGGCAGCAGCTTATTCCGAAACATAAAATTCCAAGGGCATAAAACCATAAATTTTATTTTTTCGAGCATAGATTTTTGAGCATCCGGTGGTCAGAAACAAAGAAGGCACAGAAATGTCAAAAGCTGTTAGAGCCTATGCGAGCCTTCCTTCCGTCGCTAGGCTTCGCCGAGGATCACGTATAGTTCTCTGTCATCTGAAATCAACTGAAGTCAACTGAAGACGCACAGTCGTACGCCGAGCAGCGATGACGAATGGTGAGGCATTCAAGTGGCTCTTGCTTCTTCTTCTTCATCTTCTCCACACAAACTCAGTTGGGTTATCTCACTTCGATGACACAAAATATACGTTTGGTTCAAAACGCTTGCTCTTATCAGCAGTGGTTTCGCAATGATTTTGAATTATATTTGAATAAAAAGAATACTCAAAGATGTCATGCGAGTATGAATTCTTGGAATCGACCGACCTAACAATAAGGCCAAGGCTCGCACTGCTCTCGGGTATATTAATGCTACAAGAGTGCGCGATGAAATGCGACCAGGTTCGACCATCAACAAATGAATATCCATATATGAAATATAATATTTATTTTAACGTTGGCGGCAAAGTCTGACGCTATTTGGGTTTCGGCTTGGGCACATAGTTCAACATAGTTCAATCCAAGGGTTGACTTTTAAGTAACTTTTAGCTCAGAACGCGAAGAAAGGATCCCTTCTGATTCCGCGTAAAGCAGGAGAAAATGGTATTATAGTTGAGTCCAATTTTTAAACGTTCCGACAGTCGCTCAAGTGTGAGGCGGTGGCCTTTGACGGGCTCAGCGCCCAATGCGCCCTCCTCGGAAGCTTCTTCAACAGCTCTTGCCGGGCTCAGGTACTCTATTTCAAGCCAAAAACATGCACCACTACGGAAAAAAGTCAAACGCGGACGACACCACGACGGCCTCAACCACGGCTCAGCCGTCCAGGAAAATAACTACGGCTGAAACAGAGTCGTCAAAGACCATAAGCACGACTGAACCGTCCAAGACCACAACCACCACAAGCACCACAGAGCCCAAGACAACGACGACAACAGGTAGTGGCTTCTGTAACCGTAGCTTCATAAATATATGGAAAAACTTTCCAACGGGAACTATTACTAAGAGTGAGAGTGTCGACGGGAGGGGATTGGGATCGACGCACACGACAAACCGGGGTCACTACTGCCCGGCCTCGACTTTACCAGAGACTATACAAGCAGGCAGAGGAACAGCTGGGGGTGTTAAGGGAATGTAAAAAAACCCCCAATACCGCTAATGTAAATTTTCAATTTTTATTTGTCACACAAGGAATCAATAGATGCCTGTTCTTTATAGTGGAATCTTTTATCTGACAGCTTATATGTATATATGTATAGATATAAATTGATATATATATATATATATATATATATATATATAATATATGTACAGTAGCGCTCGACAACAAGGGTGCAGGAACTTTCCGAACATTAGAAAAGTTCCAAAATGTCCGATCTAATTGTGCGATTCTCGATGAGTATTCTACAATGGTAGTAGGGCGGTGCTGTATGTAGTACAATATACGTGTGTATGATCATCCCAACCAGGAAATTCCATAATGCATGAATATATAGGTGGCTGTACTCGCCCTTCGACTATTCCGTGCGACATGTCATTTTGCCAGCCCGAAGCGCAAACCTTCACCGAAGAAATTATACGCTGTACAGGAATGCATCACAACATTTATATAAAGTCGAAGGTTCAAGATCCCCAACAGAGTTGAAGTTTTCATGGTGTTTATCAAAACAAAAAAAAATGCTTTCTTGATTTACCGAAACATCGCTGCTTTCTTTGAGCTCGATAGCGCCATGCGGTCAACCACTGCCCTCCTCTGCGATGCGACAAGC
The DNA here is from genome assembly GCA_945643635.1 of Allodiplogaster sudhausi. Taxonomy (NCBI): domain Eukaryota; kingdom Metazoa; phylum Nematoda; class Chromadorea; order Rhabditida; family Diplogasteridae; genus Allodiplogaster; species Allodiplogaster sudhausi. The sequence continues at coordinate 206,160 of CALZFC010000268.1, forward strand.
GGAATGTGGAGCGATCGTTTTTCCGATCAGGCTTTCCAAGGAGATCAGATTGATGTTTTCGATAGATGAATCTCTAATGGCTCCTGAATGGTGAATCCAATTATGTGAGGATAATTACAACAAAATTAAAGGCACCGCTAAAAAGAGACGTTAAAGAAGTCATCAGGGGAACAACATTTTTCTTCTTCGCGCCATCCTCGCGAACATACAAAACTGTCGTCAATTTGGCATCCGGCCCGAGATCGAATAAAAGAAGAGAAACTACTAAGAATTCGCGAACAAATCTGGCAAAAAAAGTGAATTTCTCGTATTAGTTGTGATTTTTCTACTTTTATTCGATGTCGTCATTTCTATTCACGACGATAGCGCGTAGAAATGATACCTTCTGAACCCCCGGAAAGCAGGGAAACAAGGGTTTACATTGAGACTCGGGATAATTTAGACATTGCAAGCTTTTCTTGAAATGTAATTATCTTTCACTATTTGGTAATTTGCCTCAATTTTCATCTCCACAGACCTGCACCGTAAAAATGTGCATGTTTTATCGACATACATTCTTTCCCTGCACAGTCATCTCATGGTCAGTAGAACAGCTGAAGTCTCCCAAGATTCATGTTAACAATCAATATTGTCGATATAAATAGCAATAAAGACTTCTTGTTGTCCGATTATGGTTCACATTTGAAAATGTATACATATACATATATTGAAACTGAGAGTGACGCATTAAATTTTCTCCTTTTTCTAAAGAATCGCACTCTCACTATTGAACAACGTCAGAAACGAAAATAATGATAAACCGAAGATTGATTTGAGATTAGTTGGGAATATGCACGTAATTATCTTCATTCTATAGCAAAATGTAAGCAAAAATTGAACTAGTAACGCTCTAATCATCAGTGGATTCTTATTGATGTAGAATTATGTTTATGTGAATAAAAAATTATTTAACAACCAAAGATGGCATGCGAGCATGAAAATGATCGTGATAGTGGCCGAACGATAGATTGAATTGAGACAAAATCAACGGGAGAAAGTGAGTGAAGGAAAACGAGGGAAGGAAAGAAAGAATGAACCCTCGTTTTCCCATACTTCCGGGGGTTTAATAATGATCTTTTCTTCACGCTTTGAGGCGTGAATGAAAATAAAGTTCTATTTGTCTTCCGTCAAATTCCCATAGTACTAAGAAATTTGAATAATCAAAATAGGGTAGTGTGAGAAGACGTAAGCTAGGCGTGTATAACCCTAGCTTAGCCCTTATTTTTTCCCCATACTTTCCTGAGAAAGTCCCCCAAATATGCAAATTTATGCAAATTAGGTGGGTAATTGGGTTACCCAAGGGATGAGGAACACCTTTGATCTAGGGGCCTTAGGGGCTAGGAGGGCCCTAGAGGGACTTCTCTCTTATAAGGGCCTGGACTTGGAGCAATTTTAAGTGGGACACGACGAAAAGTTTGTTTTTCGAGGGGTCTGTATCTCGGACCCCGTGGGTCGTACAGACCCAAAAGATAGCGCGTTGGAATCAACTCGAGATGGCAAGAGCTTATGGTTAGAAAACAAGATCGCAACTTAGGGTCCACGGAGCAAAAAGATACGGAACTCAGGGGGTTGAGATATAGGTAAAGGAGGAAAATCCTGTACTCAGTGGCCAAGCCGAAACCCAAATAGCGTCAGCGCGCTGCCGCCAATTGTTCAGAGAAATCCTTTGCCCTTTATTAAGACAAAATGTATAATTGATTATGTTAACACTGAACGATCATTTCCATCAATCGATGAAAGAAGCGATCCGCACCGTTGCTTCCTTCCTTACAATTAGGCAGAACGCATGCAAACTTGTTTCACCTTTTCCCCCATGCGCCTGTTCCAGGACAGCACGTAAGATTCGTAATTGCCACTCTTTTTACAAGTGAGATCATCGAGGGTATAGCACAGTGGTAGAGCGCTCGCCTAGCATGCGAGAGGGCTGGGGTCAATTCCCCATACCTCCAAGGAAAGTTCTTTTTGCAATGAAAGCGAAATAGATCGGAAATTGTTTGTGCATTGAATGGAATGAAATTAAATTTTTCTCAATAAGTTTGCTTTACTTTCTTTCAGTAAATATGTATTAGAACAAAAAAAATTAAAGTGTCAAGCTACATCTTTCTTCCAGTCATTTAGACACATTTCAAAGTTGTCTGATGAATATTTTAATAGACTACGAATTCAAAAAGAGCCGACGAGAGCTCTGAAGCAAGACGGCCCTTTTTATTAGATGACCATTGAGAAGGCATATTAGCCAGAGAGAGAGAGAGAGAAAGAGCAAGAGAGAGAGAGAGAGAGAGACGCTGCATAAGAGTATTAGAGAAAGAGTGTGTTCAACGAGAATATGCAGGAAGACGACGAGAGATATGAGAGGACGCAATCTTTTTGCATGAAAACATTGATGCCTCCTTGTTAATGCGTCATGACTCTGCGGAAAGAAAAGGAAGAATAAAAACGACGCCCTGTTCATTGTGTGCATTGACAAGGGCCACATGCATGCGCCGTCCTGGCTCTTGCCGAACTCTTCGCTCGTATATAGCGAACCTACATATAGTTTTACTACTTATGGCAGCATACATCTGCTACGTGTCGAATCTACTACGGATACGCCAAAGATAGTATGTCGGTTGGCTTTTAAGTTTTTGTCGCAAGAATTAAGGTTTTCTTCGCATTTTATAGATAATTCTATTTCTGAGCTAGTTTTAGGACTAATTTGAATACTGCTAGCAAGTAGTACTGCTCCATACTTTGAATACTGCTAGCAAGTATTACTGCTCAATACTTACGCTTTCAGTCATTCAATCTATGGGCTTCATTTCTCGCCATTGCAGTGGCCTGTCTCGCGCGATGCGGTCAACTCCCAGCCTTTTCCTCCTTTTCCTCTCGTACAATAAAGAGCTTAAAGCCATAAATTATATTTTTTCGATCATAGATTTCTGATCATTTCGTCTTCAGAAACAAAGAAGCCGCAGAATTCCCAAAAGCTTTTGGACCATCTAAAATGTGCAAATGCCGTATTTTCTCCCTTTCTTAGAATCCCCTCTCTAATAGTATATTGGAACTATGTACACAGTAAACGTGTACTCAGAAAATCTTCAATTTGTGCATATTGCAATAAAGGCTTCTTGTTGTCCGACTAATGTTCACATTTGAAAATGTGGTGAAATTTTCCTCTTTGACCACAGAACCCACACCATAGAGAAACATCAGCGGTGAAAATAAGGACAAACCGATCATTGATTTGAGATTAGTTAGGAATATGCACGTAGTAATTATCTTAATTCGATAGCAAAATTTATTGAATTAAAGATGCTGGCATGAAAAGGATGGTGAGAGTGGCCGAAAGATAGATTAAATTGAGAAAAAAATCAACGGGAGAAAATGAATGAGGGAAAACGAGAGAAAGAAAGAAAGAAAGAACGAATTCTTCAGAGAAATCCTTTGCTCTTTATAAAGACAAAATGTGTATGTGAATATGTTAATACTGGACGATCATTTTCATCAATGGATGAAAAGGCGATCCTCAAGTTGCTGTCTTCCTTAGGCAGAACGAATGCGAAAAACTTGTTTCACCTTTTCCTCATGAGCCTGTTCAAGGACAGCACATAAGGCTCTTAATTGCCACTATTTTTACAACCAAGATCATCGGGGGTATGTGGTAGAGCGCTCGCTTAGCATGCGAGAGGGCTGGGGTTCAAGACAAACTTCATGTTTATTCCAGTCATTTAGACATATTTCAAAATTGTCTCATGACTATTATAATAGACTACAAATTCAAAGACAGACGATCCATATAGGGGAGAAGAGAGCTCTGAAGCAAACGGCCCTTTTTTTATTAGATGACTGTTGACGCGAGAGAGGTCATATTATCCAGGGAGTGTGAGAGAGTGAGAGAGAGAGAGAGAGCGAGAGACCGAGAGAGCGAGAGACCCGCTACATAAGAGTATTAGAGAAAGAGTGTGTTCGACGAGAGAAATGAGTGGGAGAATCCTTTTCCCTTTGAAAACATTGATGCTTCCTTGTCAATGCGTCATAACTCTGCGGAAAATGAAAGAAGGACATCCTGTTCAATTCATCATGCATTGAACAGCGCCTCATGCATGATGCCCTCGCTCTTGTCAAACTGTTCGCTCGTATATAGCGATTCTTCAACTTCTACCACTTATGGCAGCATACATCTGCCACGTTTAGAATGAATCTACTGATACGCCAACGATGGTTTGCTTCAGTTTTGTCAATATATCTCTAGAACTGTGAAGGGGAGAATGTGGGAGAGAGGGGAAAGGGCAAAAAATATGAGAATGGAATCAATCTGTACATGTGTAACGAATGCAGATTTGTAGACGAAATAGTTCATCAATATTTCTTAAAGAACAAACATAGGTGTAATCGCATGTTCAATATGTGGGTGGAATAAAATTTAATGAAATAATTTCATAGTTTTGGGATATTTTATTGTCATTCTTAACCGCTTGGAAGTGAGGAAGGCAACAAGTGCTGCTTCGCAGAATTGTTTTTTTTCCTCTAGTGTCTCTTGTGTTCAGTTGACCCATTTTGTCGAAAACAGAACATTATTCTGAGGCAGAGACATAGCGAAAGGCAGCCAGAGAGCGGTGTACACGAGACACCTTGTGAATGCTAAAAGGCCAAGGAATCGCTAAGAGCGAATAGGCAGTTAGACTGATAGAAAGAAAAGGCAATGAGAGAAAGAAAAATAGCAAGATGGAAAGATAGAGAGAGATTGAGATGGACGTAAAGAGAGAGAGCGAGAGAGAGATAGAGACGGAGCTAAAGAGGGAGAGGGAGAGAGAGAGAGAGATACCGGCCCCTCCCTGCCCTGGCTCACTCACACATCGATTGCAGCAACCAGGATAGCTCGCATCCCCCCTCTACACGAGCGGAGTAGCCATGCTGCATTCATTTTCTGGTTCGTTGATAATTCATCCAATTTTAAAATGATAGTTTGTCTGATGATAAATCGTCCATTTTTTTAAAGAAAACATAGAGAACTCGTTCAAATTTTCGTTTTTATTTGTATAAAAAAATATGTATGTAAAGAATTTTTTTTATACTTTACCGTTATTTAGCCACGGTATTTATTCCTTCTTCTAAATTTCTCTTTTGCAGTTCGCTCATAGACAGCGACTCCTTCACATTCACTGGCAGCGTACATCTGCCAACATCATTTCGAGCATTTCGAGCATAGAATGAGATTTGTGACAGCAAATTACCATTCAAATCAAGTCAGTAATTCCTGTCTCGTTTTTATAAGAGCTTTTAAAATCCATTGAAAATGCCTTTTAACGCGGAAGTAAAAGTTTTATGGCTTTTTCATGAATTTCAGAAATGACTTCTGACTCCAATTCGGGGATAACAATTACTACGCTACCAAGAGTGTGCAAAAAAAATAGAGGTAGATATCTTCTTCTCGTTGTGGATTCTCGACGAGACAGCAGTTCTCGCTATCAACACTATGAGTGAAGGTATTTGTTTAATCCATACAATGTATTACACACAAGATGCAAGACGAAATAGAGCCTTCGTCAAGTTCACGCCCATGGCACCTCAATTGTACGATGTGATGTTTTAAGGATATTCAACTGGCAAACGCTCACTTGGCCTACGTCGTGAGCACCGCATCTACGTCTACCACATTAAAAGAGGAAAATTATTGCTGTGAAAATTTTACAAATTTATTTTTTATTTCGAATAAAATATTATTATCTCCATTGCATATTGTTGCTGCGCAGAGAATCGGAATGGAAAAACGTGAGTGTTGGATGACAGCATTTTCTTTTTAAAAAAATTAATGCAAATGTTTATGGTTTGAGATGACTGTGAGAAGGAAGATGCGATTAGAGTGTCGGATTTTTTGAGCGCTTAGATTTTTGTAGAGGAGTGAGCGAGAAGCGAAGGAAGCAATTCAAAGAATGGCGGAAGGGTCAAATTTTAGCAAGAAGAGGAGAGAACGGAGAGGGAAGAAAGAGGCTTACCACTAGTTTATGTCTCGCTTTCTACAGATGTTAATCGTAAGCAGAGAGAAGAACAGGCCCTGGGAATGAGAAAAATTAACACACTCATCGTCAGCATCCCCTTATGACCCCTTACAAAAGGAAAGCGAATGTAATATTATTATAGACTATCTGCTTCACTTAAAATTTTGCTGATTTATGTTTGTACAGTTTTGTGTTGCCAATATGGCAACTTATAGCATTGTACGCAGTATGTACATACATATTATACGGGATCGCGATTTGAATAGTCGCCTCTGGTCTCCTCCACACTCGCGTTTGTCATTGCCTCGTCTTCCGTGTGCGGACAACTTATATAAAAGCCGTCAAATGTAGGGTGCTTGGCGATCATGTATAAACTTCACGTTTGTAGCCTTCAGCTTTGCGCAGTGGCGATAACGTGACCAATGAGGCTTAGCCGAGGTGCGTTTATTGCTGGTTGAAAACTTTTCCCAATTACCCGCTATGGCCCCTGAAACACGGGTGCCATATGCAATTTTTGAACGCCCGAAGGGGCAAAAATTACCGAAAACCAAAAATTACCAAAAATTGGTACTCCGTCCTCCTTTTCCTGTTATAATGGTCTTTCACTAACATGTACATGTTCACACAAAACAGTGTAATAATAGACTAACCTTAAGCGTTGATAAGTCAGATGCGATAATTAACGTTAACTAATAGAATGGTTTTTTTTAAATATAACTATTAGATATAGTTGAACAATTGGCAAAGTCATATGAGTTCTTTGAAAAGGTTTGAAGTAAATCATGCAATTAGAATTCACATGAATAACTAAATGAGCATTTGTTTAAATTAGGTACGTAAATATAATTAGAATACACATGCAGAAGGAAATGAGCATTTAGAGGTTGAAAACTGTTACAAATTTCCTGCTATGGCCCCTGATTTTTTTTTATTTGTTTGAAGTTTTCGTATGCCTGACGGGCTGAAAAATAATATAATTCAATTTCGCCATCGACACGCATCCATTGTCTTCCTTATCCAATATCTTACAATTAGACTCTTTCTGCCCCGACGCGAGCGTCTAGGTGAATGCAAAAGACTGGAAGGTAGGAGAGCGTCCTCTCCTCCGGGGAGAGACCGCCCGCGTCGGACTGCCTGCGCGCCCGCTCTGCATTGCGGTCGCGGCATCCGACGGCGGCCACTCGCATCGGGGGAACAGCTCTGCAGACAATAACAGAGCGAGCTCTGCGCTACAGAAGCGTGTTCGAAATCAGTTTGTGTTTGTTTTCTGGCTTCTGCCGACTCCTCGGGCACAACAGAAGCGACGAATTTCTAGAAAATGCGACTGCCTAGCTTGTACAGCAGCCGACTTCAAACGGGTTGTCCGGCTTACACGGGAAAGTGCCAGAGATTGCCGGCCTGGGAAAGGGGTGTAGCGGAGAGTAGAGTGTGTGTGCTTTGCAGAGAGTTGAACAGAGTAGACAAGTGGCCAGGCCAGGTGGGAGCAAGAGCGAGAGAGAGATATAGAATACTGACGGTGAGAGAAGAGACGAGAGAGGGTGCGCTGGATAGGAGAGACTAGGACAGTGCAAAAACGTGATAGAGCAGGGTATCGAGAAGGTTAAAGAAAAAACGAGAGGACGAGAGAGATATGAAAACAGATTAAAAGGAATAGTGAGGCAAGAGAGTGAGAGGACAAGAGATAGAGGTAGTGAGGAGAGAATCAGATCGCAGTGAAAGATACCAGCTCTAAAGTGTTTAGAAATGAGAGGAAAGGCTAGCTCTCATAGGTTAGCGAAATAAGAATGTTCTTTTATTTTGTGATACACAAAAATGAATATTACTTTAATCTGACAACAAATTGATCGTTCGGAAAATCGTTCATTTGTATTCCACAGAAAGGAACCGCGAGAGAATCATTTCAACTGCTTATTTTCGAAATAAGAATATGTACTCAAAAATAGATGGAAGTGCCTAACAATAAATGATCTTTTGTTCGTTCTGGGGCTACAATTTCGAAATGGCCTTGACATCGAACGGAACTCCAATGAGATCTGCGATGTAGGGAAGTCGATCTGAGCCGAAGAAGCACTCTTCCTTCCCATCGGGCGTATGCACGACGATCCAGGGCGCGCCAAAGGCCTAAAAAATAGTTCAGTTTTTTAAAAATAACTTTATTTGTTTACTCTAACTTTAATTATCGCGTTTATCATGGCATTCTGAAATTTAAATTACTATTTAAAAATTATATTATAAAATGTATATGTATATACGATGTCATACATTATAACTCGAAGCCATCTTGGTGTTCTCAATGAGTTGCTGTTTGAACTGCGGCTGCTTGCTCTCTAGAATGACAGCGTCAGCGGCATTTACCTTGGCTTGAGTTAGCACCTCGAAAAGGATTTGTTTGGCGCCAATTCAAATGATTAATATTATTTTGAATCCTTATTAATTTAAAATTCATAATGAATAACATGATAAAATTGGTTCATACCTCTCTAAAGTCCTCATCTGTGAAGATACCCTTTTGTTCGTGAAAGAATCGATGATAAAATAGCCGGATAGCCTCGGGAAGTTTCGCTCTCTATAAAACACCGACCGATATTTATAACAATTCCGGATGACATCTGTTGCATAAAATATGTACAAATAAAAGGTGTTGTATGAAAATTTTGATATATCCTGAGCTCTGCAACCGCGTCTGTTCAAATTACACCCTTTAATCAGTCGAAAGGGCGCGAATGCCAATTTATGTTGTATTTATTTTTCTTCTCCTCTTCTTTATTTCCATGTTCTTTCCCCAATTGCTTGATCCCGTGTCGTCCGTTTAGACTTACACTGTTCTTATATTTGATCTTCGCAGTCAATGCGATTAAGAAATTGAAATTCAAATATGCATTTTCGAGCGATAATCAACCTCCGATGAAGCTTCCACAGCTAGAAGCACTCTCATCGCATTCAGGCTGCTCTTCGTTGAGAGGATCTCGGCAAAGTTCTAAAAGAAATTGAGCCATTCAATCAAAAGTGGTGATCCAAGTTCAACAATAACATCATCGAAACAAAAATAGCAAACTATAGGCTGAGGAGCAGAAAGAACCTCGGGCATTCGAATTGTCGGGAGACAATAGTGTTTCACGGCACGTTGCAGGTCAGCGTAAAGGTAGGGGCCCTTTAATAGTATATGATACTCAACCGTACTCTATTTGAACCTCACAATACTCTACCGTACTCTATTTGAATTTTTCTAAGTCTTTTAAAACTTTATACGCGCGAATAAAGTTTTTTAAGTCTTTTAAAAAGCTTGTGTCTCTCTAAATCTGATGTTCTAGTCTTTGTGTCTCACGATCAGACAAAATTCAAGTGCGAGATTTGGTTGCAAGTTGCGTCACTTGCAACAAACTTGCATTCCATTCATGGAGAGCTAATATTTTAAAAAAAATTAAAAAATTCCCGAAACCTTGAGTGGCGACTGAAAGATTGGCGGTCGATTACCGGACTCTTTGAAGAGGGCTGCGATATGAACCGGACGAAAACTCAGCTTAATCGGCCACTCCCCCGAGCGCTCCAGACGAGAAAGCGTCTGCAGAGGAGACTTGAAGCATTAAGTTTTCTCTTTTCTCTCTCTCTCTCTCTCTATCTCTCTTTTTTTCTTTAAAGAACATAGTCAACATTCACTCTTGAATTCGCTCCATTTGGCCTGACACAAATGGCTTGAGAGTACATATGGTTTAGAGAAACACGACTATAATAGTCAAAAAATATAAAAATACGTACATAGAGTTTTGTATTCCTTTAACTATGGTTTGAATCTAACCTCGAATGCGACAAATGAGTAAGGCGACATGAGATCATAGAAGAGATCCACATGGAATAACTGTTGAGGCGCCATTTCGGCTTCTCTTATATCTGTAATGATCAAAGAGGTGTGCATCGCGCTAAATCTAAGAGATAATGCAATTAAACATGAATGCGGCCAAGACATATTGTAAGAAGCATAAAAAATTATTAGAAAAGTGTTCTCCAATTTTAAAATAAAATGTGGAATGCTTTGAATAAGAAGTGGCATAGAATGTCGAGCCAAAACTGGCATCGTGTTGGAGTCCAGTCGAAGTGCTTTCTCGAGTTCCCCTTTTGTTACCCGACAATGAGATGAGCCCACCACGCGTGTGCTGAAGACTTTTCTGTAGTTTGTTCAAGCCATTTCTGTGGTTTGTTGCGTGCACATTCGCTGGGAAACCGTTTAGACTACGTAGCGAGCAACAAGCACATGAGTGCCACATTCCGATTCTGAAACGCATCAAGCCGGATTTTTTTAAATATACATTTTGCATGACATTCTACATAAGCATGCATTCAGTTATATACCTACATATGTAGTACAGAAAGAAATTACAGATAGCCATCTTGGTTTAATATCAAAAACCTTCTTTAACAACCACATTTTTATCTACATGTTTCCAGCGTCCTTGCTTGTATCATCGCCAGCATAACTTTATTCTTTATCACATGGCTAACTGCATGTCAATGAACCAGTAGAATCACAGATTAGTTTAAGAGAGCCTCTCTGTAAGGGTCAAGGAGCGCCTGCCCTAGAAAAATTTCATGTTTCTATAACCTTGAAAACATTATGAGGGATGCATATAGTGTTCATAACGAAGTTTATTTTTTCAAAATTTTTTCTAAATTTTTTTCTCTTAGTTATAAGTCGAAATGCTCCAAAACCTTGGGAGACCATATCTCAAGTTACACTTAATATTTCTCAAAAATCTTTTAAATGTTAGATTCCTTGTTCAAAACTGCACAAAAAAGTCCATGGTGACTATTTTCGAAAAAAATTATTTTTATGACTTTTGCCCAATTTAATTTTTTTTAATGTGGTTTTCAGTCTTTTTTTACTATTACTTACAAAAAACTGAATCATCCATAAGAAAGAGCAGAAAAAACTACACATAATATGTTTCTACGAGGAAAAATCTCGATTACTTTTTTGGGTATCTCCATTTGAATATCGGTTTCTAAGCAAATTTCGGGGTTGGCTGCAAACCACGATATCAATCAAACTTCATAAATTCTTAAACTGAATAGTCTATTCGATGTAATTTTTTATGCTCTTCAAAATGGTATATGATTTGTACATAAAAAGATTGATTAAGTTTTAAGGTCGAAAATTGACTTTTTGTGTTTTAGGCCAATTTCTGGTGTTCAAATACGTATTCTTTGGACCTTTACTCTGTCTTGTACTCTGATTTCCAAAATAATATTTAGACTAAAAGAAAGAGCAGCTAAAACTGAGTCGGATATAGCTTTATTACCTAAATCAGAGGATACTTTTTTGGGAACATGTATTTGAATGTTGCCTGTTGAAGGCGATATTACTGAATATTTCTTGGAAAATATTTCAAAATTGTCATTTTGAAAGATCTAGCACCCAATAATGGGTATTCCATGATTCTTTGAAGTTCTTTTATGATATACCACTCAAAAGTGCTCAAAAATTCAAGAAATTTCATTTTTACGAGCCTAGAATGCGAAATAAATGTATGAAAACTCCTTCGATGCCAACTATCAGGTCATTTATGAGCCCGATTGCCAAGAAGGTCATAACCATTTGAAAGAGCAGAGACTTTTACATAATATATATACCGATGAAAGCGCAAAACCTGTACATGTTTCAGAAATCTTGAACTTTCGAAAAAAATCGACTACAGGTTTCGACTATTTGGAGCTGTTCGGCGAAAGCTGGCAAAAATGGAAACTATGTTCTCAAAACTCAACCATAATGTTTGTTGAGACGAGAAACATGAATCTGATGTTCATTTTCTACTTTTGAGTACCATCCATGGTATCGAAATGATATTTTTTTGCATATTATATTTCATTCTTCTGGCAAAAGTACCATGGATGGTACTCAAAAGTAGAAAATGAACATCAGATTCATGTTTCTCGTCTCAACAAACATTATGGTTGAGTTTTCAGAACATAGTTTCCATTTTTGCCTGCTTTCGCCGAACAGCTCAAAATAGTAGAAACCTGTAGTCGATTTTTTTCGAAATTTCAAGATTTCTGAAACATGTACAGGTTTTGCTCTTTCATCGGTGGATATATTATGTAAAAGTCTCTAATCTTTCAAATGGTTATGACCTTCTTGGCAATCGGGCTCACAAATGACCTGATAGTAGGCTTCGAAGGAGTTTTCGTACATTTATTTCGCCATCTATGCTCGTAAAAATGAAATTTCTTGACTTTTTGAGTACTTTTGAGTGGTATATCATAAAAGAACTTCAAAGAATCATGGAATACCCATTAATGGGTGCTAGATCTTTCAAAATGACAATTTTGAAATATTTTCCAAGAAATATTTAGTAATATCGCCTTCAACAGGCAACATTCAAATACATGTTCCGAAAAAAATATCCTCTTATTTTGGTAATAAAGCTATATCCGACTCAGTTTAAGCTGCTCTTTAAAACTTAATCTTTTTATGTACAAATCATATACCATTTTGAAGAGCATAAAAAATTACATCGAATATACTATTCAGTTTAAGAATTTATGAAGTTTGATTGATATTGTGATTTGCAGCCAACCCCGAAATTTGTTTAGAAACCGATATTCAAATGGTGATACCCAAAAAAAGTAATCGAGATTTTTCCTCGTAGAAACATATTATGTGTAGTTTTTTTCTGCTCTTTCTTATGGATGATTCAGTTTTTTGTAAGTAATAGTAAAAAAAAGACTGAAAACCACATTAAAAAAAATTAAATTGGGCAAAAGTCATAAAAATAATTTTTTTCGAAAATAGTCACCATGGACTTTTTTGTGCAGTTTTGAACAAGGAATCTAACATTTAAAAGATTTTTGAGAAATATTAAGTGTAACTTGAGATATGGTCTCCCAAATTTTAGAGCATTTCGACTTATAACTAAGAGAAAAAAATTTAGAAAAATTTTTGAAAAAATAAACTTCGTTATGAACACTATATGCATCCCTCATAATGTTTTCAAGGTTATAGAAACATGAAATTTTTCTAGGGCAGGCGTCCATAGCGGCCTCCTTGAGTCTTACAGAGAGGCTCTCTTAAGAACGATTTCTTCACTTTGACCTTCAATTGGGAACAGGAAAAGACCCTTTTCAACTAGCGGAATGTACATGCCTACGTAAAACATCGTGAACAAAATTAGAAAATTTTTGTATATATTACAACGGAACACACAAGTCGTATGGAAATAAATGAGTACCAGAATTTTTTAAAATTAATTTTTTATTATTTAATGAAATCATGTAGATTATACAATTTCGCCACTGAATTTGGATTTCTCTTGTCAAGTAATATAACCGATTATATGATAATTCTTTAGCGAGTAAGTTATAAATTGAATAACGTATGAATTACAATTTCGCCCTTGCCGCTCCTTCGTTGAACGGAACGCCAAGAATGTCCGCAATGTACGGCAGTCGATCTGAGCCCCAGATGCACTCGTCGCCTTCGGGCGTGTGCACGACGATCCACGGTGCGCCAAAGGCCTTAAAATGTTTTTTTTTTTATAAAAAATTTCCCGCCAAAAATAATAATTGTAGATCAATTGGCTTAAAGGAGCCAAAACTAGATGTAGAATTCACCTTTTCTGGCCTGACACAGAGGCTAGGGAGCATGCGACTACGAGTGCTCAGGAAAATACTATAATATCATATGGTTGAGATTCGTTCTCTTTTTTTAAACGAGCTTGAATTTAAAAAAAAAAAGATATCTCTTTCTTCTTCTTAAGAAAATACCTTATAGCCCGAAGCTGTTCGGGTGTTCTCCATGAGTTGCCGTTTGAAACGCTGTTCTTTGCTACGGCGAACAAGATCATCGACCGCGTGTACCTTCGCTCTTGCGAGCACCTGACAATGGAGAGATGGAGAATGTGTGGCAGAGGAAAAATGGAGTGAACAGTGTTTGTGCTGGCCTTGCTATTAATTAATTAATTAATTTCTTTATTTATTTATCGTATATGAAACAAGACTTTTTTTTAATGTGAGCATTGGCAGCCGCTTCGTTTACCTCTCTAAAGTCATCTTCGTCGAAGATGCCCTTGTCTTCGACGAAAAAGCGGTGATAAAACTCGCGAATCGTGTTGGCAAGACGATCACTCTGACAATTAGCAAAAATAATTTTTTTTTTCAAGTTAAATTTAGTTTACTTTCAATAAAATAGTGTATAAAAGCATAAATAGTTCATGCAATTTTTATCGTAATTTGTTTGAATATTACTGAATCTAATTTCACAAGCACTGTGGCCCTTTGTTCAGGAAGGGATTTGTAGGGATTTCCTTCGTTATAAAAAATAAAATCAACCTCCGATGATGCCTCCAACGCAAGCAGCACTCGCATTGCATTTACGCTACTTTTCTGCGCGACGACACTGACAAAGTCCTCAATATGAGCAAATTTGTGAGGCGAGGCTGAGATTCCCTTGAGACATCCTTGAAGAGGTAGGCCACCTGCACTTGCAATGCATGAACTTGTTATAGACTTGCTCTCTTTTGTACATATATTTCAAATGTTCGAAAACTACAACAAGTTATGAATTCATTTTCATTAAATTTGAAAATCTTACACAACCTGCTATAGCCGTGTACAAACGTGTCATCACAACATAAATTAGAATTACACTGTGCTTTTAGCTTGCTGTTCTCTCCAATTACTACTGTGAGTGAACGATACTCTTTCCAGCTCAATTGAACTGAGAATATTTGATTCAAGCTAGGATCTTTCTTTCATGCGCTTCATAGGCACGACAAGGATAACTCGAATCACTTCACCTTCTGCGGCGAGTCGGCGAGCGGTGGATGATTGCCGGCCTCCCTGAAGACGGCGCCGACGTGGAAGGGACGGAAGCGTAGTTCGACAGGCCACGCCCCCGAATGGGTCAGACGTGTCAGAGTCTGAAAAATCAGTCGACTCAAAAGAAGAAAAATAAGAAAAAAATTACGGTTCAATTTAGTTCTCCCATTAAATATAGGAATACTTGTAGCTATCGACTAAAATAAGTAGTAAGGAAAATAGAGGAAGAAGTAGAACAACCTCAAACGCTACTGCTAAAAAGGGCGAACTGAGGTCAAAGAAGAGGTCGATAGAAAGTGATCTGTGCGACATGTCTAGATTGGAGACTATTGAATTTTTAGAACCATGAATTTGGCCACTTTTATGCTTACCATTAGAAAGCCTGTAAAATATGACAATTATAATTTTTTTAATGATATTTGATATTTAATTATACAGTGAACGGCTAATTTAAATGACAAACAAAAATATGAAAATAGCTAGAAGAATCGTGACATAATGCCTCGCTAACTGCTTATGAACTGTTAGGCATACAATGCATATAACCGTTCTGCTCCAATGGGCGTAGCTAATGGTTAGTGATTCATAAAAATAAATGTCCTTGACCATTGCGACTTCAAACACATCTCGAAGCCACACACACCAAACAAACTGGTTAAGGGTTCAAGGAATTCCATTCTTATTACCGTGGCTCCACCTACACAGCAACCTCTCTTCTCCACTATCTCCTTCACCCTTTCCCCATTCAAATTTAGACTCTTGTCTCAGTTGCTAGCAATCGTCCTCGCAAAGGAAGCAGTTTCCTACTTCAAACTAAATTTTCACTAAATGTGAAGCTAGACAGCAATATCGAAGAAGTCAAAGTCTGCCCAAAAATGCCCAAAACGTCCCATGGAGAAAATAATTTGTGTTTCAGCAAATAAGGATAGAACGAGAGAATGTGTTTACAGAAAACTTATTATAAAGAAAACTGTGAATGTGGAGATGATACCACAGAGCCATCGTTTTTTCTATACGGATAAAAATGGCGATCACTCCAGTAGATCAAGTTAACGGTAACTAAAACAATACAGATATGTATATCGCTTAGTGAAATGAGCCATTCAGGTTCTGTGCATCGTTTCTCCTACCATGTGCAGAATGCATGCCTAAAACTTGTTCACTTTTCCTTGATCCTGCTCAAGGACAGCGCGTTAATGGCTAATCATTTTTAGGGTCTCATATAGCTCAGTGGTAGAGCGCTCACTTAGCATGCGAGAGGTCTGTTGTTCAATTCCCCCATACCTCCAAAAATTTTCCTTTTTTTTTTGGACAAATTTCGTGGAAAAAGTCCAAATAAGTCTAGTGAAAACGTATTGTATGAAAAAGGAGTCGATGTCGAGTTCGCTGAACGGTGTGGCTTACCAAAATCTGGCTGGACGTTGTAATGTGTCTCTCAGCGAAACTGAAGAATAGAGTAAATAAAATCAGAAAAAAATATTGAGACAAAATAAATTATCCTTCGTTAACATTTGATTTATTCAAAGGAAACCATCTAACAAGATCAACATCACTCAAATGCTTAACCTCTCATGTAGATTGACATAATGGAGACGCCCCCGGAATGCTGTACGTCGATGTCTGCGAAACTAGTCTTCGAGCAAATGATTTAATAAGACAAAACCAGGAGGAAATTGCGAACTGGAAGCTTTACGATTCATTATGGATTTAAACTGTAGGCAATGGCTGATACCTATCGTTTGCATACAAACAATTGAATTCGCTCTAAATGCTTCCATATGGCCTGGCTGAAACATCATATGAATTCAAGTCTTATTAATACGTGGGGGCGTTTCGAAGCTGATTGATAGAGACAAATTTGGAAATGTTTGCTCGCCACGAGCCTGCTCGATAATGAGAAGCATGGCCAGAATGCCTCATGTAAAGAAGTTCCGTTAAGTACAACGAGTAGCCATCCTTTGCCTTTTCGTTGTTTCGGGCTCTCATACAAGGTGCGCTCCCATTTTGATAATTCTTTGTGAGCATCTAGTTCTTACCATTAGTCAGAAATAATGCTTAGAATCTTCAAATGCTGCCATATCGGCATGAGCCATTTTATATTTTTAAAATAGCCTATTCCTTAGATGCATTTGGATCCGCCGTGTTTTTTTTCAGAAATCTAAGAGGTGTTGCACATAATAAAGATATGCTGGTAAACCAGGACCACAGTGAATTGCGGTGGCCATAACAACTAGGAATGATTTCATGGCCGTAAGGGGCGTATTTCAGTTGTAGAGAGTCCGAGACTTAGAAATTGAACGCGACATTCGAGCCAAAATAGATTATCCGTCGATCACCTCGAGATTTTCGACGTATTTGACTTATTCGCAAGAAAACATTCACGGATTGCGACGGATCTTTATTCACTTGAAATTATCTCTGAATCGAGGGATGAATCAGGGGTAGAATGCTTCAACGGAGAAGCCAATGTTCGCCTCCCATGTGGGCTCGCTCCACGAGTAAATGTCAGCGCGGTTCGACTCGGTCTCGACCGTTTGAATGTCGTCACGGTCACAGCAGATGCTACAACGTGAGAGTGGTAAGAGAAAAAGAGACAGATAAAGGGAGAGAGAATCGAATATAAGAAGAGGATAACTTACGTCTTGACAGCGTGAGTCAAATCGATACCGTCGTACACCTTGACGCCAAAGATATTACAGTCCTCATTGCATTGGCTTTGTCTCATCCCACGGGTAGCGTAGATCTTCAGCCGCAGACGCATGCCCACAGGACCCTTCAAGGCCAAGGAGTTTAAAGAAAGCTCCGCAAAAGAGGTGATATAATCAGGAAATGACAAAAGCACATGGGAAATCGAGCTTGTATTGAAACAAATGAGATAGTTGGTAGCACCTCGACGATCACTGCAGAGTCCGTGTCGTTCTTAGCGGGCAAATCGAAAGTCATCGAATATATTCCCTGAATTTATGGCGATCTTAACACTTGATTCAGAAAGAGAAGTTTGGAGGATTTCTTAAAGAATTTGAACAGCAAGGAGACCAACACAAAGTAAGGAGGCATTTAGTGATGAAGAGACAAGAAAGAGATTGAACTGTGCCTGACCGGTGTCCCGTCCAAATCGAACACTGAATAAGTGGACTCGGCGCACGTGTCGCCCTTGTAGAAGACGGGGCACACGCAACGGCAGACGTCTTCGGGGTCTGGGAAGCCACCATTCTGGCATGATATGCAGGAGCCTGGGGCAGTGGTTGTGGTGCTGATTGAAGTCGGAGTCGATGTTGCGGGCGTCGAAATGACGGTGACACTCAACGTCATGTTATAGGCAACTCCACTCTCCGACCACGCGCGGACTCCGACACGATTCGAGTGTGTCTCAATCGTTAAGACGTCACCATTAAACTCGCTGCAGCAGAATCTGGAACCGAAAATGTTGTGTTGACAAAATTGAAGATAGCTGATCCCTCCACTTACATATGTATGTAGGATGCATAATGAAGTATCACAGGCTTTGCATACGTACATATGTATACATATTTGCATACATATGTACGTATGTATATTTGATTATGGCCACACATCACAAAAATGACTCGAAATTAAGCCAACAACGAAATTTTTTTTCGATTTCTTGAAACATTTCAAATTTTCGGCATTTCAATTATACATTTTAATTTTCGGAAACAAAATTCAGCCCTGCACCTTTTACCGCCGAGTGTGAAGTCGTTTCCGTCTACAAGCTCGACACCAGCATTGAAGCAGTTCAGATCGCAGCCTTTATAGTTTGGTGGATGTACGATACATAGATGGTAAGGCGAAGACGGCTTCCTTTAGGGCCCTGTAAAGTGCATGAACATACATACATAAACGATTAAGTAGAGTCTAATATTTCGGAATGTTTCCCGCTTTCCCTTCGTCCGTGCGCAAACATTATGTTGTACATAATAACGTACTGTAATAATTCGCGGCTCCATCTTGTTGTAGGTGTCATAGTTCTTTTCGTCACCATTCAAGTAGGCGTCATTGTCGAATTTTGGGGTCCAGACAACGATGTCCTAAATTCAGCACAATAAACCCACCATAATTTTTTCTGTGGATCGACACGTTTATCAATATGTGAACTCTCTTCCCGTACCGTGTCGACGACGTGCGTCTCGTTGACCGCAACTGCACATGTGAAGCCCTTGAAGAAATCCGGGCAGATACAATGGCCGCATGCGCGCGAGTTAGGAAAGCCGCCGTTCTCGCATTCGGGACGAGGGTTTCTAGAAGTCTAGAAGTGACATTTGCATATTTTATCTCTTAAAGATGTCATGAAATAATTGTACATGGCGGAAAGAGAGAGAGAGGGAAAGATAGTGCTAGAGAGAGAAATGCATGTATTCATAAAGAAGTATCGAGAACACTCATGGTGAGGATCGAGAACTAAGTAAAGAAAAGAATAATCGACTTTTCGCGGGCTCTCAGAAAGAAGAACACGAACCTGCGCAAGAGTACATGGCGTTGAGTTGCTTGAGATCAGTGAAGCCGACGACCTGCCGTTGGCCCATCGTGCGGACAAATTGCGGATCTTTCGGCGCCAACGTTGGTGTCGTCACTCCAGGCTTTCGGAAGGAGTCTATATGAAAGATAGGTTAATGCCAGAACAACATTCAAAATTGGCATGTTTTTTTTTGTTATCTATTCCCACTGATTCTCTCTCTCTCAATCTCGCTCTCCCCCTCTCTCTCTCACTCTCTTTCTCTCCCTCCCTCCCTCCCTCTCTCTCTCTCTCTCTCTCTCTCTCTCTCTTTCAAGGAATACCATACTTGCTGAGTAGTGCATCATGCTACCATAGTCGTAAGTGACGCCAAAGTTGTTGTTCTCCTCGGCTGTCATCTGTCATTAATGAACACTTTTTTTTCTTTTTGTTAGGATGCATTTTCAGTGATTAAATGCTAACCCTCTCGAAGTTGATTATCTTGGATTCAATTACGGCAGTTCTGTTCAGGGTGACATATTCGTCTCTGTCAAATCGAGCCTGAAGATAACTTTTGTGCACGCGCAAAAACACCGTTGTGTAATAATAAGATTGCGCAAGAGAAGTGGAAATATATTGAAGAGGAGGAAAATGTGAAGTATAAAAAAAAACATTTGACCTGTTCGTGGTGAGAACCAAGCGCGTGGAAAAGCTCATGTGCTGCGGTGATTAGCTTAAAGGAACCAAGTACGTATGTTCTACAGTTGTATATCAAGGCCATTTCGAATGGGCGCCCTCAAATATTTAGGCCTCTTTTCTGCTTAGAGAGCGTGCGAAAAAGGAGACTGCGTCGCAAGCTTCAGTAAGCAAAATTTGGCCCATTCATATTTTGCCGGGTTTGTAACCCAGTGACAAGAGGAAAGAAATGATGCTAACATTCGGGAACTACAGACATTTTAGACAAATGCGAATTGGTACACGTTCAAAAAAAACCGTATGTTAATTATTCTCCTTTAACGTCACAACAAATAAGCACTGCATGAACGTACTGCATGGAATTGCAATATGTACGTGTGAAATTGCGCACATTTTGGCAGTCGCCCTGGAGTGACAGATTCTGTACACGTTCGAAGGTGCGTCCGACGGACGAACTGCAGCCGTCGTTTTCGATGATCCTTATCTTAAAGAAGTCAAAACTCACGCTTGAATTCCTGCCATTTTTCCTGAACGAAGGACGAAAGTTCTTGCAATTTTGAGAGACATACCACTGGCAGAGGTTGAAAAATATAGTAGGAAACTTAAAGATTTCAAGGAGTTAATAAGGTTTTTGTCGATAAAAGACATTCATGGTTGGTAGATACGCATGTTTCAAACTTGTTTTTATTAGCTACTAGCACCATGAGTATGCACGTTCAAAAAGGAGTACCAACTCCATTTTGTCTGGCTTCATCGGGTGCAAAGTTGATGCAACTGTTGTTGGAGAGGATTTGCATTGCCTTCTCGACGAGTGCAACGGCGCGCTTTTCTGCAAATGAAGCCAGGAAAATGTCTAATACCGCTTGTCAAGCCCCGATTTGATCCAAGCAATATTTTTCTATAAAAAAAAAATTTATATGTATTAATATGTACCATCGCATTCGGATCGCCAATTAGAGGAAGACAAAATAAAGCCAAAACTTACGAAATCCGTCGACGAAAAAGTAGGGGATTGGCTCCGTCTTGTTCCAGCGTCGAACGTTCTTGGGCGCGCCTCGTTTTCCACGCGATTTCTTACAAATAAAATGGTTCTTTCAATTGCATGATGCTCTCTCTCAACATCAGATAGAATATTGTTTTGTTGGTAGGCGGCAAATACAATTTTCATTGTAAAAAAAAGGTATAAATTGCGTCTTGCTTACCGTCATTTCTTCGATGTCTCTTTTCGTTGGAACGATGTCACCCTAAACGCAGTGGTAGCAGAATGAGAGAGAATGAGAGAATGGTGGATAAAGATAAAGAGAGAGAGAGAGAGCGAGAGAGAGAGAGAGAGGGAGAGAGAGAGAGGGAGAGAGAGGGAGAGAGAGAGAGAGAGGGAGAGAGTGAGACTTGGTGACACCTCAATAAGGTATGGCAGAACGTCGCGATTGACATCGAGGATGCATGGTACAACCTCGTAATAAGGCACATGCGGCATCTCGCTTACAGCAGCCGCTTGCTGCATAACCTTGTTTATTTATCTGTTCATATTAGCATTAATGTAATACATGCGACAACACAAGTGATTTACAATTTTATCAAGTATGCTTAATTTACCTCCATTTCAGTCGCTATTTTCCATCCCCAACTCACCCTTCACAGTATTTCATATTTATCCGACTCTCTCTCTCTCTCTATTTCTCACACTCTCTCTATCTTTTCATTCTCTCTTCACTAACGACTGCGTCAGACGCATATTCCGCAAGTGGCTGAGCTGCCAAAGAGGCCAAGGACGCTTCTTCGCGAGCTCGCCGAAAAGCGTGCAGTTCATCGACCGTCAAGCCAGTGGAGCGCGAGAGCTATCCAAATATTCAACTATATTATTATGAAATATTATATTATATAGATACGTTAATTATTTTTCTTTATTAAAATGAACAACCTCCTCGACGATTTGATTATCGCGTTCGGAATAGCTGTCCTCGCTTGCTCGCTTGACCCGTGGAAGAGAGAAGACGATCGATGGTAGAAGAAGGCAGACAGCGACGACAATACGACGATTCACCATTTTGAGAGTTTTTGTCTTACCTGGTAGACGAGAACTTTGCCGAGTAACATGAGAAGCATATGAATTTAAGATCTTATTTGAGGACAAAATCAACCTAACCGCCAACAAAAGGCCAATGATTTTCCCGTTGTGCTACGGGCAGCTTTATACTTGACGCATTCGGCCATCCTGATGGCATGGGCAAGTTAATCTCAATCACTCATTGTCAGAAGTGAAACGCCCCCGCTAGGCTTACGGCAGAAGAATTCATGTTGATGTTTCATGAAACGTTTCTATTCCATACTGCATTTTGGGCATTTAGCATATCTCTCGCTTGTCAATAACTCATTAGTTTTCTGCATTGTCTACTTTATGTGCCCCGATAAGCCAAATCAGCAATCCATCCTGGCATTTTCCTCCTGTTTGTCGTCATGCTACATCATTTCTGCGAAATCTCATTTGGCAGATATCGTCGTTCTCCATTCAGTGACTTTCACTTCTGTCGTTGTCTACAATGGAATAAGAATTTGAATGATGCTCATCCTGTAATAGAAGTCAATTGGCAACTCTCTTTGAATAATGGACACTTTATTTTGGTTGGAAAATCGCATGCATTTTCTAATTGATATTCTTTTACTCTACTGTCCCGTTTATTGGTCGACATGTCAAACTTCTGCCTTACTTTCACGTTGTTCATTGCATTCGGTAGCTAGCGTAAAATATTCTTTGAGCGAAACAAATACGTTCTTGCAGCTCTTTCGTCGCGACAGCTTGTTTATTTCCATATCTAAATTAAAGGTATATACTGGTCAAAACTGAAATTTTCAAAAAACACATCATGGATCTTTTTTGTGTGGTTTCCAATGACAAATAAAACAAAAAAAAAGAAAACTGAAAAATATTAAGTTTTAAGGAAGTTATGAACACTCAAAGTTTTGCAATACTATTGCATGCACTGGGAAGAAAAAAATTTTATATCACATTTGACTCCATAATTTCTTTTACAATGCAAGTGGGTACTCCTAATAAAATTTTGGTTACCAAAATCGAACACTTCCCCCAGGGCATTGCCACCACGGCCCTTACGGAGAGGCTTAATGGCAGATCAATTTAATTGACTGATAATCGGGGGTGTAGCTCAGTGGTAGAGCGCTCGCTCAGCATGCGAGAGGTCTGGGGTTCAATTCCCCATACCTGCACACATTTTTATTCGATTTCTTGTGTGCAGTCTCGCTTGACATCTGATCAAAAATCCTTTTTTTTAAGAAAATGAGAGCCGACGATGACTTACGACCACACCCACGCGGTAGCAGCGTCTCAACAAAACAAGAACTCAGTGAAAGGCGTTGTCTTGGTATGGCTTTTCTTTGATAAACCCGACCATTTGTGAATATTCAAAGTAATTGTTTGAATAATTTTTAATTTTATATTCTATAGGCTATGGTGGTTTTTTTTATTAGTTTTTTTTAAATGAAGAAAGCATTTAAAAAATATGTATTACGTAGTGCAAAATTATATCGCCAAGAAGGCGACGTGCTTTCATGAAAATTCTTCTTTTACGCATACAGTACCTTGCGACAAAATTGTTGATTTAAAAATCTGACTGCAAAGTGCCTATCAGCAAAACTGGAGAGTAGAGTAAATAATTTTAATAAAAAAAATTGAAGTCAAAACAAAAAGTTATCCGTTGTTCAGCTCGAGTTATCAGTTCGCAGGAAACCAAAAACTCTGACCTGATCAGCATCCCGCAAATTCTTAACCTCTTGTGGAGATAATAATGGAGCACGATGATTCTCGAGGCTGGTTTCAGTTATTTTCTTCGTTCATAAATACATAAAAATTTGCACGGTTGTGCCACAAAATTTAGAAGAAATTGGATTCATAATGGGAATTCGGAGTCAGGAGGCTTTGGATTCTCAACATCTTCTGTGGCCAAGAAAGGTAACGATTGCTTTGTGACATTGAACATAGAGAGGAAAATTCAATTGCTCCCTTTCCATCTTACCCTTTTACTCTTTGCCTCTCTCATCATATCGGCCTCTATAATGTATGTATACCACTTTTACCCACTTTTAGTGCATAAAGAAAGACACCAACTGTAGGTAAACTTGGAATATGAAATTGTTGACATCGATGTACACTGTCGACGATTCACGTTTTGAGCTGATTGGATATTGACATCCCCTCGAACATTAAATGCGGACCATCACCGAGTAAAAAAGAATTCGAATTGCCGCTTTTTCGCATGTAAATAGTCTCAATATCGTAAGCTTTTCGCAGGCCACTGAATGATTCACCTGTTGTCTTGCAAAAGTTCATGGTAAAAAAGAGCTTTATTTACTTATGGAGAATTTAAAAATAATAAAATATGGAATAATAGGTAAAGAAAGTTCTGTGGCCTACAAATGCTTGTCAACGAGAGAATTCAAGAAATAAATATTTCATATAATTTGAATTCCATCAAGAATATTGATATTCCCTTCGAGTTAGCCGAAAACATTTTTTGTCACTTCCTTTCGGCCAGTTCACCATGTACTATGGAAAGGAATAGTGCAGATAATATTATTCCTAATTTCCCTTTTATCTCAAGTCACGTATTATACTTTATCTACACATAACAACACAACAAAAACGAGAGCGTTTTTGAAATGAAGGCGAATTGAGCATCAGAATGCAAATTTTTTCTCTCCAAAACCAACTCGCAATCAGCTTGGAATGATTGCTCTGAAATTCATCACTATCCCGAGCAGCTTGGCCTGCGAGTGGTCGCCTCTGCGATCAGCTCTCGGGCTTTCTCTGCTGCTCTCTTCCTCTGCCCTCTCTCTCCCCTGCCTTCTCCCTCTCCCTCTCTTCTCTCTTCCTGTCATGGCGACCTCTCGTGCTGCACGCTCTCTGGCTTCGTGCCTCTGCGTGCTCGCGCTTCTTCGTTTGAGTTCCGCCGGTTGTTCTGGAGGCGTCGGAATGGTTATTTTCTTCAAATATTCCGAATTTTCTCAATTAGAACACTAATTATTCAATGCCCTTTAATGGACGCTTACTCGTCTTTTCAAGGGTTAAGTAAAATTATATTGTTAACTGTTAAACAATTATTGTCTTATTGAAATTAAAAAAGTTGCATTATTGACCAATTTTGTTTGAATTTAGGGTGCTACATGCCACAACTGGTCCGATGGAAAGAAGTGTCAAGTGGTCTGTAACGTGAAGATATTAGTGAGTTCTGGTTATCCACGTCATTCACGGCGATTTCAAGACGTTGCAAGAATGCCATATCGACTTAGTCGAGGAAATCACCATTGGTCAGAATTAGTGATAATAATATTTTTCACTATGTCACGTATACATAGTAAATAGTTAAGAATGCATTAATACTTATAACATTTGGGAAAGACGGAATATCAATATTTTTAATGAATTCTGCAGAAAATGGTTTTGTAGTCGCATTCTCAATAACGGCTCAAAAATAGCTGTATGAAAGTCAGAATTTAGAGTGGCAAAACGGTTTATTCTATCGCATGCGCGTAGTTTGCGGAGCTGATAGCCGGGATGCTACCTCAACCTCAAAGGCTATCCGAATGCCAAAGCCAACATCATTGCTTACATTGGAGAAAGCCGTATGCAACGCGAGTCCGCAGGAAATTTGACTTTTGCTAACATTGATCAGGTTACTTATTGTACCACTAAATTTATTTTGTTTCTCTAGTAAAGATACAAACCGGGTATACAACTTTATCCCAATATTTAGAATTGTTTTTTTTTTACAGGTGAAAGCCCTCCTAAACGGCGACTATCTTCCGTATAATAGGTGAGCATTTCAATCATGAAATTACACAACAACGAATTCGACGTTTTATTTTCATTAGAAAAAAATATTTAAATTAATGTTTAAAATTAATTTTAGCACCACAACCACCACAACTACGACCCCTTCTACGACCACGTTAGTGTCTTAAAGGAATGTTCTTTCTGGTCACGGTAATTAGTTTTATTCACTATATGCAAAAGGAAACATTGCAGCGCAACAACTACATCGGCCAGTACATCTACCACCACCACAGAGCCCACGACGACATCCACTGCCATATGGAGGTGCCTGAAATATTTTTTTCATTTTCTTTTCTGCTTTCTCCTTTGCTCGCAATTTAAGGAAATGCCGACTTCAACTTCAACCACTGCGTTTCAATCTTTCAATCATTCTATAATTCTCGACTGCTATTTTCAAGCAGCGGCTTTCTGCCAAAAAGGAATTTGCATGTAGGAACGAATACCTTCAGCAAGGGAGTCGCGCAATTTGAAACTGAATTTATTTTCAGTGATTGCCCTACTTTTAGCCTATTTACCTGTTTACATTATACTAATTTAAGTGACGAGAATGACAAAGGATACAGTGTCTGATGTTATGGAAGCAGAACTTTCCGACGACGACGATGAATTGTTCGAATTTTAAATATTGATACGTTAAATTCACTTTATTGAATTATCAAACGTTTTTTTCCATTTCAAGAGGCAATTTTAAGTTAGTTTAATTTTAATTTCATCACTAATTCAATATTTTTATAGCCTTTATTAAATCTTTGAACTTTTTCAGGTCTACTGAAGCCTGGCTCGCAATCTACTTCGCCGTCCTCTTCTCTGAAATATTCATTGCATCAATTACTTTCCTGCTCATTTACCGCTTTGGTATTTGATGAATAAAGTTTTTTCTGTTGAATTTATCTTCTTGTTGACAAAGAACAGGTAATCGTCGGTTCTGGAAGAAGCACACACGTATAGTATCTTGTAGGACACTGGCCGGACTATGATATGTGGGAGGGAATGTCTGAAATGTTGTGATAATATTTCTGAAAGGAAAATGTAAGAATAAGGTGAAATTGTGTCGTGGCATTGAACATTTAGAGAGAAATGCTCCAATAGCTCCCTCGCCATCTTACCATCCCAGTCTCTGCGTTTCTCATCGCATTCCCCTCTTCTATCTCTAATGTCTCTACAGTAGATGCAGGCCCTTGTCTCCCACGATAGAAAAGTGAAATCATCCCCTGTAACGACTTCTGTAACGAAGCTTTGCAGGAATCGGCGCTACAGATTTCCCTCCGAATGACTTGGAGAAGAAATCATAAGGGAAAAACATATCGAGCTGCAGAAGAACTTCATTGAGAACGCTTGTAATGCCTGGTTGTTGAATGCGTGCACACTGCATTGGAATTTCATAAAATAGTAATGGAATGGTAATAAAATTTGCATCATTTAGAAAGAGAGGGAAAATCATCAGAGATA
Source organism: Allodiplogaster sudhausi (assembly GCA_945643635.1). NCBI lineage: Eukaryota > Metazoa > Nematoda > Chromadorea > Rhabditida > Diplogasteridae > Allodiplogaster > Allodiplogaster sudhausi. The sequence continues at coordinate 233,431 of CALZFC010000268.1, forward strand.
GTAATACATGTAAATGCAAACAAAGAGGGTTTTATACGAGCGCGTGATGGTTTTTCAGCTCTTGTTTCATATATTAAAGTTATCCTTTGATTTGCAATCTGGGCAAATTCAAGTGAACAAACGAATAACATATCACATGTGAAAATTGCACAACAGAAATCTGTCATGCGGGAGCAGCTTAAGAGAATTTAATAGTTGCGATGATTTTATAGTTGCGGTACATGCGACTTCTGTTGATGCTTTTGTTTCTCGCACTTGCAGGAACGTGTTCTGCATATGATCCAGAAACTGTCAGCGCGCTCTAAGCCTTTACTCTCTCAAGAGACAAATATAACACACGATTTTTGTAGTTATTCCCAACTGCGACGTCAAATATATACAACATCCATAAATTAGTCGAGTAAATGTGTACATACAAATATATGCTGAAAATGAGTGTGTTAGAATTTTTTGGCAAGCTGCGACGTGCTTCGGGGAAAGAACAATGAGCGCTGATTATCATGTTCGTCGACCGCTCAAAGCTACTTTGACTAAGATTACATGTGCGGCAAGAGTGCGAGAATTAGAAAGAGATCTTGTCCAATACTCAACCGCATCAAGCATCTGCAAATCAATCGACCTATTTGGCCATACCCGCACTGCTCGTCAGGGAGTCTTCGAGTGGAGGAAACTGTGACGCTAACTTTCCGGACAGTGGTTATGCTGCAAGTCAAGTAGGCAACGCTTTTCGTTCGAAGTGCCGTGCCTGGCAAAGTCTAGAGACCCATGCAAGTGGATATGAAGATGACAGAAATCGCCGGTGGAGCAATCGAAATCTCTGATGCAAGTAGATCTAGCAAAGTGGATTGTTCCAGATGAGAGAAGTGTGTGCACGAACACTTTCATCATATATCATACAAAAAAATGTCAGCATAAATATGAAACTTCCTGCAAGTGTGGAATATTGTGGATGCTGAACAAACAGCTATTTAATTTTTTTCTTCTTCTTAAATTCGAAATACCTCTTTCATCTCTCGTCATATCAATTGCCATTTTCCAGCACTCGATTCGAGTTCGCCTAGTGAAGTTATTGCATCGTTTGTTTGAATGAGCGACTCGAAGGCCGGTTATTTGCATGACGTTGTTTGTTCAGATCTCGAGATCACAGATAACTTCAAGAACGAGGCGCCGTTATTGCGTAACCTGCTTGCGCATACAATGGACAATTTGAAAGTCGAGACTTTTTGAAATAGTCTACCAAAAATAATAAACGAGAGAAAGGGAAGAGAATGCAATGCCAGCTCATCCAATGCTTGAGGATGGCTTCTATGGAGGCTGCCGGATCGGGACGAGAGGTGCCACATCCTATGCAACCGACATATCGATCATTCTACGGCAATATAAATGGGGCAAGTGACATGGAGGAGACAGGCAATGCCGGAAGGGCAACAAGGGAAGCTTCTTCCGCATGCGGGCCGCTCACTAATTCTAACATTTCGATTGAATATTTATACATATATCTTCGTGAGTATGTCTTCCAATGTGTTGCCCACCCCATTACCTGTGCCCGCTTTTAGAGATGCAGATGAAACTGTTCCTGTTGCTCGCTGCTCTCGCAACGTTCTCGGCTGCACAACGCCCATCAGGTTCTCCACATCCTCACGGATCTGGCAGTCCCCCTCCTCCGCCCTCAGGCAGCCCCCCTCCTCCGCCCTCTGGCAGTCCGCCTCCTCCCCCCTCAGGCAGTCCCCCTCCTCCGCCCTCAGGCAGCCCGCCTCCTCCGCCCTCAGGCAGCCCGCCTCCTCCCCCCTCCGGCAGCCCTTCCTATCCGGCTACAACCGAGGAGCCTTCCATCTTCAACAATATTCTCTCGTTCTTCCACTGAACTTATCCAGATCACAAGGAATAAGCGTGTTGTATTCATACTACATATATGAAAGTATGTACTGTAGAATTGGATAATATGCTCCTAAGTGAGCATGAATAAATGCAATAAATGATTTTAACATATGCTCCTATTGGACAACGGTGAAGGACTTATGATAAACTAGCTAATTGGTTTGTTCTCTTTATAAGGCTAATAATGCTGTTTGCGTGAATAAACAGCGGGAGAAGAAATTTTATGTAAATTTACTGTAAATTTTATGCACGATAAGCCTACAATAAGAACGAATCAGAGTTCTGAAGTACATCTTCTTCCCTAGATTTGCTTGAACTTGAATTCAGGCGTGCATGTGAACACGGCGTTTTTTTTTTAAATCTTTTCATTATTTTGTAGTCCTCCCACCTTGACATCAGTAACTATATATATTAATTCTTCTCTATTTTCGTTCAAGACACACCGAATGCTTTCGCGGTTCGAAAGATTATGTGTCACACGAATTGAGAAAAAGAAGGGGAAGCAAAATACGACTATAAGACGGTTAACCCTGTTGACCAAAAATTTTGAATAGCTTGATTTTGAATTCTTTCTTACTCTGATTCATATGAACATTTGAGGCTATTCCTGAAGATAGGCATTTTATCGAATAGCCTACAATATGTAGTAATCACAGTTCTCCACCGTTGCATTCTATTTTCATGAACTCTAATTCAGGCTTGCATGTGGAAGCAACTTTTTCAGTTATTACCTCAGAAATTATTTTCGCTTTCAGAATTTTGTAGTCATTTCTTTTTGCCACTAACCAGAGCACACCCACGATTTCGCGTGGTCTTTGCTGACACGATAAGGAAACTTTGTATTGAGGACAAAAACATGGGCTGACTGCATATAAGTGAAGCAGAGACATGTATGGATTATATACATTACATACACTAGTCTAGGTTGTTGAATAGCTTTCCTAGAATAACTGTTGAAAACTAACAAAAATTTATTTCGATATATTTACTACACTACGTCAATTTGAAAAATGGTCACTTTTAAGAATATTCTACTTAATACCTAATTTCAAGGACAAAATTTTCGCCAGTACAAAATAAAAATTTTTAGACATAGTCTTGTGCGTAATGATAAACAGAAGATCGCAACATGTTTGTTCTTAGCTCGAATCGTGCTGCTTTTCTCCATCAATGGATTTAGAACTGCTACTTGAGGTTGAGCACATATTTACGTAGATCAATCGATCAGAATCAGCTTGCTGTTAAAACTATCAGCTTGTTCCTCGTTTCCTCATAAATGGCTATCCAGCTGATATTCAAGCTTGAAGACATATTTAGCATCTTTGTGCTGCCTTCACTTCTAATCATCGGTATGGACTCGTTTGAATGCTTGCAAGTACATATGAATGTATATGTCTGTGATTTGGCTTAAGATTTTTGACTATTTGGAGAACAACACTTTGAACTTCACAAGTTATCAGCTATAGTAAAATTGGAATTTTCTGATTTGTGAAAAAATAAAATTGCTTACCTTACGTTTATTGCATCAATTATCATACAGTAAAGCCCACGAGCCAGGGGATTCGGCTCGAGCGGCTCCGAGCGGCTCGAGCGGATCCGAGCCGCTCGAGCCGCTAGGAGCCGCGTTGAATTACAAGCCACAGAGTGAATATTTTGGCTTTATGTTACTTGTTCCATGCTCAGAAAACATTCCTCTGTCGATTCTGCTAGAAAAAAGCGAAATAAAATGCCGAAATAAAAATACGTTATTTCCGTACATTCCTGATGACAAATATGGTGCTGCGTCTTAAAGTGTATGGTGCTTGGTGTAATTTATGATCACTTTGGCTACTTGCCATGTTTTCAGACAACGGAAATAAGCACAGATCTGGCCTTTTTTCTTCTTCTGATGTAAAATGCAGCAAAATATGGGCAGCGGTTGGGATTCGAACATGTGACACTCAAAACAAAAAGCGATCGCGCAAGCCAATACGCTACACAGATGTTAACGGGAACCCGACAATGGATTAGAAACCAAATGTGCTAGGAGTACTTTCTCTCTCTCTTTCTCTCTCTCTCTGTCTCTGTCTCTCTCTCTCTCACTCTCTCTGTCTCGGTGTCTCTATCTCTGTGTCTCTGTCTCTCTCTGTCTCTCTCACTCTCTCTCTCTCTGTCTCTCTCTCTCTCTCTCTCTCTCTTTCTCTCTCTCTTTCTCTCCACTCACTCTCTACTTCTCGGTCAAGTCCGGATTTTTCCTCGCTTTTCCTCCGATTCGAGCGATCCTCCAATTTATTCTCCCTTGCTTTTTTCCACTCGCTACTCTTATTCTGGGCAAAACATTCGCACCAGTTGGGGTTAGAACCGGCGACACTCAAAACTGCGGGCGGGCGCGCAACTTACTGCGCCACACACGACACGCATGGAGTCCCTCCTCTTTCTTCCAACTGGTGAAAATGTTTTAATAAGATGAGGAGCATAGAATGTGAAAATTAGAGCTCGAAGTGAGTGATCGCTGAAAGCGAAGGCGAAGAAAGACTTTCACTAAAATGTACTAGAAACGCTTTCTGTCTCTGTCTCTCTCTGTCTCTGTCTCTGCCTCTGGCTCTCTCTGTCTCTGTTTCTGTCTCTGTCTCTGTTTCTCTCTCTCTCTCCACTCTCTCTTTTACCTCTCTCCCCCCCCCATCTCGTAACCTCGTGCTACTGCGCCACCAAGTCAAGTCCGAGGTCTGCCAGACTTTAATAAACCGCTTGGAAGAAAGAGGAGGGACTCCATGCGTGTCGTGTGTGGCGCAGTAAGTTGCGCCCGCCCGCAGTTTTGAGTGTCGCCGGTTCTAACCCCAACTGGTGCGAATGTTTTGCCCAGAATTGGAAGAAAGAGGAGGGACTCCATGCGTGTCGTGTGTGGCGCAGTAAGTTGCGCCCGCCCGCAGTTTTGAGTGTCGCCGGTTCTAACCCCAACTGGTGCGAATGTTTTGCCCAGAATAAGAGTAGCGAGTGGAAAAAAGCAAGGGAGAATAAATTGGAGGATCGCTCGAATCGCAGGAAAAGCTAGGAAAAATCCAGACTTGACCGAGAAGTAGAGAGTGAGTGGAGAGAAAGAGAGAGAGAAAGAGAGAGAGAGAGAGAGAGAGAGAGAGAGAGAGAAAGTGCTCCTAGCACATTTGGTGGCTAATCCATTGTCAACGTCTGGCTAGGGTTCCCGGTAACGATCTGTGTGGCGCAGTGGCTTGCGCGATACGCTTTTTGTTTTGAGTGTCACATGTTCGAATCCCAACCGCTGCCCATATTTTGCTGCATTTTACATCAGAAGAAGAAAAAAGGCCAGGGCTGTGCTTATTTCCGTTGTCTGAAAACATGGCAAGTAGCCAAAGTGATCATAAATTACACCAAGCACCATACACTTTAAGACGCAGCACCATATTTGTCATCAGGAATGTACGGAAATAGCGTATTTTTATTTCGGCATTTTATTTCGCTTTTTTCTAGCAGAATCGACAGAGGAATGTTTTCTGAGCATGGAACAAGTAACATAAAGCCAAAATATTCACTCTGTGGCGTGTAATTCAACGCGGCTCCTAGCGGCTCGAGCGGCTCGGATCCGCTCGAGCCGCTCGGAGCCGCTCGAGCCGTATCCCCTGGCTCGTGGGCGGTACTGTAGGTTTCATCAGTCAGGCCATCAATCTGCGTGTGCTCTATGTTATGCCGACGAACTCGCTCATATTCATTAAGGTATGCAATTTAATTTAAAAATTGATAAACATAAGGAAAACAACTACTAAATTAATTTTTGCACAAGACTGTTTTCTCGGTACAAACAAAACGTAAAAAGCGTAAATAATGGAGAGATCATCCTTTTTTCATGATGGTGTGTTATTTTTTTGTATAAATTAAGCTCTATGCATCGTTAATGTGACGGTCCTTTCCAGGCCGTATTCCTCGCAGACGTTCTTCTTCTTTTTTGCTACACCCCATATATGCTGATTTACTATTCAATTCTGTTCTAGAATTCTCTTTTTGGCATTGTTTACCGTTCCCTGTTCGATGACTTCGCCTTCATGTTTATTGGATGGAGGTGCGTCATCTACAGATTCTTTCTCATCAAAGAACACTTATTATCGTATTTTCTCTATTAGTACCCCCGGTGGATACCATTTTTCAATACTCTTGTGGGAGAGGGGCACTATTAGAGGACAGATAAACACTGAAATATCCGTTCTACAACAGATTTGCCGTCAGTCCATTGGTGAGTCCACCCCATGCTACCAGAATCCCTTCGAAGTACATCTCGAGCTGTAGTACAAAATTAATGGGGGGGGGGTGGTACTAATGGAGGGGAGGGGGGTTCTACTAGAGGGAGGGGTACTCTTTTTCAATTGCATTTTCAGAGGGGGTTGCAATAAAGAGTGGGTACTAATAAAGAAAATACGGTATCCCCGATCACTTCCAGTGGCTTCTGCCTGAATGCTCTCGCGGTCGACCGTTTCTACGCAGTTTTCTGGCCGATGCGCTACGCCGCAGCGACCAAGGAAAAGTGGCTCCGTCGTCGTGTTGCAGTCATTCTCGGCTTGGCAGTTCCTCCTTTCGACTCCACATTTTATGCGTTTTGGTTATGCCCGTCGTGATAACGACCGTGAAATTTCAGCAAGAATCTTTAAATCTCCTACGCAATTTTGCAATCTACAAAACGAGAAGCAACTGAAAAAGAGGAAAAGGAATCGGCAGATTGAGTCTTACTGTGAAAATATAGTTGGAACGCAACACGACCAAGTAGATTCTCAATACAAAATACGGGATAAATGGAGTTAAATATTTAAAAAAACATGTATTGTATGCAATCTCGATTCACCGATGCATGTATGAGCTTTGCAGACAATGGTTTGATTATGACTTAATTCCGGGATTTCAAGCAACACTATTTTTAACACATTATTCCGTAATACTTCAGGCAAGTAGATGCATTAAGAAAACATTTTATAAAAGCCCAAGTTTAGTGGGTCTTCGGAGGAATTCCCTCCATGCTACTAATCTCCTTGAACATCATAATCGGCATTAGACTTTTCACACTCAGAAGGTAAATATCCGTCTTAAAACAATTATCATTGTGTTTTAGTCATACTTAATTTTTGAGGCAAGGTCCGAATAGGCTCAATTCCTTGACAAATAGTAGTAACCAGCGAGTCACAGCGATGTTGGTGGTCTCTTCCATCACGTTCATCCTCAGCCGCTCAACTCTGCTCACAACGGATGCGGGATCGTTTCTGGACATTATCTTGTTATCCAGCTATAGGAGTGTCAATGTTCTCTCGTAAGTCAACAGCCCATTCTAAATAGACTAACAACAATCATCTTTTGTGTGAGGCGTGTGTGAACGAATAAGTTTATTAATTTATAATAATTATGATTGAAATACATTCAAATCTTCATTTACTTCTTCAGATCAGTGCTAAACTTCTACTTGTACTCACTGTGCTCGAGCGAGTATCGAACCGCCTTAAAGCGCGCCTTCCCGCGCATCTTCCGCGAGCCTTCCACTCTTTCGCAGCAATCCTCTTCGATTCTCATGTCGAGCAGCGAACCGAGGAGCTTGGAAAGATCACGATATTAGAAGTTTATTCACAATCTTATTCAATATATATAGTTTAGAAATAGACAGACGAAAGCACATGGAAGCATTTTCCAGTACTTCAGTTTTCTCTCTCTCTCTTTTCATTCCTGTTTGTAGCCGTCACAGTTTGATTTTTTTTTACCAAGTAATACTGAAATTGTTTGTGAATAATGTCAAGTATTTACCCACATATTATGTGCCTTCAACCAAAAGTCAAAAGTCTTAGACGTTTTCAGCAGCGGGAGCAACTTTTTCATTTCATACATACATAACTCTGAAGAATAAATTAATCATTTGCCTAATTTTGTAGTACTCGTACTTTGACGTCAGCAACCGTCATATGTATATGACAAAAACTAGTTCAAGATTATCTCCGATGAATTGATATGTAGCATGAGGACATTTAAAAGATGCTGGGTACTTTCGTCCCAAATATTCCATCTGTATTCCCGTGAGCAAACTGAAACTGTCCAAATGTCTGATCAACTGAAAGACGCGAATTCGTACGTGCTTCTTGTTCTAGAGGTGCTGTTGCCGCGTCTGTGCGGACGGCGGTAAGTCCAATACCGTTCTCCTTTGTCATTAAAAAGAAGTATTTTTGGCTAGATGTGAAATAAAAAAAAACTTTTGGAGGTATGGGGAATTGAACCCCAGACCTCTCGCATGCTAGGCGAGCGCTCTACCACTGAGCCCCCAATGAATATAAAAACAGTGGCAATTAAGAGCCTTACGTGCTGCCCTTGAAAGGGATCAGGGGAAAAGGTGAAACAAGTTTTGTGCATGCGTTCGACCTCGTAGGCAGCAAAGGTTCACAAAGATCCAGATATTGCTTTAGGAACAATAAAATGTTAATAATTTTTATTTAACTTCTTATAATGCGTTATCAATGAGATCAGCCGTGCAATTAATCTAGGAAGAAAAGTGGATCCAGCAGAATTTAGTCGATCTAAAATGGAAACTTGGAGCAGATTTTATGCTGCTTTACTATGAAAAATAGTAAAAATAGCGACAGTTTCGCTCAAATGAAAAGTGTGTCATTATTCACTTTTGCTCTCTAAAATTCTAAACAAACAAATTCATTCCCAATTCTTCTAATTTTGAATAAATTTGTTTATTTGTTATGATGTGGTTATCAATGATTTGTTGGTTTTGTTTAATTGCTGAACATGAGCTTTAGATATGATAAACTTGCTATATAATATGGACTTTGAAATAGTGATAAGGCAAGATAAGACTTAAAGGGGAGGACGTTAAAAAACAATGTTCTTCAAAATCATTTTACCTTGTATATCACAATAGTCATTGCTTTCTGATGACCTTTGCAATCTGATAATTTTCTTTATTTTATTCTTTCTCATTGTCAGACACTATCAGTCTGAAATTAATCTGATTGTGTCTAATCCTGATAACGTCGTGAGGTTGCCTTGGACACGGCGGATTCGACATCTTCACGTAGTCGAGCGGAGGCGGAGACTCAAAATACCACATATGATAATGGTCAGAGCTTGAGTTCACCACTTCTTCATACCTTTTCAGGTTTGCATGTTTTAACAACGACTTAAGCAACAGGAATATACATTTGCTGTAATTCCGTTTTATTTCAGAATATTCGAAGCAAATGAAATAGATGAGAAGAAGGTAAAGAGAAGTAATGAAGCAGATGAGAAGAAGGTGGAGCGAAGGGCTCAAGCGCGACAAATCAATGCTTCCTAAATTAGAGATGTAATTGAATCGATAGATCACTAATAATCACTACAAGTTTCATTGTCGACCTTGGGAGTGGCTGGGTGTGTCAATAGGAGATGTGGTCGTAGGAGATGTGGTCGGACTAGATGTGGTCGGAGGAGCTGTCGTGGTAGGAGTAGTGATCGTTGGAGCTGTTGTCGTTGTGGTGGGCGGAGACAGATCCATGCAGCAGGGCCAATAAGGCCACATTCCGTCGGAAAAGACTCCGTCTTTTTCATATAACTTCCGTGCGAATGGAAGGTGCCTCCAGGGATCCTTCGGCTCATTCGCGTCCCTCCAAAGCTCATCCGGAATCGTGCCAACTTCTTCATCTTCTAGCATCCACTTGAGGTGGCTACGCTTAACTGTCACGTTGTACGGGTCCTCGTCAGGCGCAAGAGTCGTACCCCTGACGTAGCCTATCGATACCGAGCAAGTGGTTATCGCGACGAACTCCTGAACAAATGAGAGATACTCATTAATTAGTTCATTGAGGACATTCTTAGCGATGTATGCATTCACATGTTTTTCTCATTCTAGATTAAAGAAGCAGAAATCACCTTGAAAGTGATTATCGCATGCTTGAAGCCACCCGGACAGATTGACCCTTGATTATTGTAAATCTGGTCATAAAAAAATAGGGAACATTCTTGTACTCGCGTCCCTTGATGGTTACATCATGGCGGCCGGTGTTAATGAGGGGATACCGTGGATAGGAAAGAGTTGGAGGGGAGGGAGCAGCTGAGGTCTTATAGGGCAGACGCATGCAGCAGGCAGAATTCCTAGCAGAGACGGGAACAGCCGTGAGCTCTCCGATGTAATAAACATTGTAAGCCAGCTGTCGGACTTTCGTCATGTCGCTCACTCCGTCCAAATTCACATCAGAGACATTAATTTCATCCAAGAGCTGTCCATTCACGTACCTTAATAGAGTCAATTTAAAGTATTAGCTGTGTACTAAAAAACCTTTTTCCGATTTATCGTGTTTTTCGAATTTTTACCGCGCGGAGAAAATTGTTGATTCGTTGTCCGATGATTTGTGGACACGACGAGATATTTGATTGTGATTTTATCTATTTCATATAAAAAGCCAAAGACAAAATTCTCAAAATAGTAAAAATTCTCTCCTACTAGGCCGTACAAATTTTACGAACCAATGAAAGCCAAGTTTTTTGATCTCCTGCTTGACGAAATTAGGGTCGCTCGCTTCGCTGTCGGTCAACGCCTCCGCATTTGGATTCGCTTCATGTCTCGCTCCGACATAACATCCACCTGCAGTGGAACTCAATTGATGTGAATTTTCTTGACTGTTGCATACTCGTCCCTAAAATTTTTGAGTTCAACCGATTATCAGGAAAATTGCGGCAATTTAAACGTGTGCTTGAGATACAAAAAAGGTACCCCAAGGGTGGCTGGGCAACACTGCAAGAACAAATCCGTGCGGGCATCCTTCGCTGGGATCTCCCTTCGTGTAGTTGTAGACGTATTCCACATTCTAAAGAAAATATCTTTTGCATTTGTGGCATGTTCTTCTTATCGTTTGCTCGAACGTCAGCCGCGCCCTTAGTCTTATGTTAGCAGAGACGAATGAAACGCGCAGCACCAAAAGTTGAACGCAAAACAATAGGATCGACCATTTTCGCTATGGTTAAGTATGGAAGTTCGTCCATCCAGCACTACTGTTCAACTCCAGTGCAAGCGAAAAAGGAGTTGTGAGTTCGTCGCTAGCGAAACAGAGTACAACAGCCGGAGAATTAGACAGTAGCGTCGAGGACATGTCCTCTTCACTGTACACACGTTAATTTTTGCGAACATTTTACTTTTCAAAAAGTAAAATTAAACTCTGAAGCCTAAGGATCTGGTGCAAAATAACAAGGCCCGGAAATATCCGGCCGGACCTGGCCGATAATTGTGTTTTGCCCCAAAATGTTTTGGCAGATTCCCATATCTGGGCAAGCCTTCATTATTCTCTTGTCAAAACTATCACTCTTCGCTAGTGAACCTGGTAGAAAGTATTGTTGATTGTTAGGTTAGAGAAGCCAAGAGAAGACATGCCGTATTCATAGTAATCGTGGCGCGTTTCCAAAACCTCGTCAGCTGAAAGTGTTTTTTTGAGCAATTTGTTTGTACAAATATTTTTCAGGCTCTCATTTTAAATTAAGATAATTTAATTTTTAAACATACCCGTAAGAGCCACGATTAATGACAAGAGGGCCGCGAACGTAGCTTTCCCTCGCATTTTTTTCTGAAATGAAAACAAGATAAATTTATTTTCGAACATTATATAAGCAATATTAGTAAAAGATTAACTAATTAATTTAGCTGTATTTTTTGGTCAACATTTTAACCGTCATAGTGGTCTTTCACAAAATCGCCAACTATCTATCGTACGGCGTGACTCTCTCTCTCTCTCTCTCTCTCTCTCTCTCTCTCTCTCTCTTTTCTGAATCTGAAGACGGCTCTCTCTCTCTCACTCTAGACATTCTGTCTCTCTCGCCTAACGCTCTCTCCACACTCTCGCGTTATCCTCCAATTTGAAGTTGGTAAATTTTGCCGATGTAATAACATACATGTAGGAATTCAAGCAGCCAACATTAATAAACGAATAAGAACTGAAATTATGCTTCGCCCCTTGCCAAAACCAAGTTGTAAAATGCATTTCCACGTGAAGATAGCTTCAAACAATCAGAAATATGTATGAGGCTCTATTTTTCCCACACTAAATAAGCTTGAACAAACAGAAAGTTTTATCATGAATATTATTGATGACACACCCTAAAGGAAATAAAAAGAAAATATACATACATATACAGTACCGCCCAACAACCAGGGGTGCAGGAACTTTCGGAACTTTCGGAAAGTTCCAAAATGTCCGATCAAATTGTAATGAAAAAGGAGAGCGACATTGGACTTACCGCCGTCCGCACAGACGCGGCAACAGCAACTCTAGAACAAGAAGCACGTACGAATTCGCGTCTTTCTGTTGAGCAGACTTTTGGACAGTTTTGGTTTGCTTACGGGAATACAGATGGGATCTTAGGGACGAAAGTACCCCGCATCTTTTAAACGTCCTCATGCTACATATCAATTCCCCTTTAACTAAGTGATACAACTTGACAGACATAGTTTTTTTAGCGTTCGCAACTTTAAATCTTATCTTGCCTTATAGTTATCTTAAAGTCCACATAATGTAGGTAGTTAGACCTACATAGCTAAGTACATATGCATACAAATAGATACAGTACCGCCCAACAACCAGGGGTGCAGGAACTTTCGGAACTTTCGGAAAGTTCCAAAATGTCCGATCAAATTGTGCGCTTCTGGATAATCGTATGTCGATTTGGTTTGCATATTCGGATTCAGGCACTCGGGTTTTACCATAATTGAGCATAAAATGTCAAAATAATGCAAAATGAAAATCTTGTGAATACAGTGGTGCAGGACCATCACAATTCGTAGTATGTCAATCTGTAATCGTTTCAGTGCAATTTATGAAGGCAGTTTCACGAACAGAATTATTCTAAATTACAGTTGCAGATGTCATTTAGCATCCTTTTGTCTTATCTAGTGACTTTTATTGTTACAAGTAAAATACTACGTCAAAAAATCTTGCAAAAGAAAATTGAATAAATTGGTTCAAAAGAGGATTCGAACACCAGCCATTCGGCTCACACTCTTACAAGCATACCAATACTCCACACAGCCATATAGCATAGATATATAAATAATTTTAGGAAGCATTTGACGTTGTTTTTAAGAGCCGTTAGAGTCCATGCCACGAAAATTCCATTCCTTCCGAAGTCATCCGCAGCAAAAGATTTACTGCGAGTGGGGCCCGAACCCTTTTGACAAACAAAATAGCAGGCTAACGCGTAAGTCACTGGGCCATACCAATCATACCAGCCCGCTCGAACAACCGAATCCTTGACAGTTGGTCAGCCACCTACTTCCCAACTTCACTTTCTCTCACTCTCTCTCTCGCTGTTACTTCTTGAGTTGTTCTATCTTTGCTTCGCTTTGAAAGATCCCTCACTGTGATGACGGCAAAACTATGTTCTGCCATCTACGTCGCTTTTCAATTTCTTTCTCACTCTATGTATTTCTCCCTATTTCTCTCTCTTATTGTTTTTCTCTCTCGTTATCTCTCTCTCTCTCTCTCTGTCTCTCTCTCTCTCGCTCTTTCTCTATCCAGGCCCAAAGGGTCGTACAGACCAGACATGGAACAGCCCCGGCTCGGCCACAACCAAAATTCAAGTGCCCGATATCTACGGTAAATATTGAGAGATAGAGAGGGAGAGAGAACGAGAACGAGAAAGAGAAAAGAAATTGAATAGGAAAGTAGATGGCTTTTGTCATCATCATTGTCGAGTTTGAGACAAAAGACAAAGACACTGCGTAGCGCAGTAAGCTGCGCGCTTGCTTGCAATTTTGAGCGTCGCAAGTTCGAATCTGTATCTGTAATTGTAATCTGTATCTGTAATCTGCAACTGTAATTTAGAATAATTCTGTTCGTGAAACTGCCTTCATAAATTGCACTGAAACGATTACACATTGACACACTACGAATTGTGATGGTCCTGCACCACTGAATTCACAAGATTTTCATTTTGCATTATTTTGACATTTTATGCTCAATTATGGTAAAACCCGAGTGCCTGAATCCGAATATGCAAACCAAATCGACATGCGATTATCCAGAAGCGCACAATTTGATCGGACATTTTGGAACTTTCCGAAAGTTCCGAAAGTTCCTGCACCCCTGGTTGTTGGGCGGTACTGTATCTATTTGTATGCATATGTACTTAGCTATGTAGGTCTAACTACCTACATTATGTGGACTTTAAGATAACTATAAGGCAAGATAAGATTTAAAGTTGCGAACGCTAAAAAAAACTATGTCTGTCAAGTTGTATCACTTAGTTAAAGGGGAATTGATATGTAGCATGAGGACGTTTAAAAGATGCGGGGTACTTTCGTCCCTAAGATCCCATCTGTATTCCCGTAAGCAAACCAAAACTGTCCAAAAGTCTGCTCAACAGAAAGACGCGAATTCGTACGTGCTTCTTGTTCTAGAGTTGCTGTTGCCGCGTCTGTGCGGACGGCGGTAAGTCCAATGTCGCTCTCCTTTTTCATTAAAAAAAAAGTATTTTTGGATAGATGTGAAATTGAGGAAATCTTCTGGAGGTATGGGGAATTGAACCCCAGACCTCTCGCATGCTAAGCGAGCGCTCTACCACTGAGCTATACCCCCAATGAGGCCCTGTTCAAAAAGCGTAGTGCTCTTGAACAGGCTCATGGGAAGAAAGGTGAAACAAGTTTTCGGCATGCGTTCTGCCTAGGGTTGACAGCAACTGTGCACAAAGAACCAAATTTGTCCTTTCACTTATTGTTAGCGATTTAAACAAATCTATGTAGTGCTTTCAATAAAATGATAATAATTTTATATTAAGATCAATGAAATCAGTTTATAAATAAAGTCAAAAACATTTTTAAGAAAACATTATTTTTGTTTTCGGAGGTCCAGAGTGTTGTTTATTTTTCTTTAAAAAATTGCAATGTACATATACTTTGATACTGAATGGAAATGATTATTTCTTGTGCTAGCTCGAACTTTTTCTCGCAAATCGTTGCATAATTTGTGTTATGCACAATTACTCAAAATTATTTATTAGAAAATATCACTCATTTCTTTAGTTTTCGTTTTTAAAACTCAGAATCGGGCCTCCCTTTGATCCACTCCTTCAGTTGCGGAATCTCATGGATGCGCTTTGCGTATTCGGTCACCTTAAGCATAGAAATCTTTATGAAATTTTTTTTCGTGCAAAACTATAAACTGCTCGAGCAGCTTGAGTCGCGACGAGCCAGGTTAAATTTAAATGCGTATCCCCGCTCCGTATCTCGTAGGCGGTGCTGTTCAAAACATTCCTTGCGAACCTCCGGGTACTTGTCAAGCCGCCCGGGCAGCTGCTTCTCCATCGTCGCCACAAACTCGGCGAGATGGAGATCAAAGTAGGACAGCTTCGAGCCGACGATGAAGCCCGTGCCGTTCTCCTTCAATTGCTTGACGATCAACGGAAAGAAGGCGTCGCGCGCTGGCTCGCCGTGGTCTATCCACGCGGTGTCCTAAAAGGAAACAATGATTAGGCGCTAGATTCAAACGCATTTTCCTTTAAGGATATAGGGCATTTGCAGTGTTTAATCTCGAATGTGAACCAAAAAAAATTCATATTTTGTAATTGGATTAGGAACTAATTGACTCGAATCATTATTGGATATCACACTATTTCTCTACCTTTCCAAAACGATATATTTTGTAAAGTAATAAAATCATGACTTCCGGTACCTTATCGCCCGCGTTGATGCCGCGGAAGATGCGCGCAAACTTGGAGAACTCGCTGGTGAAGTCGACGAACTGGGCATTGAACGCGTCGATCATCCCGGCCTCGAAGTCGTTCGAGCCGTAGAATCCTCAATTTATTGAAAATTTAAATTTTTCTGGAAGAGAGAGGGAGAGAGAAAGACAACCAACCAAACTGTTTGGCGAGAAAACGATTGATCGCGGGAGACTGTGGGATGACTTGTCCGTCCACTTCCAAGAGAGGCAGCTTCCCGAACGGTGTGGCTAATAGGAAAATGATGTTTAAGCCACGCTAATAGCCAGAAGAGTAATAAATAATAAATTGTAGTTGTCCATCGAAATTGTAATTTCGATGGTCAATTCAACGAATTTTGGGCAATCTATAAACTATAGAGCACGAATGTCTGGATCTGTGTTTTCTTGCATATACATACATACAAATGTAGTATGTATAAACGCGACTACATACATATAAAATGAAAGTGAATAAATAGTTATGGAACAAATTTAGTTATGAACAAACTTGGCTTGAGCTTCTCTCATTGCTCCTTCTCGATGCGGACGTCCTCGTATGGCTGGCCGGCGACAGCAAAGATCTGCCGCGCATTCAATCTGCTTAAAGTTGGAAACATGTTCGGACTCCTTGTTCCCAACATTGGCGTTGATTGTCACAGGCTGAGGACAAACTGGCAACATCTCAAGCTCAGCACAGTCTAACAAATCTCTGCGGAATAGCACAGGGCAGAGAAAAAAGACGTCGCCGGTCGTCAGGTGCATGACTCCATTCTCATTCTCTCCTGGTTGATCAAAGTACATAGTCACACGAGCAATGAAATAGTATAGGTAGAGAAAAAAGACACTTCTCACCTCTTCGTCTTACTCGAAGAGGTGCGAGGAGTCTTTTTTTCTCTGCCTGTACTATTTCGTCGCTTTTGTGGGTACTTTGGTCGGCCTGGAGAGAATGGAAGCATTCACCGCACGACCGGTGACGTCTTTTTTTTCTCTGCCCTGTGCTATTTCATTGGTGACGAGCCAAAGCTGAACCAGAGCAGCTTTTGCTCGTCACAACCTGCGTCTCCATCTTTCCGTTGTCTCTCCATTTTTGTGCTTGTTTTGACCAAGTGACCACCTCAGAAGTTTGAAACAGGAACTGCACACAAGCGATTAAGTGAAGACAAGCTGGATACATGTTCAGAACACATGTGTATTAAGATAGGCTGGCAAATTGCCATTTCTTTTGTTGTGAACATGTTCGAAACAAGATTGTTTCGAACATGTTGCAAACTTTAGACAGATTAAATGCGCGGCTGTCGCGCTGTCTCACCACGACCGCGGCTATTAAAGTAGATCTGCATGTAGGACGCCGGCGCCAAATGTAAATTCAAGTTGAATTCGCGCGCTTTTACATAGTTTGAATACACATACATACATATACAAGCAACATTAAACATGTTAAATAAATTGACGTTCGTGTTATTCTATGAAATGGGGCATGTAAGTCAAAGATAAATACAGAAAAAATATTATATACAAATTATGAGTGAAAAGTTGCGCGAGAGCAGAAAGCGAGCTCCCTTTTATTCGCTGCACTACGGGGCATCGGCAGTTCTATGCTCGCCTATCTCCTCGCTTACTGAATCTCTCTATCTCTCTTTCTCTCTCTATTCTCATCCCTTTCTCTTTCTCTTTTTCTTTCCATATTTGTCTGTCACTCTCCACTCTCTCGCCCTTCTATTTCTTCTTCGTCTTCTTTTCTCCTCTCCCTGCCTCTCCCCGGTCTGTGACAGAAACTATGTATTTCATCACGAACACACAGAACTGCACCAGCACACGTTCATGTGCCGGAGAGCACACCCATCGAGAGAGCACGAGGAACTGAGAGAGCCTAGACGGCGCGATGAGGAAGGTAAGAAGAAAGAGAACACGGCTAGACGAGAGAGAGAGAAAGAGAGAAAGAGAGAGAGAGAGAGAGAGAGATTGACAGAGAGACAGAGAATAGAGAGAAAGTTAGAGAAAAAGATAAGAAACAATAAAGATATAGACAATGTGTTCGAGGACAAAAATAGCCCAGCAAGAAACTTACCATTGGGAAATAAGTATGTATTTGTTGCATAGACGGGCGCAAGTAGAAATAAGCAAAACCGATAAAATAAAATTACAAGATGCGTTTTAAATGTTAAACAAACTGTTGCTCGTTGATTTGAACAATGGAGAAGTGAAATGTGTTTGGGCGATTAACTTTTACAATATAGAAAATTTTCAAATGCATGTTTTGACACTAACTCGTATATCTTAGTGTATCAGACAAAGAAAGCATTTTCCTCTTTGGAGCCCTATAGAACGAAATAAAATGCTTGTTTTTGAAAAGAATTCGGAAATATTAATTTGTTAAAACCGGTGAGAGACATGCTTTTTTTTTTAAGAAGTTTCCACAGCATATTGACAATCTTTCAATCTTTATCGAACATTCTACGCTGTGTTTATTCTTCAGTGACTAGTGTTTCTTGAATATAAATACATATCCATATGTAGTTTGTTAATTTACTCTATACAAATTGTTAAATATAAATTGTTTATGACAATGAAATTATTTTTAAGAGACACAATTCATGCATACATTACAAGAAATAGCTCAAAAGTACGATGGTTTTTACACTGCAGCAATCTTTAAAAATAAAACATGATCAAGTACAGTCTTGATTTGTTTAAAGGACGTTATGTTCTCAATTTATCACGTTACATTATAACTTTGAATAGATTGGAATAAAAATACATGGCTCTTTTCCCAAAAATGCCGTCATTCTCATCGCGTTCCCTACCGCCAATCGGTTGACACCGGGTTAGCTCTTACCTTCGTCTCATCAATTTTATTGCTTCCAATATTCTGAAATAAATATTTTATCCCGTTGCTTCCGTCGGTGACAGAGTATTCAAAAGATGAAAAGTTGTAACGAAGACGATTCGCTCATCACACGGAACAAGAAGTGGTCCCTTGAGGCTCGGGGGTCTTCATGATCAATGCTTAGAAAGGAGGTGCGAAGACTATAATTCTATCTTATCATCTCAGGATGGCAGCTCAAAGTTGTCGTTGCTCTGCCCTTTGCCTACACTCTTCTCAAGTGTATGCATAAATCGCTCTGCTGTTCCCACTGATACCGCCTTTCCTGGCAAGGCTTGGCATCACAGAGATAATCATCCTATTTCTATATGTCCAGTTATTCAAGCTAATCGAATTATCATTCTCTCGGTATGTAAATGAAATATCGTTTCATCATTTCGATGTTTTTTATAAATTTGTATATACCTTGTGATCATCTGATACAATTACGTAGTAAATTATTATGACCACAAGTCAATAAAACTTGTCATAAATTCCTTTATTCACAAAATCAGTTCATAATTGCGGTACATAAGATTAGGGAAGATCATTTGGTTTATTTGGTTAAAGAAAATAAATAGAAATAGTTATTGCTATGGACTGACTACGCATAAGGTCCTGAGCCTTTATGGATGTATTAAAAATCTGTAAAACAAAAAAAGTTTTACGAATAATCGCGATGCACACAAAACCTGGATATGGTCGCAAATAGCACGCTAGAGCGTACACTCTTTGCGGGTAAGAAATTAATTGACTGATTCTTAATTAGTTAAAATTATTGATTGATTCAGATTGTCATCGATTGTGCTAGAAATTCTAGAAGTCAGTGACGGGCCTCTTCTCGATCCACGCCTTGACCTGCGGAATCTCCTGGATGCGCTTCGCGAACTCGAGCACCTTAACCGAACGGCAGACTTTACGATCACTATTCGGAACTTGACAAAGGATAGAAGAGGAAGAAGTTTGAAGCGCATGCGTTTCGTTAAAACAATTTAAACCTTTCTAAGCTGATAATTTGTAGACATACTAATTATGACCTAAAACTATGAAGATAAATTTAGAAAATAATAATAAATATAATTATAAAATTATGAATAAACAAAGTAATAACACAATAAACTACCTCGGGATACTTGTCCAGCTTGCCCGGGAGCAGCTTGGACGTCGTCGTGACATTCTCGGCGAGATGGAGATCAAAGTAGGACAGCTTCGAGCCGACGATGAAGCCCGTGCCGTTGGCCTTCAGCTGCTTCACGATCAGCGGGAAGAAGGAGTCGCGCGCCGGCTCGGCGTGCTCCTTCCACGCGGCGTCCTGGAACGAAGCGCGAAATTACAAATTGGAATTTTTTGGAGTTTGGTCGCCAAATTCAAATGGATCATTCCGTATGCAGATACAGATGTACAAAAGTGATCCACGGACAACTAACTGAATGTAAAGTAAACGCTCTTTTAAGTTACATAGACTGAGAACGAAGAAAAATAAAAGCAATACCTTGTCTCCCGGCTTCATGCCACGCAGGATGTAGACGTACTTGGCGAACTCGGTGTGGAAGTCCTTGTACTGGTCCATGTACGCGTCGATTAGCGCAGCCTCGAAGTCGTTGGCGCCGTAGAGGCCTAAATTGCAGAGATAACCATTAGTACCAAGTGTTTCCGCTCTGCCGAGAAATTCGGACTTTCGAAAATCTCTGCACAATGAATGAGCGAACAAAGCGAGAGAGAGAGAGAGAGAGAGAGAGACGGAGAAAAGAGAAGCATAGAATAGCCCAACGAACGAACCAAACTGCTTCGCGAGGAACCGAACGATGGCCGCTGACTGCGGGATGACATGCCCGTCGACCTCGAGGAGTGGCAACTGCCCGAAGGGTGTAGCTGAAGGGGAAAGTGAGTTATTACCGTCATTACAGTTATCCACCCCATTGCATGGCTCCAGTTTCTCTTTTATTTCCTAAATGGGCCAAAAACTCAAACTTGAATTGGCGCCATGTTCCTTAAATCAAGCTTCTATTTCATTAGTTAATTTTCTTCATTTAACAAAGCAGCATTTTCTTATTTTTGCACAATAAACTAACTCTTGTTTTTTTTTTCTATTTCTTTGGAACATGCACTTATAATCGTTCAAAGCCAAGATGTCGTGAGCTCTTCAAAGGAAGCAGAAAATTAAATCCATTCTTGAATTCGCCCTTTT
Organism: Allodiplogaster sudhausi; assembly: GCA_945643635.1. Lineage (NCBI taxonomy): Eukaryota > Metazoa > Nematoda > Chromadorea > Rhabditida > Diplogasteridae > Allodiplogaster > Allodiplogaster sudhausi. The sequence goes on from CALZFC010000268.1 coordinate 254,042, forward strand.
TTCCTGGCACAAGGCGAGTGAGCGTGTGCTTTAGACTATACAATGGTCGGGGGAAAAGTGAAATAGATTGCAGGCTGATAGTTTCGTGCTTGTTCATGCTCGGAGCAAATTTTGAACTCAAAGTTCTGACCGCGCTCCATCGAACCGTAAAAGGAGATTTCTCTCGACTATGCCGAGTCTGGAGCTACTGGTGTCGCGTGACTGAAAGCTTTCACTTCTTCGTCTTTTTTTTTTTGGAAAGCCTCGGAAGGTACCCAGGGGGCCTAGTGAGAGAATTTCCTCCCACGTATTGACATATTTCTCATTTTCACTCACTTTCTTCTTTCGCTCTCTTTCTCTGTGGTTCTCACTCTCATTCTTTCTCTATCTCTCTCTCCTTTTCTCTTATTATTTCACTTTCTCTCTCTCTAGCCTTATCGCTGCCTAGTGTGAGGGAGGCAAAAACTTGGAGCGCGCGCAGGTGGAAGTAAGAAGGCGGGAACCCCTTCTGGCAAGCAGTTCTCCTGTCATAAACAACTCTCGAAAATGAAAATGAGAGACTGAAGAATCCAGACTGCCAAAGCAGTACTCTAACGTAATGAATTCGAAGGCGAGCTGGTTTGCCTTTCTTCTTCATATGCATATACATATACATATGTACGATTTAAAAAACCCGTGTATTTTGAATTAGAAATCAATAAAAATGTAATATCAACATGCTCATAATGTGTTTGGCAAGAAAAAAGAGGATTGAAAAAATATAAAAGATTAAGCATATAAATAAAAACTAATACACCCCCTATGTACGAATATAAAGTGACGACTAACTCGGCTTGAGCTTCTCCCACTGCTCCTTCTCGATGCGGACGTCTTCGTACTTTTGGCCGGCGACCGCGAACACTTGACGAGCGGTTTCGCCGAGTCCGCGGCCGTTGAAGTAGGTGAACTTGTATGAAGACGGCGCCATTTCTCCTCCTCAACAATCAAAATTACAAGTTACTATTAGTTCTTTGTCCAAAGTATTGTCACAAGTTACTATTAGTTCTTTGTCCAAAGTATTGTCACAAGTTACTATTAGTTCTTTGTCCAAAGTATTGTCAAAAGTTAATATTATGTCTTTGTCGAAGTTAATATTATTTCTTTGTCGAAAGTCGGGAAAAGTCAGAAACTCAAAATTTTAAATTCGCGCCTTTTTGCTTGATACAAAGCATGTGATTTAGAGAGATGCGATGGTCAACGAAAGTCATAATAGATTACTGTGTTCAATTTCGTGGTACTTTAATAATGGCCCCGAAAAGCAAGACCAAACTCTTTTCTGCAGATCATTAATTCTAGAAAATTTGACTGCATACGATACATGGACAATTGCAAACATATTAGAATTATATTCTCGATACCTTTATAGTTATATATAAGTAGTAAAAAAGTAATCTAAATATATACATAATTAAATAGATATTAGAATAAATAAATAAGCAAACAAATAAGCATGCTCGCCGGCTGAGAAATGCTCGGTTCGCGAGAGTGGGTAGAAGGCGAGCGGACGCTTGGATCGAGAGAGCGAGCGACGCCTTTTATTCGCTGCCGCACTGTGCATCCTCCTTCGCCCTTTCTCTCTCTCTCTCTCTCTCTCTCCCTCTCGCTCTCTCTCTGCTCTCTCTTCTCTATCACTCTCTCTCTCTCTCTTCTCTCTCACTCTCCCCCTCTCTCTCGTTCTTTCTCTTTCTCTCTAACCTCTTTCTCTAATCTCTCTCTCTCCTGGTTATGGCAGAAACTTTGTCAGCACACAACACCCAGCAGGACTCCAACAACAATGACGAGGCACACCACACATACACACGTGAGTACCATGCGGCGAGAGAGCACGCGAAGATAAGAGAGCGCAGACGTCGCGACAGCGTCGCCTAAGACGAGAGAGCATGGAGAAAGAGGAGAGCAGAGGGATGCGAAAGAAGCAGAGACTATAAGCCAGCAAGGCCCCCCAGACACAAACTACCCAGCTAGGCGGGCAGAAACTAGTATCGGGCACTCGAGAAAATTCCGAGTAAACCGAGAAGGAGTGTACTTCTCTTGTTTGGCGAAACTAAAGATTATCAACATGATAACGAAGCGACCACACTTTGCGAAAGATCGTGCAGAAACTGATGGTTACCAGCCAGAACATTCTGCGCCAGAGAGTTCTATATTTCTCTCTGTAATTTCAAGTCTCAAGTGCAAAGAAGAAAAAAAGATTGCAGAAACTTTATGATTTCTGCTATCGACGCTTCTTATACATTTCTGCACTTGAAAATGAACTAATAAAGCAAAAAAATTAGAGCTTCACTACGTATGCGACATGTTAAATTGAAAGGCACTACTGTGAATGGAAATAGTTATTGTAAGGTGGAATTTTGGTGATTTTCCAATATATAATAATTATTAAATAAATAACAACATATACAATAATGTATGTATACAATAATAAGTATGAAAATAACTTTTCAAGCTATAAATCTTTCTTTTTCGCTTCTCATCTCTCTCTATCTTGGTCCCTTATCTCGTTACATTTCACTCGCGCCTTTTCGTGTCCATTCTCCATCTCTCCTTTCTTTTTCTTGATTTCTTTCCCAACTCTGTCTCGTTGTGCAAACGATACATGTCCTATTTTGTGCATGGTAAAACGGCTCACTGTCGAACTTGGCAACATAATCTCCCTTCCACATTTCTTTATCCGATCTCAAGGAAGCTGGAAAGGAAAAGCAAAAGAAACAAGAGTAGAGAAGAAAACGAACAGAATTATTCATTAGCAATCGAATGGTCTCGCATACAAACGGCGAGTGTACACTAGAAACTTGTCTCCAGTTCCATGACAAGTTATAGACGAAACCTTATTGGTCATACATTTATTTTCTCGTACCTTTTTCTCGGCTTTGATCTTTTTAAGAAGCATTTTTTTGCATTGTTAAAGGAGCCGGAAACTCAACCGTGCTCTACTTGTATTGACCCACCCTATGAAGTCTCTCTGCCATGTGTCAATTGTAAAAGATGCAAATTTAAGAGTGAGTTGCAACAACATGTTGTCTCGTTTACGTTACTAGAGTTGAAATTGAATTTTTTAAAATTTATTTAATTAAAAAATATTTGTATATAAAAGGAATTCACGAATTCGACTTTGAAGATGGACAGCCATTAAATCAAGCGAAATGAATCGATTCCGAGAATATCCGCCGATTCGACTAGTCGGCGCCTTCAACAGCGAACCCTTCTCCATGTTCACAAAGAAGTTATTGCTTCATTTATTAATTATTATTTTTTCATATTTATTTATGTATTGATTTATTCTGTATTCTTATTTATTTATTCTCTTCCTACTTTTCCCTTAATTTTATTGCCGCTTCCTTCTCTCGCTTTCTCTCCCAAAATTAGTCTCCGTTCGCTGAAGATTCAGCCAAGACATTCTAATTTCCTACATTTTTCATCTATAGCAGCTACTGCTCGACTCTTTCAGAGACGATATGCATGTTATAAATTATTATTTAAAAGATTTGCTAATTGGCCGATTATTTATTCAATTTGTATTAAAATGTCTAGAAAAAAAATATCGGCAAATTTTTTTTCTCCTCCCAAGATGCGCATACTCCTTTGATTGTCCGCGCGCGGGCACAAATGTCGAGCTGCTCAAGATCTTCCTGCGCGTCGCCGGTCTCAACGCGACCATCCTGCCGATGGACGTTCCGCGTACTGTAGATGTCCTCGCCATGATATTCAATGGTTATTATCAATAAGAAGTTTTTAAAATAATGCTTCTAAAAAAATTTAACATGTAAAGAAAATGTTCATCAAGCTTAGAAGTGCAAATCATATTATAACTAGATTGAAAGCTGTAAAAAAATTGGTGTAGACTTTTATTAACTGGAATATTCAGAAGAAGAATTAATCGAAATATTTGACTAGTCCAAAACTGTAAAAGCATTTAGAATCAAGATTTAAATCTCCCGCCAAATGTTCAAGGGACTGCCGACATGTCACTTCTCATGCAGCGTCAGACGCAAGAGCGCGCGCGACTCTTCCATCTCACGCTTCCGGTTCGGACGACAGCCTATGGCTACATCGTGCCCGTCAGCAACGATTTGCTAGAGCAGGTTTAACACCACCCCCCCCCCCGAGGGGCCGTGAATTATCCGTAGAGTATAAAACACGGCCCTTCAAAGGAGACGAGAGAGGAGATTATATGGCTTGTCCGTCGTATAAAACACGGCCCACGAGGTTTTAAGCGTGGCTCAGCCCTCCATTGCACGGCGGATCAGCTACCAGCTTAAGCCGTATTTTGTGCGACCTTCCATCATAGAGCTTATGCAAATCCAAGAAAAGCTGTGAAAGATGACAAAATTCACCAACGCATGACTCACATTTCGACACGCAAATCAGGGAACGCTAGAATTTACGGCATAATCATTGAGCTTGAAGAAAGTGAAATGTCCACATTTTCATCGTATTTTCATGAACTTTACTACTTTCGAAATGCTATATAGTATCTAGTGAATCTTGCAAGTCATACAACACAGGAAATATGGAGTGAGGGAGTAGGAAAAAAGGTGAATGAGAGAACTAGAGAAAGAGAAAGAGAAAAAGAGAGAGAGAGGGAGAGAGAGAGAGAGAGAGAGAGGGAGGGAGGGAGAGGGAGAGGGAGAGATTGAAGGAGAGAGATGGAGAGATAGAAGAGAGTTGCAGGAGTCGTTGCTGAACGCGCTCGCGCCCCTCGTCCTGCTCCTGCTCGGCATGTGCATCGTGGTCGTGGCTGCTGTCACTCGTCTCATTGCCGACTCGCTCTCTCCTGGCAAAGTGAAGAAGAGATTGTTATTGATTTCTTTTCTTATATTTCCCGTTTTTGTATTATTTCTTATTATGACAATAAGTTTTTTTCACTTTTCCATCGTTTAACTTTGTTGTCAATTTGCTGTTATTTTTTTTATAAAGAATTATTATATTCTTTAAAACATTTTCAGAAATTACGCAAGCACGCAACTTTCTTCGAGTACGTTTGGGCGAGCGCAGGCTACGTGTTCAGGTTCATAATAGCTTTTTTACTCATCTTTTCTATAGCGATGCACTTTATGCAGTACATTAGTACTGCTACGTTACAAAAAAGTATTGTTTACATTAGTTCGGTTTTACATTACTATTGTGTTATATGATCACAATGAACATATTCTACTGTTTACACACACACACACACACACACACGCAGACAAGGAGTTGCGCTGAGTCGCGAGCACTCGCTCGCGCTCCTCCTCCTCACCGGGCCGTACATGCTCGCCATGGTCTACTTTGCGTCGGCGTACGAGACGAGACTCACGAGCATTCTGTCCGCCACGCTCATCCGAGGCTACGAATTCTTCACCTTTGAACAGGCAAGTTCCGAAAGTCGCTTTTTATTTAGAAAGAATTTTTTTCAATCAATGAGAAATGTAAAAAAAAAGATTTCACCAAATAAAGGATCGCGAGAGAAACTTTTAACCTATTGTTCTGACTTAAAAGTAAGAAAATTCAATAGAAATAGGCGTCACGATAATCCGCTGAACAGGCGTAGAAATTGCTGCATGCGAGCATTGAACACAGATGACCTTCCTTTTCCAATATTAGTCGTTTAATAATTTTTAATTAATGACTTGATTGAGATAAATAAATCGAGTATGATTGTATTTTCTAGCTCCTCGATCTCATCGAAGCGGGCAGATGGCGTGTGCTCCTTCTCGACGGCGGCTACACCCTGGACGACTTTTGCGTAGGACTCGAGCAGTGCGCGCGTTCCGAGGCGCTCGAGTCGAGGTTAATAAACATTTTTTTTCTTTTTCTTTCTTATTTTTTTGAAGGTGCTGTTATTACTAAAGATAATTATTAACTACTTCAATTTTGGCTAACAAATTAAAATTATTAAAAAAAAACTTTTGGAAACTGAATACATACCTACTAACAGGATGCCTACTCATCCATTGACATCTTATCGTGTGCTATTCGAAGCGAAGGAACGCACGACACTTCTCGCGACCAGAAATAACGATCTAGACAGGTTCGTAATTTAATCGATATATCTAAATCATCTTAAACTTAATCTTTATATGTATATAGATAAACAAAGAAATAGTAAAAAAAATAAGGACAGTAAATAAGCATGTTGGTATGAATTTAATATACAACGATTTAACTTAAAACACAATGTGATACGGCAAAATAGAGCCCAAAAATGCAGAGTCGTATACTTCAACAAATCCGAGAGCGTGCTATTTGTGCCCGACCGAATTCTTCAGCGGCAGCATCTCTCCTTCGCACTCTCGAGGTCTCTGACATCTTCCATGAATTAACGAGCAAAAATTTTTTTCAACAAATTAATTCCAATCCACATTTTTCTACCTTCTTTTATTTTAATATATATGTCATTAAAAGAAGATAGAAAGAGTAAAAGAAATATAAATCCCCAGACGAATTCCGCCAAGAATTGTCGAACGGCTCAACCGAGCGATCGCTCTCGTCTATCAAGCAATCTTCGAGGTACAATGTAGCATTTGTCTTTTTCTTCTCTCACTTACAGAATTGTGCAGTGCATTTGTGAAATGTGCAAGACAAAATGTAACAATTGCACAAGCCAATTTGTGACAATCACACAAAAAAATGTGACAATTGTAGAAAACAAATGACATTGAGGTTGAAAGCCGCTACGTGCCGCGGCCCATAAAGTTTCGCCGCTCTGACGGAAATCAATACGTCCTGCTGACAATGCAGCACTTCCGCTTCATTTTCAAGCTCTTTGCCGTTTTGACAATCATCTCATTTTCGATATTTCTCGCCGAAATATTCGTCAAAAGGTGTAGAATTGTGCCGAGAGCTCGGTTATATATAAATCGTAGAATTTAACCTTTTTTTTGCGATGCCGTGAATTTATTTTGTGATTATCGAGATTCGATCAATGTTCTTTGCCTTCCTAGACAACTAACGATAGCGTTTAAAACAGTAACTATGATGCTAGCACTTTTATTTGCGATGGAGATAAAAGCATGAAATAGGCACGAGTGAGCACATACAACGGTTTTTTTAAGACAAAATAGAAATAAAAAGTGAAAAAATTAAGAATAAAATATGGCATTCGAAATTATTCTATGGCAAGAACACGAATGAGGGAAGAAATTGCTAACTGTACTATTTATTAAACGAATCATGAATAAAAAAATGGCGGTCATGGCTGCATGAAAGCAAAATCGTTCGAACTTTCGTCGAAATCTCATTTTCTCTCTATTTCGAAATCAAATTCGGCATCTTGCACTGTTCTGCGCTGATCATGTCGCTAATGTCGACGACGCGTCCCTGATGGCGAATCTGAATGTAAAAAATACTCAAGCTAGAAAAAATTATATTTATTAATTAAATTTCATATTTTGTTGTAATGTGCACTAATTAATACCTGACAAATACATGCCGTGAACAGAGGTGCAAAGTTGCCCGGCCGGCCCAACTTTCCAGAGCCCCGGGCCCAAAAAAAGTTGGGCCGGCCCGCAGGCCCGATTGGGCCCGAAGACTGGTGGCATTGTTAAGAGCAAAACTTTTTTCATTTATTTATTTCCCCCTAAAAGTCTTTCTTCTTTACATTAAAATGAATGTTCCTAGCACGAGCATGAAAAATTCTGAATTTCAAAACACTTTGTAACTCATCACACTTTTTTCCAGAATTTTTTTGAAAATCGGGCTCAAAAGGGCCCACGGGCCGGGCCGGGCCCAAAATTCTAGGGCCCGGAAATGGATGGGTCCGGGCTGACTGACTCCTTGGGGCCCGACGGGCCGGGCCGGCCCAAACGTTTTGGGCCCGTTAGCACCTCTGGCCGTGAACAAGACAAACAAGGCGGGGATGTTTTAAATTTTTTTTTCGGTGCTACCGTACCTCGAGGAACACGGAGTCGGGCGCGAAAAATTTTTGTAATTTTTATTTTCGGTGCAACCGTACCTCGAGGAACACCGAGTCGGGCGCGTTGTCGCACTTGAGCCGCGTGCCGATCGGCTCGCCTTGCACAATGTGCGTGCGGCCCTCGTCGAGGTCTTCGCGGTAGCGCGCGTTGTAGAGGCGCGCTTCGAAGTCTGGAGAAATTAGTCAAGGTGTTTTTCAAGCAACATTTTTCCAGTTGATACTTTTTCAACCATATTTTTAATATGCCTTTAAGAAGACTGAAGGAAAATATATTTAAAAAAAATCCCTATATTTTTGGATTTTTCCATATGATCAGTCAATATTTCTGCTCTAAAATGCCATCAAATCCTAAAGAATGATAACAAAGAGATATAAGATTAAGCTTCTCCGCTAACCCGCCCAGTCTCCGGTGCCGACGATGAAGAGGCCGTCGTTGTCGCAGCCGGAGTAGGCGCCGTTCGCGTCGAACGTAATGCGAGTGCGCCCGACAATCTGTGTGCGTGCAAATTACTCTCTCCCACTCTCCATCTCTCTCTCTCTCTCTCTCTCTCTCTCTCTCTCTCTCTCTTTCGATCTCTTTCGATCTCTCTCTCTCTCTCTCTCTCTGTCTCTCTTTCTCTCTTTCTCTCTCTCTTTCGATCTCTTTCTCTCTCCATCTCTAGATCTCTCCATCTTTCTCTCTCTCTCTCTCTCTCTCTCTCTTTCGATCTCTTTCGATCCCTCTCTCTCTCTCTCTCTCTCTCTCTCTCTTTCTCTCTCTCTTTCGATCTCTTTCTCTCTCCATCTTTAGATCTCTCCATCTCTCTCTCTCTCTCTCTCTCTCTCTCTCTCTCTTTCTCCCTCTCTCTCTCTCTCTCTCTCTCTCTCTCTTTCTCTCTTTCTCTCTCTCTTTCGATCTCTTTCTCTCTCCATCTCTAGATCTCTCCATCTCTCTCTCTCTCTCTTTCGACCTCTCTCTCTCGCTCTCTCTCTCTCTCTCTCTTTCTCTCTTTCTCTCTCTCTTTCGATCTCTTTCTCTCTCCATCTCTAGATCTCTCCATCTCTCTCTCTCTCTCTCTCTCTCTCTCTCTCTCTCTTTCTCCCTCTCTCTCCCTCTCTCTCTCTCTCTCTCTCTTTCTCTCTCTCTCTGACCTCTCCACTGATAGGTGCATAAATCTGCGGCGCCCTCTTCTCTGTCTCCTCTCCCTCGTCCTCTTCGATGAGCGGGCACTCAATGTCCCAGCCGCGCACGCCGTTGTAGCGGCTGGACCGGAAAAGAGGTTATTTTTTTAGAAAAAATACAGTATGCCTCCGAGCCAGCGGACACGGATCGAGCCGCTCGTAGCCACGCTCTACCTGTATCGATTCGTTTGCCCTGGCTCTATGGCGGTACTGTATATGGGTAAACTAAATATATTAATGTAATTACTACTTCCTATCATCATTTGCAATGCCTATAAATATTACCCTTAACCATTGACCTTTCCAACTTTTGCTACGTATTTAGTATGTATAGATAATAAAAAAATATATATCTTTTTAAATTCTTTTAATGACCAAATTTATCAAGAAACGCTGAAAAGGGAGAGAGAGAGAAAGAGAGAAAGAGCTAACCGATCCGACTTGAATGGCGGACCGAGCAGCTTATTGCTCGGGTTCGACTCGCAGATTTGCCCGGTGCACATGCCTGTGGAGAATTAGGCAATATGGAATTTGTTTCCCATGAAAATGAGATTCTTTTTTCTTCTCATTTTCCCAATCGCAGTTATTCCATCGATCTCTCTCTCTCTCCCCTCTATCTCTCTCACTCTCTCTCTCTCTCCATCTCTCTCCATCTTCTTTCGTCTCCCTCTTTCTCTCCCCCTCACTCTCCCCCCCCCCATTTCCCCCCCCCCTCTCCCTCTCTTTCCCTCCCCCTCCCTCCCCTCCCTCTCTCTTCCTCCCTGTCTCTCCCTCCCTCTCTCTCTCTCCCTCCCTCTCTCTCTCTCTCGCTCACACTGCTGCAGATGATGAGTCGGATCGACGGGTTTGCCATGCTTGAGCAGCCTCAGCTGGAGATGCGGCTCGACGCCCTTCTGCGACTCCTCCTCGTAGCAGATGCGATCGCGCGCGCGTCCGATTTCGGCGCCAGACTTCAACATTTGAAAATTGGAAGGTCCCGCCAAAGCATTTAATAAATTGATCTGATGTGTAAAATACATATGATTGGTGCATCATTTAAGAAAAGAACGCCAGACTGTTTAAGAGAAAGTTTAAATTGAATATCTACAATATTTAAGGGTAACTTAAAGTGCTCACAAATGCCCGTCCACATAAGAATGTGTCCAGAAATCGAAGATTTAAAAATAATATTGATCAATAAATCAAATCACGCGAGAAGTGCACACAACAGAATATTGTTCTCAGAAGAACATTCATTCAAAGCATTCATGCCGAGAACGGAACATCCGTTGTTTATTTGTGTGAGTGTGTGAGAAAGGGTCAGGGTGCGAACCTTAACAGTGCCGCCAAAGATGTCGAGTTCGAGGCTGCTGATGAATGCGGTGTAGCCTGTGAAAAATTGACATTAGAAAGGAAAAATAGAAAATAATAACAATAATAATGAATATACAACAAAAAATGCCATTTATAAGCTTCAATCTTCTTCATTTTTTCCTCTTTTTAACTTTGTAGTTATTTCAAGATCATGCAAAAATGCCTTCATAAAGTATGCTCAATAAAGCAATAGAATCGTTTAAATTATTTAACTAATTTATTATTTTATTTTTGAATCGCCAAGGTTAAACAAAATGTACAGAATGTTGAGTAATAGTACGTATTGTTGCAGGTTTTTAGTTTTAATGTTCAAAAATGGCGGGAAGTTCAAATGAATAAATTAGGTTACCTCTCCACTGTCCCGTGCCGTCGATCTTGATGCCCGAGTCGGCGCACTTGCGCTCTTTCGAGCCGCCGAACGGCTTCCAGAAGCTCATCTCGCCGTCGATCGGCGCATACACCGTGCGGCCCGCGTCGCAGCGCACGTCGACAGCGTCCACGAGCTGGCCGGATGATCTAGGTTGGCCTAGTGGTACAGTGACAGAAAACCGGATCGTAAGGTCGACGGTTCAAAACTGATCCGTTTATTGAATTTTAAAACCGACCGAGTAGTGTTATCGAACGAGTAGTAAAAGATGTCAAGGTGTTTATCTTTAAAATTTTTTTACAATCATTCAGGAAAAAAACGCTTGAACGAACAGTACAACGATTGGGTGTGTATGAAACAATAGAGGTAAATAGTTCTGAAGAGAAAGAGAGGAGCAAGGAAGAGATAAAGAGACGAGCTAAAAATGTAGTGTGAGAGAAAAAGAAAAAAAGCCTACCTCTGTCCACGGAAGGCACCGCATGAGCCATCTCTGTCCGGACACTTGCGCAGTTCGTTCTTGTCGTTTCCATCGCACAGCTTTGGCATGCAGCCAAGCGCGAGGACTTAATTAACTTAATTAATTTTCTATTTATTCATTTTTTATTCAATTTCCTATTCAGCAAACAAAGAAGCAAGCTAATGTTCCTATTAAGATGCACTGCTTAACCACCTCGGCCGACATTTATGAGCAGAATTAGCAGCGTTGTCGCCATTGTAGTACGTCTCATTTTATGAGATGTCCCTGGAATGGAAAAATGAGAGAGAGAAAGAGAATAAGAAAATGTCGACGGATCGGTTGATAAACATATGTAGACAGGCGGAGAGGGAGAAAAGTGTGAGAGAAGAAATAGCGAAAAAAAAATAAAAGAAAGTATAGAGTGAGAGAGAGCAGCTGTAGAAAAAAAAGAGTGCCAAAATGAGATGGAGAAAAATGTGGCGCGAAAAAAATGACTCCGGAAGAAGGAGGATTAGAAAGAGGTATAGGAAATAATTATTCACAAGATCATTTATGTATGTCGCATGTATGTATTTCACAACATATCATAACTGCGTGCCAATCCAAGTAAATTCAATAGAGAAACGCATTGTGAGAATATGAAATAACTTGAATGAAACTTTAATTTATATTTACTTAAAAAAGAAGTCATCCACAGCTAAAATTAGTCCTGACATGAATTTCTGAAAACAGTTTAAAAAAACACACACACGTTTTAAATACATACCTTATTTAGTCGCAACTAATCGTAAATTAATATGTAATTGTTCCGCATGGAACACTGAAGCGGTCAGTATGTAAATATTCTCTAGAGTGGCACATCACACATGTTTATCATAGGAGGTGATAATAGATAAGATAGCTGAGCGTATGTATTTTGAGAATGCGCGACGGAGAGAGAGAGGGAGAGTGAGAGACGATCGAGAGGAAGAAGGAGTGAGAGGGACAAAAGAGAGAGAGAGAGAGAGAAAAGTGCAAGAGAAAGAGACGGACAGACGAGAGGAGGGAAAATGTACATGGAGTTCGACTCAATAAAACAGAATCGAAAAAGACGCAAGAGATACTCGGCCGCATATTGCATATTGCAGACGATATAAGAAAAAAATGCTGCAAGCAAATAGAAGAGAATAGAAAGACCCACTTATTAATATGGACGAAATTAATGAAGAAAAAGGAGAGGCCTTGCTGAATCGCAAGCCTGCGCTGAGTTTTCGAGGAACAAGTGGCAAAGAGAGAGAGAGTAGGCTCGTGATGAGAAAACGCGAGCGAGAGAGAGAGAGAGAGAGAGAGAGAGAAGGAGGATGACAGCGAGAGAGAGCGAAAGAGAGCGAGAGCGAGAGTGAGAGAGCGTGAGAGAGGGAAAACAGTGAGAGTGATAGAGAGGAAGAGCGAGAGAGATTAAGCATAAACAAAAGTCTGCCCGGACAGCGGGAGCAAGGGGCGGCAGGCGACATTTACGCCATGCATATAAATACGTCTGTGAGTCGAGAATCTCAAGGGGAAACTTTCAGTCGCATTTTTCTTTCTCTGTCTACCTCTCTCTCTCTCTCTTCCTGTTTTTCTCTTCACTCTTCTTGTGCACTCTTCGTGCTCGGTTCTCTTTCGTATTTCTGTTCAATTTATCTCTCTCACTCCCTCTTTCTTTCTCTCTCTCTCTTTCTCCCTCTCTCTTTCTCTCTCTCTCTCTCTCTCTCTCTCTTTCTCCTTCTCTCCCTCTCTCTTTCTCTCTCTTTCTCTCTCTCTCTCTCTATCTCTCTCTCTCGGTCCTTGCCAAGCGCTTGTTTAGACGTTCGGCACTGCTTGCAGCAGAGCAGCTGCAGCAGCATGGATCAAATGACAAGACGAGAACGTTCTCGACTCTTTAATTCAAACTGAGAAAAATAACGGGGAAATTAGGCGTTTAAGAATATTAAACCTACTAAATGTGCAGACGTCCATTTTTAAATAAACATTTAAAAAAAATATTTCGCCTGAATGAAGAGGAAGTTGATAGAGAGACGACTATAATATTTACAACCTTCAGGTCATTTCAAAAAGACTATCTTATATACATACATACATGCATAGTCCTTGAATATTTATTAGAAATATAAATATCATGCTACTTATCGCGGACAACAAGCAGAGAATGCATGCGCAGAATGTTGTAGGCAATGACAAATATTTATGT
>CALZFC010000268.1:270000-350000 GCA_945643635.1 Allodiplogaster sudhausi
AGAGCGTTCAACGGTGAACGCATTCGTGCTCCTCGCCTCGTCACGAAAAGAGAACATCTTGAATCTCCCTGCATCCACGAGCTTCTAACCTTCTATTCACTAGTTTGGGCATCTTGTGGGTGAGAGAGAGAGGGATGGGAGAGAGTGAGAGACACCGATTGAGAGAGCGAGACGGAAAGAGATTGAGAGAGAGAGAGATAATAGAGCGAGAAGAGAGTGAAAGAGAGAGAGATAGAGAGAGAGATAGAGAGAAGGCTATGTAAAAAAAAAGAGAAGCGGGTAAGAAAGCGGACTCCTGGGACAGCTCTGGTGGATGGATATAAAATAAAGTGTCACACACGCGGACGCGACTGCGGGCGGAAATGGCGGGAAGATGCCAGAAGGAGGAAGATGAATGGAGAAGAGGGAGAGAGAGATTGAGAGAGATAGAGAGAGAAAGAAAGTGAGAGATATAGAGCGAGAGAAAGAGATAGCGAATGATAAATGAAGAAATAAAAAAGAGCGGTAGAGTGAGAGAGTAACAGAAATAGACGTACAAGATGCGCAAAGAAGTGGATGGCCGCAGCAGCTCTAGTTAATGGGCCAGAAAACGATGACACGGAAGTGGCAGTAGCAGAGAGGAGAAGGGGCAGAAAGAAATGGAGAGAGAGAGAGAGAAAAGTAAGAAAAACGAAAAAAAAGAACAAAGGGAAATATAAGCGAGGCACGACTCAATCTTGAATTCGCTGAATTCGCGCCTATTTTTTAGGGCTAAAGAGAGTGAAACGCGAATGGCAATGGTCAGGAAGATTCAAATAAAATAAAATAAGAATATACGTCGGGTTTCGTGCTCCTTTGAATAAACGTAGATACATAAATTTTTAAAAAGATTTAGGGGCTGAATTAATTTGAGAAAAGTGAGAGAGCGAGAGAGAGAGAGAGAGAGAGAGAGAGAGCGAGAGCGAGCGAGCGAGAAATAGCTAGCAAAATAGAGAAAGTGATAGAAGAATGAAAGAAGGGTCAAGAACGAGGAAGCGAGAGAGAGATATGTAGAGAGAGAGAGTGTGAGGGAGTGAGACATGGAAAGAGAGCATTTTTATGTGACTCCAGCGAATCAAGCCGCGCCTGCTGTTACCGCTGAAGGAAGAGCAGGAGGAAAATGTGGTGCTTGAGAGTCATTGGATTTCAGCCAGGGGTGGGCAGGGGAAGACGACCTGTGAGAGGGTTTGAGAGGGTAAAGAAAGAGAGATGAGAGAGATAGAAAGACAGAGGATGAGGGATGCAGCACGAGAGGTTGTACGAAAGTGACAGTGAGAGAGAGAGAGAAATAAAGCAGAGTTTGAGAGAGAGAGAGATCAAAGAGTGAGAGAACGAGAGAACGAGAGAAAAGTTTATGAATGATAGCGGAGGCATATGTGAGAAGAGGCTTAGCGCATGCGATCTAATGCAAGGGCGATCAAGGCGTTGGGCGTTTGATGGGAAATCCATGAGAAGGAAGAGAGAGAGAGAGAGAGAGTGAGAGAGAGAGAAAGTTAAGGAAAGATAAAGAAATATAGGAAACGAGAGAGAGAGAGATAAAAGGAGATAGAAAGAGAAAATAAGAGATTCGAGAAGGGACGTAAAGTTACAGATGGCGCCTCGGTCATTTCAAAGCAACCACGTGCTGCCATTCGATCTATCTTCGTTTCTTCAAATTTTTCACTCACGTTCTCAGATTTCCTTATTGAAGCATGCATAATTCTTGCAATTATGTGTGTTGACAAGCTAACTCAAACTTTCTTGTGTGTGATACATACATACATTAAGCGAACAGAAATGATATTACTATTGTAAGTCTTTATCTGTTTATTAATCAGTTCAAGGCCATTAACAAAATAGACATCAACATCATCTACAATTCTGCAACCCTTTCTTATTTATCCGTGAAGCTAATAAAAAATACATGTATGAATGTATGCAATCTCTAAATCTGTCTCTCACTGACAAAGTATCTTTTGCTATGACTACATATATATATCAGTCGGGATGCTTATACGCTCTGATACTAAAAGCCTCAGGCAGTCCCTGAACTGCTTCGCCTGCTGCTCGCTCTCTCTCTTTCCTCTGCTATCTTCGCCGTCGCTGTTTCTGCTGTTCTTCGCGGACACCCATTCAACTCCTTCTCGACCCTCCCTTCTACGACCGCCTGCAGTACTTGCCGCTTCTGAGTGTGCTTGCGGAGATGCGAGTGGAGACGGTCACGGGAGGAGAAGCCCTGAGAACGTGAAATGTATATTTTTATTGCGCGCTTTTTTGACCAACTACAATTATAGTGCGCCCTTTTCTAGTCAACACTCTTTTTTAATGCGCCTTTTTTTGTCCGCACACATTTTTAGTGCGACTTTTTGTCCGCATACATTTTAAGATCTCCTTCTTTACTGTGTCAACATCCTACTTGTCCGCACTGCATGCAATGGAAGTGCGCCTTCTTCTTGAGCTTGCAGAAAGGACGGCAGCAGATGAGAGATGAAGAAGAAGGCTGAGGAGGAGGCCGTGTATCCATTGCCAGTGGTAGCTGCCTTTCATCAATCGATATTTACTACATTTGTATATTTACATGTTAATCAGTTAAAGTAATTTGCTCAATTTTTCTTACAATTTCATTATCAATCTTCTTTTTACATTTATCACCGTGAAAAGAGTCTTAATGTTCAACTACGTGCTAATGTTCAATCTGCTAAAAAAAATTATAAGGAAAAAAGTTGAGGCATCGCGAAAATTTAAGCGCGGAAAAGAACAAGTAGATGATGAAGATACCTCGTATCCATTGTCAGTGGCCTCATTGGCAATTCTTTATGCTGCTGCTATAATGAGACTGAATTTTCGTCATTGATCTTTGTAGTTTAATCATTGATCTTTGATGTCTTGGTTTAATGATCTTTCTTAAATTTTGGCCGAAAGCGTCAACGAACCTGTGATCGCGTCTGCGCCACCGACTGTCTGCGGTCATCTGCAGACGACAGAAGCTGTACGGGCAGCGGTAGCTGCTGCTGCTGCTGCCGTGACGAAGGAGCGCAGCCGCGCACGTTGTATGTGGAGGCGCCATCGGGAGCAATCTGGCGAATTGGCTTGAAAAATTACTAGGAAAAATATTTTATTAAAAAAAATGGAACGGAATGAATCTGCCGAATGGTGATAAAACGAATTGGAAAGAATTGGATATATGAAAAGAAACATTAGCCGTTGTTATCGGAGCATCGCGAATGGTTGTCCCTTCGCAACGATGCCCAGTGCCGTCGCCATCGTTGTCGAAGAATGTCTGAAGTGGTATGAAAAAAATTGAATAATGTGTTGACATTTTTTTTTAGAACATATGTTGTTGTTAACAATCGCTATGTAATTAATCTATAAAACAAAATCCTTCAAATTTGAAAGCTAACCGAACAGCAGCCCATGCAATGAAAGTGCGATCGTCGCCGTGAAAGTTCGCAGTTCTCGGCGATTTTACAGCTGAACAAGCTGGATATGAAATCATGGGATATCTAAATTTAGTATTAAATTTTATCGTTATTAACTCCGTTAAACAATGTATATCTATATAGAAAGATCATCAAACGGATTGTCGTAAATAACATATTGAACCTCGAGTCGACATGAACAAAGACGAGCGATGCGCGGAGAGCTCCGCGAGCGTGGAAGCAGCGAAAGTGATTGGCGGCAATCAGAGCGTCCGCCGTCACAAAGTGACATCTTTAAAGGAGCCAAAATTCACATTTGAATTCGCGCCTTTTTGCCTGAGATGTTATTCAGAGATACTCAACTACAATGACAAGGAAAATTGAAATATATTACCGCTGAGATTCGTGTTGTCAAATATAAAAAAGTAATAGCTTTTTTATATTTATTTTTACGCATATACTTTTGCATGAGCAATCTCTATCTCTCTCTCCCACTCGTGCCCCCAAAGAAGTTGATATTCGGCCAATAACATCCCTGTGCCTACATATCTCAAAATCGGACGGAAAAACGATCAATTGTTTTAACATTTAAAACTGCATAGACTTTTATGTTCCTAGTACAAGAGATCACAAACCGATTGTGATAGCAGTGAACGTGGCTGCGACCGGAATACGTGCACACGTCACTTTCGCACGTGGTTCGCCACGCAATCTCATCGGTGATGACGTCATGACGAAAGGTCGTCGAGCGGTGCGTGACGTCAGAAGAAGAGGTCGTCGACCGTTCGTCGTTGACGAGCTCGCCCCCTTCGTCGTCACTGCACTCGCACACATCGATCAGACAATCGTCGTCTTCATCGTTGTTCAGAGCACTTCTAGTGGAATGGTGGTTCCTGCGGATTACTACTACTTTTTACCTACTAGCACGACATTCTATCAGGTTACAAAGTTCTAATCGAATAGTGCTTCCTGCGATAACTTCTATGTACTTCTTACATACTAACACTGCATACTATCAGGTTACATAGTTCTAACAGAATGGTGCTTCCTTCGATTTCTAATACTTCTTACGTACATATTAATTCTACATACCCTCAGGTCAGTTCAAACATTAATGGGTCTAATTTTTTCTATTCACAAAGAAAGTTGGGAGTCAACTTTATAGCTGATTATATTATAATTAATAATCGTACAAAGCTTCATCGACCGGTTCGCTTGGCTCGCTGCCAAGCCGCTCTTCGTCCTCCTCTTCTGAGCGTTCTCGCGCGAGCCGCTTCTTCAGCTTGTCACAGATTACATCCAGGCGACGATGGCTGCTGGCGCTGTCGAATGGCTGAAACGCGCCATAAATTAGGCGGAAGAGCACGGGAAAGGGAGAGAGAGAGAGAGAGAGAGAGAGAGGAAAAATAGAGAGATTGCGTAACAAAAAGAGAGAAAGAGAGAAGAGGGAGACGGAAAGATTCAACCAGATCAAGCCGTAGTATTTTTACACTTCATGCTCACCATGCCGAATTCGGTCGCATCCATTGCAGTTTATGTTGGCAGTCTTTTGAAGAGAGAATAACAGGGTAAACTGAATAGGAATAATCAATCAATCAATTTATCAAGCAAAATAAATAATAAGTATATTGCAAGGAGAAGGAGCCTTCGAAACTTGTCGGTGCCTCGCCCAATCTCAAATGTTGTCTGTTTCTATCTGCACATTGTTAGAGTCTCTTCTCCTCGTGGATGGCTCTTCTTCTTCCTCTTCCACATAGAACTCTTCTTCTTCTTCTGGTTGCTGTGACACCCGGACGAGAGAGCATGGCAAAAGGAGAGAGAGCAGAGATGCGAGAGACAACGTCAAATGTGCCCGGAGTTGCTCTGGCAACTTCTTTAGCCGCAGGCACCACCACCCGCTTGGGGCCACGACAACCGGCGTGGCCACCCGATTTCGGGCGCCGCGAATAACAAATGAGTTGAGAAGAGAGAACTTGGAAGCCCGCTTTGGTGAAGACATTTGAAATTAGCTTTATTCTTCATATCAGCTCATACCACATTTATTTCCGGAGAGTGATCATATTCAACTGTTTTAATCTACATATCATACTATGTGCCTTCCCAAGCTACATAAAATATCGTCAAAATGATACTGTTCAAGTGGATCGAAGAAAATTTTTCGCAGGCAGAATTCAGTAAGTATCGATGATCTTAAAAAGTACTGAAGATACTGAATAGTGCTGAGCTATCAATGTAAAAAAAAGAATTTTATTGCATGGCTCTTAGTTAGCGGATCAATCCGCTCGGAGAAGCTCGAGCGAGTTCCAGCCCCAAAGGACTGCGCAACAATCTAAGAAGAAAAAAAGCTGCATCCATGCATCCCTCGAATGCTTGCCACTCCAGAGGATCTCTATTTTTTCATCAGATATGAAATATTTTTTTAAAAGAGGCATACCACGTAAAAAGGAAATGGGAAGACAATTCTGATACTTGTAATCTTTAAGAGTAAAAAAAATGAATGTGCAAGACTGATATGATTTTGATTTATTAGATAAAAGTTGAAGAAAACGATCAAAAAGGCAAACCACAATGTCAAGTTCCTTTGAACATTTATTGGGGGACACTTTGGCACGTAGACAAATAAAAAAATTCATTCCATGAGTGGTTGACTACCTTATCCCTAGTTTTTCGTGCATGCAAATATCTATCGAACTAACAAGTAAAAATGCAAATCTCTAGAGATCTTTAGTAAAAAGTTCATTCTTCAGGTAAAATGGTCCCCCTCACTTCATCCGACTGCTTGCTCGGCGCTCGGTTGGCTGCTCCGATTCTCTTCTCCTATCCTCTCCTCCCCTTCTCCATCTTTCTTTGCGTCGCCGTCCCTCGTCCGATGCTGCTTCTCAATACCTTCTTCATCGTGCTTGCCTGCCTGGGTGCATTTGCAGAAGCAGAATGCCAAACATACCTTGGCAACTACATAAATGTACGGCTCGGTGAAAAAAGTAATAACTTAAGACAGCCTATCTGTAAGAGTCGAGCAGGGCGCAATACAGGGCTGCAATGGGAAATTTTTGATTTTTAAATTCGATGAAAACTTGATCATTTGTACTATTCGACATGCTCTTTAAAATGGTGAAATCGTGATTTCGAAAAAAAATTTTCTTTCGGGATATTAGCGATTTAATGTTAAAATTCAAATGTCCATAACTCAGTTATTTATTAAGATTTTTGAGATCTCTTTTTTGTGACTTATAGCTCTTTGCATTATCTTTAAGAAAGGTCGTGGTGATGTTTCGTGAAAACAACTTATAAGCAGCAAAAATCGTAAAAATAGATTTGAGAAGTGGGTTTTTCGAGGTTTTCAGGCTAAAATACCCCCAGTGCTCAAGGTAAGTAGTATATAGAAAGAAAGCCCGTGAAATTTGCTACAAAATAGCAAAGTTTAAAAAAAATCGAAGGGTATGTATTTTGGGTATTTGCACTTAAGCAATTATACTCACCCTCCAAACTACTATGCAAGAGGTCCGGGTTCGAACCCCGGTCGGGGCAAAGTTTTTGCAATGTTTTGCAAACAAGCAAAAAACATATTTTCGGTCAGAAATTGATGGCTATTCATCTTATAGCTCCATAGCCTTGCTCAAACTTTTTATTTTTCATACTGTTTTCACCAACAGACAACATACATATTTTCATCTACTATGTACGATTTCATCTCGTCAGGCAAGGCTCTCGGTGGAGGTGTAGCCGGCCGAATGATATTTGTATTGTGACACCGGGTCGGCCCTTGACAATATTACTACACGGCTTCATAGATGTAGCTTTATCACTTACTTAGTCGATAAGAAGGTGCAGATAATAAATATAAGGGGGGGGGAGATCGACTATGCGGTTCTCCAGGTTCTCCAGCTTCTTCGTGGTCTTTGACGCTCTCACTATATTTTTTCTCTTACGCCATGACTGGCATTGCTGGAGCTTAAAAGTATGTAAATTTTGAATAGCAGACAACAGAGAGGGTGCATGCGCCGTGTTGGACCCCCCCCCCCCCCCGGCCTGCTCAAAATCCCGCTGAAACCTCTACGGATGAAAAATTTCTTTTTCTTGCAAAACAGCACTTTTCCGACAAAAAAGGTGATTTTAGACCCAAAAAGTAAATTTTTTCGGCTTTGTACCCCTCCCCCCTCCGGCCAGAAGTCTTGCGCCGGACCTTGTTCAGCACTGCTTCATCATGCCATCTCTAGAATTAATTAGCCCACCAATCCGCATACTAAATAAGAGAACACATAAGATAGAAATAGCTCCTCCCTACTAGATATCTGTTAAGTTCGAAAAAAAATTTTCTTTCGGGATATTAGCGATTTAATGTTAAAATTCAAATGTCATCAGTTCAAGCTCCTCATCCGGGGAGGATCCATCTCTTCTCTTTCCTCTTTATCTCTGTTGTCTGCTATTCAAAATTTACTTACTTTTGAGCTCCAGCAATGCCAGTCATGGCGTAAGAGAAGAAAATATAATGAGACCGTCAAAGACCACGAAGAAGCTGGAGAACCCGGAGAACCGCATAGTCGATCTCCCCCCCCCCCCCCTTATATTTATTATCTGCACCTTCTTATCGACTAAGTAAGTGATAAAGCTACATCTATGAAGCCGCGTAGTAATATTGTCAAGGGCCGACCCGGTGTCACAATACAAATATCATTCGGCCGGCTACACCTCCACCGAGAGCTTTGCCTGACGAGATGAAATCGTACATAGTAGATGAAAATATGTATGTTGTCTGTTGGTGAAAACAGTATGAAAAATAAAAAGTTTGAGCAAGGCTATGGAGCTATAAGATGAATAGCCATCAATTTCTGACTTTTTGCTTGTTTGCAAAACATTACAAAAACTTTGCCCCGACCGGGGTTCGAACCCGGACCTCTATAAGTCACAAAAAAGAGATCTCAAAAATCTTAATAAATAACTGAGTTATGGACATTTGAATTTTAACCTTAAATCGCTAATATCCCGAAAGAAAATTCTTTTTTCGAAATCTCGATTTCACCATTTTAAAGAGCATGTCGAATAGTACAAATGATCAAGTTTTCATCGAATTTAAAAATCAAAAATTTCTATTGCAGAGGGCAGATCGAGCTTTACAGATAGGCTATCTTAAAAATAATGATTCGTTCGAATCTGAGCATATAATTACCAAACGAATATAAAATTTTAAATTTATTCTTCTCCCCCAACTCAGAGGAAATGCTACAACTGGGAGAACGGCTACGTCCTGCACGGTGGCGGCTTGGAGTTTGAAACGGCAATGCCGCCACCAGCTCATGGATCAAGGGAATGACTTGGCAGTCTGCCTTGTTTCTAACAAGAAGAGGCTGCGAGCGCCGATGTGCTCATTGAGTTAGTTCGTGGTGAATACTCAATAAAACATGTCAAAAGAAAGCGCTAAAAGTAATAAGATATTTTGTAAGCCGAAACTGTGAAAGTCAAGCTGTGCCGGGGGCAAAAATTGGATAATAGGAGAGGAAATATCTAAACCGACTTGTGAAATTGAAAAGTGCACAAGGGGTCAAATTAAATCAGTCGCATTTTTATGGTTTCATATTGAATTGAAATAAAATTTCTCAAATTATGTACTTGCGGTTTCTCATTTAATTAATAATTAAATTTTCTAGTTCATTTTTATTTCATTTAGAATGACAACAATAGCCCACTCTCCAAAGTGCAACCCCGAAGTAAAAATTGAATGTTAAAATTTATAAGATTTTTTTTAAGCCAAAATAATGGCAATTTTAGGACGCAGTTCAAATTTGTCTTTCAAACACCTTCCCCAAGAAGTGTTTTCGCACACATTTCAGAATGGAAGAACGGCACCTTCAGCGAACTTACATGTTGGTGTGGATCTGGAGATGAGAAGGTTGAGGACGACTGCTACCTGAACATGACTGCGGTCCCCGACTGGATCCTCCGTCTCAACCAATTCATTCGCAATCGCGGTGTTGGCGAATCGCAGACGAGCGGGGATAATTTTCCCGTTCAGGAGGTCTCGTCAACAATTATCTTTTGAATTCGCGTTCGAGCCTGAGTATTACGCCTGAGAGTATCTGATTTAGAGATATAAAGAACCCCGAACAAAAACCTTTGAAGATAAGGGGTTAGAAAATATATGTATGGAAGCATGTACCGATTAAACTCTAATCGTAAGTTGATGAGGTGATCACACTAGGTGATGGCAGCCCTTAACACGCCAATTCCAACGACTCCGACTTCCACTCTTCCAACGACCACACCGCATGTTTATTGCTATTTTCCGAGAACTATGAATTTGAAATTTGAACATCGGTTATTAATTAAATTAAATTAAAACAATTAGTTAAAATCATATTATTGTAGCTCGACAACGACGACTTCCTCTTCAACCACGGGAACCACGACATTGCCAACAACTTCTGATACCCTGGAGTAAGGAGATTAGTTCTGCGATCTCAGGAATGATGCATTTAAATGTTGCCGCTTCTTGCAAACAAGGTCCAACTATTTTTGCAACTTTTTCATCATGCCGTCGTAGCACTAATAAAAACATACGCGATCATTTCTTGACAAAATTAATTTAGCCTATCGAAATGTGTTTGTGAAAATAAGCGATTTTATGCAACTTGCCATGACGTTTGCCAGAAGAACCCTAATAATACACAAATAGTACTAAGAATTCTAGAATATTTTTATTCGCGAGAAAGACGCTAATAAAGGATTCCACCGGTTCTATGCAACTTTTGCGTTTTTAAGGGTTTCGCAACGAGAGGAGCATAGTCTAAGCGAAATGGCGTCTTTGGTAGCCGAGGCCAATATATTTTTCTATAGAATAATAGAAATTCCTAGAAAAAAAATTGATTCGTGTAAGTCGCTTAATTTCAGCTTACTCCCGAATCGAGAAGTCAAATTGACGATATTTTTTTATTCACGCATTTGTGCGTAGAAAAGATGCCAACTAATCTTCCGAAACCAAGAAAAAACTGCTCTACGTATTTTAGAGATGAGAGCACGACAACAACAGAAGGAGCAGATGGTCAACTTTCCGACGACGAAGAAGACTTGTTCGAATTTAAAATTAACCTTGATGCCTGAAATAATTTAACTCACGGGAATTTCATATTTTGAAGACAAGCATCGTAAATTCATTTTTTTAATGGACTGTTAGGGCTTTGCCTTTTCAAGGTCCCCTGAAGCCTGGTTCGGGATCTACTTCGCCGTCCTCTTCAGTGGACTGCTTATCGGCGGAATTTCTTTTCTCGTCATCTACAATTTTCTTTGACCATCATTGAATAAATCCTCAGTTTATTCCATTTTATCTCGGAAAATCTTAAATGGTCACGGCTAGAATGTGTCTTAATTTAGAAGGATTCTTCAAGATCTTAACATTTTCCGTAGGTGAATAGTCGAATTCAAAAGAACTTTTTATCTCCAACAATCGTGTTTTTTGTTCAAATTAAAATTGAAAGAAACAACTTTGTCAATTTATCGAAAGCTAAACCGAAAACCGTTTAGAGAAGTCATGCCATCGTCACTGGATTTTAGAGCCGTCAAAGAAAATAATAAAATAAGCAGGCCTCCTCTTGAATATATTGATAGCTGATGGAAACGCAGATGTTTGCGGGCGAGTTGTGGTCCTCGAACGTTGCTGTCATTGTCGGTTTTTGCAGTGTGCGTTGAGTTTGTGCAATGTGAAGATGGTGAAAAAAGTAGGGGAAAGTGCTGTCGTCCTGCGAGACTTACGACACTGTTCAAAATAGCAGTTCACTTGATAATTTACATATAGTTTTTATGAATAGTGTTCTATTTGCATCTGTCTAAAAGTACTTCAAGAAAGTCTGAACCATACCATTTTTTTATACTTGTTACAAAGCACACAAAATATGGCTCGGCCAAAAGTTTTTACAGTAGCTGTTTCAACCCTGCTTTTCACACGCTCTCAAACCAGGACAAGGGCCAAATATTTGAAAATGGTCCTAATGTACTACTGTAAAATCATCCGGTGCATGGTTCCTTTAAGTTTGCACGCACTGCATCTCCTTCAAAATGATTCATATGGCGAATGCGGAGGCACAATATATTCCTAAAATTCTAATCCTTCCTCAAGAGAGCAGTTGGAATTCAATGCCTCGTAAAAATAGAGCGGGACGATTATTCTTTAAAAAACGGCCAACTAATTTAGACCTTGTTTGGAACCAAAAGAGGCCATTTTAGTGTTTCTTTTCTCCAATTTTTTCTCTTTCAATTTCTCCAAAAAAGTTTTTCTCTTTCAATTTCTCCAAAAAATTTCAATTTCAATTTCTCCAAAAAAGTAAAATGTTGGTGTGAATTTGTAAAGGAGGATACGGTGGATGACGACTTAACATGACTGCGATCCGCGACTTGATCCAGCCTCTCGACTACTTTATTCTAAATCAAGGTTCGGACGAATCGCAATAGGGCTCGATGATTTTTTTCCGTTCATGAAGTTATCGCCAATGATTATAGGAGCAATCTTTCGCCACTGCCACTGTAAGCCCAGTTATCTGTCAAGTCTTTGGAAGGTTGAGATACTCCCAACTCATTGTCAGTGCAGGCTCTCTAGTGTTGGCCAGTTGTCTCATCGGGAACCCGCCATCCATGAACATTCCACTCAGCACTGGTCTTTTTTCCTACTCATCAAGCTAAAAACCCTATGGTATCACAGTTTGGAGTCGAATAAGGGACGGAAAGAGGCAAGTGGCAAAAAGAAAACTAACGAAAAGAAAAACAACTCTATCAATTTCCTTTGGGAATTTTTCATGCACTTCTACACGTTGAAGAGTACAGACCATTTATCAAGATTTTTCTTAGTGCAAATTGGTATTTAAATTAATATAGTTTCGATACGATTTTCAGGAGGGCTTCATTTGAAAATGTTCATTTTTTCAGGTAAAATGATTCTCGCTCACTTCACCCGACTGCCTGCTCGGTGCTCGGTTGGCTGCTCTGATTCTCTTCTTCTCCCCTACTCCCTCTTTCTCTCTTTCTCTACCTCGCCGTCCCTCGTTCGATGCCGCTTCTCAAGGCCTTCTTCATCGTGCTTTTCTGCCTGGGTTTATTTGCACAAGAAGAATGCGAAGATCTTCGCCGTGAGATTTTCAAGGTTAGGCATAGTGAGAAAAAGGAAATGATGGCTGACAAATAATTATTTTTATTTGTTCGACCTTAATCTTAATTAAATAACATTATCAATTTTGATATTTGTATTGATCTACGCAATTTCAATGTTTGAATTTAATCTGCTCCCAAACTCAGAGGAATTGCTACAACTGGCGGAACGGCCACGTATGCCAAGTGTCTTGCTCATGGACTTGGATTGTCAAGCAGTGCTACCACACGTTCGTGGACCCAATGAATGCTCAGCAAAGCTGCAATTCCGTATTGCCGAAGCGAAGCATTGCCATTTGGGTTAGTTTAGTGCGAATCCTCTCTATGAGAGGTCAATCTGCCCCGGGTGAATATATTTTAGATTTAAACTAACAAATGTTTATGGGGCTTGGGCATTTTAACGAAGTTAAGACGGTTCAATTATTCTCTATTAATTTCTTCTCAACGATATTCAAAAGTAACTCGAACCATTCTCCTGCTTCCGGGTTCAGGCTCTCCACGTGAATATCAGAAACCGAAAAAAATTGGGAACTCTTAGTACTACTTTTGATTATTTTTATTCGACCTCGGGCGGAGGCCAAATAGACGATATTTATATTCAAAAGCAAAAAGGATCAATTCTCCCCGGAAAGCAGAGGAATAAGGGTTTTTTCTACTTTTATTAAAGTTTGAAAAGTCATGAAAATTAGTCAGTAAAAAAATTCTAGCGATTTTCTTTCACTCAGGGTGGAGATGTGTTAATTTATTCAAATTAGTACTTTGAAGGTTTCTTCATTAATGGGCCTGCGCGTCCCTGTAGAATTGGGTCAATACGTGTCATAGTAGTAACAATTAGCTAGACTCTCACAATCAGTACATGAAAAAAGGCTGATTAAAAGGATTGTTCGACAAAAAAGGCTGATTAAAAGGATTGTGCAAGAAAAAAGGCTGATTGATGGAATTGTGCACATGCAAATGCTTATTAACAGGATTCTGCAAGTCTAATTAACAAGATTTCGAAATTTGGAAAGCTGGCTATGTGGATTCTCTTCATTTTATGTATATTCGTGTTTCTCTTTACTTGTCTTTTTTATTTGGCGCCTATAGACATACTATAATGAAGAAGCTTCTTTTATCAGGAAGTACGCTTTGTCGCCGATCTTACTTGTAGTTTGATGTTGTTGCTGCCAACAAGTGAGCCAAGAAAATCTCGCACGTTTGGCAATTCTCGTTCCCTTTGAGGTTTTCCTGCTTTTATCCCTTTTATTAGAAAATGTTTTTTTCTATTACATATTTATTCGAACATTTCTCTTTTTTTGTCGGATTCAAGAGGATGGTGCTGACCCTGCCGTTCTCGTACTTGCCATGACGCAACTAGAACCTTCTCGTCGTTCTTTTCGCTAGTTTATGATGATTATTTTAACAGTTGCCAGTGTTATTCCTTTTAGAATGAAGTAAGGTCGTCAACAGAATCTAGTGACTGCAGTACGCGAAGTGCGACTCTGATTGGTGTCGCACCTAGCGACATTCATGCGAATGATAACAATAAGGTTTTGCTCTTTTTGTTTTAGCTAACTTGTTTCCATTTTCTGTTTCTGATACCCATTTTCTTCGAAAAGAAGAATAAGCTATATGGCCAGCGAAACTCGCTTGATTGAGGTGATGGAGCGCGTATGCAAGAAGCGCGGTCTCGATCGCACATGCGGGCTGCTCGATCAAGAATTCAAGGTTGAGAGAATGTTTTTATTTGTCGTAATTATATATGGTGTTTATACATAGGTGATTCAAGTTGAATTAGAAGTATGAGGATATGTAGCTGCTTTTCTTTATTTATGCAACAGCTGGTGGAACTCTAAAGATTTTGTGACCGGTGTACCCGCTTTGTTACTGAAGCCGTTACTACTTTCGTTAGCTTTCCTGTTGAAAAGGGGAAGGGTTTATTTAAAAAAGAATAAAGAAAAAGAAAAGCTTTTTTTGAGAAACTAGAGCGTTTTTGTTGTATTTAAGTAGGCTTGTTGAAAGCGAGAAACTTGTTTTTTTTTATAATCAACTAGCTTTCTTCAGCCTGATGGAACTCTCTGAGCATAGTCTTCGCCGGCGATGCACCGGTCGAGCACTCCTCCTGCTCATCTATTGCGGAAGCATTCGAAAGAGGTTTTTTTATATTTGTTGGTGAAGTTTTATTTACTTCACAGGGTTACTGTATACTTTATACCGTATCTTAGTCGTGAACCACAACCTTCTTACAAAATAATTTTGCTAGTTCGCGAACTTTAATAGTATTTTATTCAGCAAACAAATATTCTTTGTTTACTAGGTTCGTGCTGCGCTGCCTTGCTAGAGGTCCGCAACGCGACCGCATCGCGCAGTACGAGCAGCCTCCTCATTGTCATCAGGAAGGTAAGCGTGCGGGCTATATATATTTTTTCTTTTTATTTGGTTTCATCTTGTATTCCGATTTTCCCTCCGCAGTGTTGAAAATTTGCAATGTCTTACCTTTTGAGATGCCCTGGCGGAGTGTGCTTCCCTTGATGGTTTGCCTGACGATCTCCTCAGCCTCTCCTCCCTCCACGCTAGAATGGCTGATCTGCTTCAGGAGAACAACTACGATGCGGTTGGATATTTCTTGCTGCTTTTGGTCTATGTTATATCAATGTCTCGTTAAATTCTACTCCAAACACTTTCGGTAGATGCCATTATCCATTACTTACTCCCCCCTCTCCGCTCTCTCTCTCTCTCTCTCTCTCTCTCTCTCTCTCTCTCCTTCCAGACCGTGCTCTCTCCTCTCTCTGATGATGCCTGATGTCCTGACAGGCCCTTTGGTTGCCCGCCGCGTCGGCTTCAGTGACTCTTTCTCGCGACTCGGTTATGAAAGAACTGCGAGAAGCCAACTTCGACCTCGCAGTCACGGGACTCTTCGATCTCTGCGGGCTTGGTTCGTTGACCCGTTCCCTTCCCTCCCTCCCTCTCTTTTCTCCAGGTCTGTTACAAATCCTAAAACCCATAAATTCATTACGTTTAGTTCAAATATGTATTTGAAACAATTAATTCTTTTTAATTAATTAAAATACTTATTAAAAACTATATTGGTAATGCCAGATGTGCCAGCGACACACGGAACTCCGCTCGAAGCTGGAGCTGCTCAAGTCGCGGATCGATGGCTGGGAACGCAGCGATCGGAGTGGAAGTGGTGGTGGCCAGCCAGGCAAGGCCGTCCCCCTCTCCGCCGCAGCCATCATCGATCTCTTTGCCGCCTCCTGACCCTGAGAGGGTGCCATCAATGACCCTAACAAGGGTACTCTCATGCCCCCTCCCATGTCCATTCCCACCCTCTCCCTCCCTTGCCGTACAGTTTTTGTGTCCCTTCTCTCATGCATTGATTGTGCGCCCCTGTTTTGTCATATAAACTTCGTTGCCGGTCATGGTCTTTCTTTTCTTCTCTCTTTTTCTCTTTTCCTCGCTTCTCTCTCGCTCTCACCTTGTCCCTGATTGTCACACGCCTCTCATCATAGAGGCACTTATAGCATACGGTTATGTAACAAGGCCACTCCTTCTTGCACGTGGATCTGTTTTATGTCTTAGTTTTTTTTCTATAGGTCGCCCCTTCCCATTTTTTTCTTGTTCTGTTTTGCCGTTCTATTCTAGGGAATCCATAATTTTTTTTCCTTTTTTCTCGCATTCAAACAATATTTGCTCATGTCGATGCCTACTAAGCTGTCCTTCCATGTACTAAGTGTATTACTGAGTGACTAACCTATACTTTTTAGACCGTTATTGTAATATTTCTTACACTTTTAACGTTTGTAAGCCACACATAAAGACAGTTTTATTAATGCGCTTCAACCGCAATGAAATATGCAGCCCTGAGAAATTAAAGACAGTGCATGGTGCATTTCACAAAAAGAATCCTGTTAATCAGCCTTTCAGCGTCGTGAAAAAGGCTTATTGGCAGGCCTTTTAATAAGCCTTGCGCAATCCTGTCAATAAGCCTTTTTTCATTTACTGAGCTTGTGTTGGCAGGCCATACAGTGCCCCAAAGGGTTTGAGGGTGAGGGTCCAAAATTTTCCTAAATGGGCCGAAAATTCGGACCCTGACTAGTTATTTGAAATGGCCAAGGGTACTGAGGAACTTTTAAATGTACATATGTATATGCAGGGTCTCTTGGACGTATGTGCTCTCCAGGAGGCTCTGTTCTTTTGTATATCCGTGGAAGTAGCATAAATAAGGGTCTCCGAACAATGCCTATTTTTTCTGAACTACGCCTATATTTTCAATGGGAAACCGATAATTCCATATAATTCGTTGGGACACCAGAAGGCCGTAACATTAACATGTATAACTACATATGTACATATGTGACGGTGCCAACTAAAAAAAGGTGATTCTGGAGTTTTTGACCTGCATTGTGTGAGTAATACGCAAAAAATGTTTAAGAATTTTGATCATAAAAGTACGCGTGCAAAAGTACCCAAAATTTCTGGGCAAAAATGTACGTATATAAAAGTGCTCAAACGTTTTGGGCAAAGGAAGTCTACAAAAATGCTACTTTTTAACAAGCTGAAATGAAAGACCAAATTCTAAAAGAAATACGCAAAAGTATACTCATAAAAGAAAAAAAAAATTAAGAACTGAAATAGGAGCACTATCGTAAGGAATGAAACACGAGAAGGTCCAAATCAGCAGTGTTAAACAAAGACATCTTAATAAGAACAAAAGCAAGGCAAAAGAATTAAATGACAGAGAAAAAAGTCAATTACACTATTTAATCATGAACTGACGCTGAAATGTCTTCTTTATCCTTTCTAAATGCGATTGCTTCTCCGATGACATCGAGTTCATCGAGAGATAACTGAACAAAGAGGTAATACACGAATCAGAAATCCTCTCTTAATATCATTCGTTAAATATTCGTTTGCTGAAACTTGCCCCGGAGGGTTATTTGATGCAAGGAAACCGAATCTGAAGTCCGTATTGCTGGATACCGCCAATTTCGAAAGTTACGGTAGGTTTACGGTAAATGACAAATCTGCTCTAAATGGGCTCCTCTACTCAAACGATATTTTCTCTGAGCAGGGCTTTTATATACGTACATTTGAGTTCATATTTCGTTCCAATTTCTGCTTACTTTTATACAAGTATAAAGTTGATCAAATATACTGCAATTTTGTACACGTACATTTTTGCAGACATTGTAAAAATCTCACAAAGAAGGTCAAAAACTCGAAAACCACCGTTTTTTTAGTTGGCAGCCCTCATCTAAAGATCATTTTTCTTCTACTTTTAAATCCAAAACAATGGTCATTTTATTGTCTGGCTCCAATTTTTTTCAAACACGTTTCAGAGTTGATGAACGGCACCTTCAGCAGAATGTCATGTTACTGTGGAAAGTATGGAGAGTGGAATGATGACTGTTATCTGAACCTGACTGCGATTCCCGACGCGATTGATCGTCTCAAAGACTTCATTCAAAACCGCGCTCCTGGCAAATCGAAGGACTGGATGTATGTTCCCGTTCATGAGGTTATCCCGCCACACCAAAAGGACAATTAGTGATCGGTGACACAAATAATTAAAAAAAATTTTTTTAATATATATGTATGTACGTTGAAGAGGTAAACTCAAACAAAATTTGTGACACTAGGCGATGGATGCCCTTAAAAAGCCAATTCCAACGACCGCGACTTCCACTCTCCCCACGACCACACGGCATGTTTTCTCACTGTTTGCTATTTTACAAGAACTACACATATGAAATTTGTACAGCGGTTATTAATTAAGTTAAATTAAAAGAAATCATTTTAAATTATACATATTATTATAGTATGACAACGACGATTTCCTCTACAACCACGCCAACCACGACACTTACAACGACTTCGGAAGCCCTGACGTTAGCAAATATGTTCTGCAGTGTCATTTATTATTCCAGTATACTGTAAAATGTAAAAAAGTAATTTATGTTGGCGTGAGGGACAATAGATTTTTGATATTTAAATTGTATAGTTTATCTAACTGGATAAGTATTTTAAAGTGACATG
Source organism: Allodiplogaster sudhausi (assembly GCA_945643635.1). Taxonomy (NCBI): domain Eukaryota; kingdom Metazoa; phylum Nematoda; class Chromadorea; order Rhabditida; family Diplogasteridae; genus Allodiplogaster; species Allodiplogaster sudhausi. Next base: position 288,564 of record CALZFC010000268.1, read on the forward strand.
ACGTAATATAAATCAATTTGGATTTTTTGGACAACCATGTTGATTGCAACGATATTGCCTCAATTTTCAGCTCAATGACCCCGACTTCTTCAGGCGATTCGGCAGCCACTAAGAAGTTAGTTGGAAAGTTCCAGTGAATATATTAAAAATTAACCTTTAAAACTTTATTTTTTATTATTAAAACATTTTACATTTTAGCGAGACTATTCCACAAACTGAAGAACTGCCCTATTTGGCGTCTATCACCACGTCTCCGGTAAAAATAACTATTCAACAAACATATGTAATCGATTTTCAATTAAGTTACCTTAATACAACGGAAGTCGATATTTGTTTAAAGTCCTTTTACGGAAGTTAAGATTGGCAATTTCCTTTCCAGTTCTTCTGGTTTGCCGTTGTGGCAATTTCCTTTCCAGTTCTTCTGGTTTGCCGTTCTGCTCTTCGCATTCACCGTGAACTTTTCTCTGGCTGTCATTTGTCGTTTCTTCTACGCAGTCCGAATTATTCTCTCCTCTCTATAAGAGAAAATTAAACGGGTTGTTTTATATGCTTATTTGTCGAGACAACTCACTGGGGTTTGGTTGGAATAGTTTTTTTTAAACAAAAACCGTCGAAATCCAAGCAGTAATTCACAATTTACCTCGTTTGCATTTAAAAGAGCGATTAGGTCAATTTTCGATATCAAGCTTTTGGCCGGTTTATGCCTTACAAAAAATAAAGGGTTCTTAAGAGGATCGAGGAGCGCCTGCCCCGAGGAATTTTTGTTTAGTATAGCGTTGTAAACTTTATGAGGGATATATCTAGTGTTCATAACGAAGTCTAGGCGGTCAGAAAGTTTTGAAAAAATTTTTTTCACTTAGATATAAGTCGTAATGTTCATAAACTTTGGATGATCATATCTAACGTTATACTTAATATTTCTCTATATTCCTTTCACTGTTCGATTAATTGTCGAAAACTACACAAAAAAGTCCCAGATGACCATATTCGAAAAATTAAAATTGTTATAATTTTTGGTCAATTGAATTTTTTGAAAAGTGGTTTTCAGGCAATGACTTTTTTTGGTATGCATTTCAAAAAAACCGAATCATCCATAAGAAAGAGCAGGAAAAAATACACCCAATATGTCTCTGCGACGAAAAATCTCGGATACTTTTTTGGGTATCTGCATTTGAATATGGGTTTCTGAGCAAATTTTGGCTTTGGCTGCAAACCATAATTTCTTTCAAAGTTCATCAATTTTAATACCGAATAGTCCATTCGATGTAATTTTTTATCCTCATTAAAATGGTATATACTTTGTACGCAAAAGAAATTAGTCTAAAGGCCTAAAATTGACTTTTTGTGTTTTTGGCCAAATTCTGGTGTTAAAATACTCATTCTTTGGACCATTAATGGGTCATATTGACCGAATTACAACATAATATTTATTCTACAAGAAAGAGCGGTTAAAACTGAGTCGGATACAGCTTTTTAATCAAAATCTGAGGATACTTTTTTGTGAATATGTATTTGAATGCTGACCGTTGAAGACGACATTGCATCATATTTTTTGGCAATTATTTCAAATTAGTTCTTTTGAAACATCTTGCACCCAATGATGGGTATTACAGGATTCTTTGAAGTTCTTTCATGATATAACACTCAAAAGTACTTTAAAATTCAAGAAATTTCATTTTTACGAGCCTAGAAGGCGAAATAAATGTATGAAAACTCCTTCGAAGCCAACTATCAGGTCATTTGTGAATCGGATTACCAAAAATGTCATAACAATCGAAAGAGCAGAGACTTTTACATAATATATCCTTCGATGAAAATGCAAAACCTGTACACTTTTCAGAAATCTTGAAATTTCGAAAACAATCGGCGACAGGATTCGACTATTTTGAGCTATTCTGCGAAAGCTGGTACCAATGAAACTTATGTTCTGAAAACTGTACCATTAGGTTGTTTGAGACGAGATACATAAATTTGACGTTCATTTTCTACTTTTGAATAACATCCATGGTACGCTTGATCGAAATGAAATTTTTCTGCTTATTGTATTATATGTATATATCCCTCATAAAGTTTAAAACGCTAAACTGAACAAAAATTCCTCAGGGCAGGCGGCTATACAAGCCTCCTTGAGTCTTACAGAGAGGCTCTCTTGAAGCATTGATTTTGCATAACACATACGCGGGATTATACATGTCAATGATGTCACATCTATTTATTTTTGTACGAATAAATAAGTAAATCGATTTATATTGAATTATGGTTTTAAGAGCTCGAGGTTCTTAATCTTGGAAGAACACGGGACTTATGTAGGATTGAATGAAATAAGAACGAGCACAAATCCAAACCTCTTCTCCTGTAATGTCAATCGATGCGCTATAATTGATTAATTTGATGAGGAATTTGTCAAGATTCAGAGGTATTTTTTCTCAACGGATGCCCACTACCTGAAGGTCGTAGCTGTTAGCAAAAGCATGATTCAACAAGAACCTTAAATATTGCACACTTGGCCGGCCTTCTGTTTGATAGGCGACGCATAGTCTCCGTACGTGGCAGTGAGCGCCGGTTGCGGAAACCGAACAAGTAAGTGAAAGAGCGAGGGAAAGGGAGGGAGAGAAAGAGAGAGAAAGAGAGAGAGAGAGAGAGAGAGAGAATGGAAGAAAGATGATGAGTGCCCGAAAAGGGTGGGTTGAGTTGGTATAAAATGTATTACATAAAGAATCGAAAGTAGAGATATAGAGAGAAATGGGGACGAATTGAATGAGAAAGAAAGTGAGAGAGAGACACAAAGAAAACGAAACTGATATAACCCGCTTGACGATCTCGTTATAAGCTTACAACCAACATTTATCTATTAAATCAAATTCTGTCATGCTTGCATATTCCTGGATTTTTTTTATAAGATTACAACTACAGGGTCTCTCTATTGCCAGTGGTCTATTGCGAAATGCGCCAAGAGTTACACTCGTTTTATCAAGTTTTTTTTTCGTCAAATCATATCTATCTTTCGTAAATCTCGGGTTGTTTTATCATCCATATTCGCTTTTATGAATCTACTTTTTCACCTTTTATTAACTTACTTTAACCACGTTTTATTAATGTACCTTTTCATTCTTTTCATTAATCTCCTATTTTCCAAATTCGTATATCCAAAACAGCAGCAAGACATTTGAAAACAAAGACTTGCTCACTTCACCTGACTGCCTGGCCGGTGCACGGTTGGCTCCTCCGATTCTCTTCCACTTCTTTCTCGCCTTCCCTCTCCTTCAATTCTCCCTCTTTCTCTGCCTCGCTGTTCCTCGTCCGATGTTCCTTCTCAAGACCTTCTTCATTCTGCTTTTCTGCCTTGGTGCATTTGCTGAAGAAGAATGCAAGACATTCTCACCCAGAGAATCCAGTGTTAGGCTTTTAAAAATAAAAAAGGCCATTATAGCGATTAATAGTTTTAAATAATAGTTTCATTTTGAAAAATTGTCTAACTCCGCCCCTCAGAGGAGCTGCTACAACTGGAAGAACGGCCACGAATGCGACGTGTCCTGCGAGTTCGTTGCTGTCCAGCAGTGGTTCGAGGCGCCTATGAATGTCCTCCAAGAGTGCCACGCTCTCGCCGTCATTGAAGAGCCCGACTGCGTTTTGGGTTCGTTTAGAGTGAATCCCCTCTGTGGCTGGTCAAGCTGCCACGGGTGAATTCATTTACGATTTTGACTACCATCCGTTTGTGGGCTCTAGTCTTTTCTTAAAAATTTCTTGTCGACATTATGGCTTCTGATGAAATACTGCGATATTCGAAACTGAAATCGAATACGCTGTCAGTATGTAAAAAATTCAGTATATCAAATTATTATTTTAAATATCTCGAATTTCATATTAATTTCTAACATTTCCAATTGTTTGAATATTGGGGAGTTTTTAAAGTGTAGTCCAATTGTAAAAATAAAATCTAAAAAGAAGGTTTCAAAGATGTTATGTCCAATGAAAAATTCACTTTATTTTACATGTTATCTTTGGAGACTAAATAAACTAATTGATTAGTTGGTGAAAAAGTTTTTTCAACTATGTTTCAGAGTGGAAGAATGGTGTCATCGAGAGACTAATATGTTTGTGTGGATATGATAAGGAGACGAAGATGGATGATGATTTCTACCTGAATTTGGCTGCGATCCCCGACCCTATCCGGCGTCTCAACTATTCTTTTCGAAATCTAGAGGCCAGCGAAAAGAAGAAGCATTATATGAATCTTCCCATTCACAAGGTTATCCGCGACAAATATAGCAGACAATCTTCTATATTTTCATTAAAAAATATATACGCAGAAAAATATCTGTCGGCTTATTCGGTGGAGCTTAAGGAGGCTCTCGCAATCCGTATGCAAATCTGTTAACACTGCGGAATATCCGTAAATTTGTTGTTCATATGAGGCATATGTAGCGAAATCGTGAAAAGCCAAGTGCGATATATAAAGAAAGAGCTGGCACCGAAAACACCTCAGTGAATATATATTTAATGATAGATATATCATACATGTCTGTAATTAAAAGAAATAGATGTATACGTTGAAGAGAAGAACGCAAACTAAATTTGTAACACTGTAACACTAGGTAATGGAAGCCCTTAACAATCCAATTCCAACGACTACGACTTCCACTCTTCCAACAACCACAAGGCATGTCTTCTCATAATTTGCAATTGTCCAAGAACGTGACATCCGACATTTGAGCAGTAATTCTCAATTAAAATCTACTTATTTTTAGAGATGAGCGCACTACAACAACCGATGGGGCAGATGGCCGACTTTCCGACGACGAAGAAGACTTGTTCGAATTTAAAATCAACCATGAAATTATTTAGCTCACAGCAATTTTACATTTTGAAGACAAGCATCATAAATTCATTTTTTTAATGGACTTCGGGCTTTGCCTTTTCAAGGTAACTTGAAGCCTGGTTCGGGATCTACTTCGCCGTCCTCTTCACTGGACTGTTGATTGGCGGAATTTCTTTTCTCGTCATCTACAATTTTCTTTGACCATCATTGAATAAATCCTCAGTTTATTCCATTTTATCGCATAAAATCTTGAATGGTCACGGCTAGAATGTGACTTAATTTAGAGGGATTCATCAAGATCTTAACGTTTTCCATAGGTGAATAGTCGAATTCAAAAGAATTGTTTTTTTCTCTCCAAGAATTGCATGTGTTTTTGTTCAAATTAAAATTGAAAGAAATAATTTTGTCAATTGATCAAAAAAAACCGAAAAACCGTTTAGAGAAGTCATGCCATCGTCACTGGATTTTGGAGCCGTCAAAGAAAATAATAAAATAAGCAGGCCTCCTCTTGAATATATTGATAGCTGATGGAAACGCAGATGTTTGCGGGCGAGTTGTGGGGCGAAACGTTGCTGTCATTGTCGGTTTTTGCAGTGTGCGTTGAGTTTGTGCAATGTGAAGATGGTGAAAAAAGTAGTGGAAAGTGCTGTCGTCCTGCGAGACTTACGACACTGTTCAAAATAGCAGTTCACTTGATAATTTACATGCATTTCACATTCGAAGATGCTCTTCTTATATCGCATTTTGTCCGCCGAAGTATTAAATTCTTTAAAGGATGTCGAATGTTTTGCCAAACAATTCAAACTAGTCATTTGACCCATGAAATATCCCGTGTGGAACAAACCAGTTTGTATTATATTTTGAATAGGGACCGTGAAGGGCAAGTTCCACAAAGAAAACAATCGAAAGGAAAACAACCCTGTCCTTTGAATATTTTTTATTGCACTTCTGCACGTTGAAAAGTAAAGGACATTCATCACATGAGAAGTAGACAACTTTTCACCAAGTTGTGTTACGTGCAAATAGAAATTTATAAAGTTCATACCAATACTATTTTCAGGAGAGATTCATTTTAAAAAGTTCATTCTTCAGGAAAAAAAGATTCTCGCTCACTTCATCCGACTGCCTGCTCGGCGCTCGGTTGGCTCCTGCGATTCTCTTCTCCCTCTTCTTCCCTTCTCCCTCTTTCTCTGCCTTGCCGTCCGTCGTCCGATGCTGCTTCTCAAGGCGTTCTTCATCGTGCTTGCCTGCCAGGGTGCTCTTGCAGACGAAGAATGCAAAACAGGGATGGGAAATATCATGAATGTCAGTGAAAAAAGGAAAGGCTTAAAAATATCTTAAAGTTTAACTTTCAGTTAACCAATCAATTTGAAGATTTCTTCTCCCCATTCAGAGGGAGTGCTGCAACTGGAAGTACGGCAACAAATGCGATGTGACCTGCGGTAAACCGGCTTTGTCTTGGCTTTATCATCGGCAGTGCTACCATCACTTCGAGAGCCCGATGAATGTGATGCAAAAGTGCAAAACTGCATGGAATACGAAAGATCCGCACTGCGATTTGGGTTTGCAAGTTCAGAGACTGCGCAACATATTTAGGAGCCGCTTTTCCAAATCGGCAATAATGCTTCCTCCATTTTCCATATTGGCAATAGCGCTTCACCTCATTTTGCAAATCGGCAATAACGCTTCTCCCCGAAAGTTGAACTACTTATTTTTTACGGCAATATGAGCACGCAGCCCCCCCTTTTTTCGGAAAAGGTGGTGAAGCACTATTGCCAATTTGAAAATGGAGGAGGCATTATTGAATATTTGGAAAAGCGGCTCCCGAATATGTTGTTCAGTCTCCGAGCGGCAAGACAAAGCCCAGAGACGAATGAAGTGCGACGCTATATGTGGTCTACATAAACTGTTTAGCCGGGGATACAATAATTATTTAGCTAAAAAGTTGAAGTTACAATTACGATACATCAGAGTAGTCGTGTTAGGAGTTTTCATTTTCAACCCTTCTTTAAACTGATTTGTTGATGAGAAAGGTTGCAATGCTATTATTTTATGATACATTTAATTGTTCAAATAATTTTCTTCTTATTTTTAAGCCAATATAATGTCCACGTTAAACGCAATAGTTTACCCAAAAACTTTTCAAAATCATTTCAGATTGGAAGAACGGTGTCTTCAGCAAACTAACATGTTGGTGTGAATATGAAAATGTTGGTGAGGATTGCTATCTGAACTTGACTGCGATCCCCGACCGGATCGAGCGTCTCAACTACTTCATTCAAAGTCGCGGCCTGTTGAAACTCGCGGTAAATGGCTCGGTGAATCTTCCAATTCATCAGGTTATCCCGCTCAAAAAGGAGCTTAATCAATAGTGATCGATGATAAATATAATTAAAAAATCATGTATTTGAATACTAAAATCTACGTTGAAGAGGTGCACTCAAGCAAAATGTATGACAGTAGGCGATGGAAGCTCTTAAAACGCCAATTACAACGACTACGACTTCCACTCTCCCCACGAGCACACGGCATGTTTTCTCATTGCTTGCTACATATTTTACAAGAATCTGACATTTGTACATCGGTTATTATAAATAAATTACTGTTAATTATATTATTATAGCATGACAACAACGACTTCGTCTACAATTACGCCAACCACAACATTGACCGTAACGTTGGAGGCCCTGACGTAAGCAAATAAGTTGATAAGTAAAATGCTGCCATCTCATTGAATATACATTTAAATACTACCTTGTCTAGCAAACATGTTCCAACGACCACAAGGAATTTGTTAATAATTAATAGCTAAAGAAATATGAAAAGAGAGGTAAGCTTCAATTTTCAGCGCAAGGGCCCCGACTATTTCAGAAGATTCTGCAGCCCCTGAGAAGTTAGTTGGAAAGTTCCTGCAATTATAGTAAAAATTAACCTTATTTTTTTATTCTTAAAACATTTCACATTTTAGCGAGACTATTCCACAAACTGAAGAACTGCCCTATTTGGCGTCTATCACCACGTCTCCGGTAAGAATAACTATTAATGGTAAGCAAACATATGAAAGCAATTTTCTACAAATCTACCTTAATACAACAGAAGGCGATATTTCTGTTTAGAAAAACCCTTTACGGAAGTTAAAATTGACAATTGCCTTTCCAGTTCTTCTGGTTTGCCGTTCTGCTCTTCGCATTCACCGTGAACTTTTCTCTGGCTGTCATTTGTCGTTTCTTCTACGCAGTCCGAATTATTCTCTCCTCTCCATAAGAGAAAATTAAACGTGTTACTTTGTGTGCTTATTTGTCGGGACAACTCACTGGGGTTTGGCTGGAAGTTAGAGAACAAAAACCGTCGATAGCTAGTCGTTGTACTTCAATGCTTCGAAATTCCGATTGACATGCGAAGGGAATTAGGCAGTGGAAACCGAAAGACTTTTTCTACCAGTCGTTGTACTTCAATGCTCTCACTTCGTAAAAGATAATAAAACATGTTTTTTTAATGGTTTCATTCTGAGAGAAAAATACAGTTCACGATCGAAGACAAATTATAGTTTAATACTCTATCTAAATGGAAGCTTGAGACATTTTTGTCTCCTCCTATGTCAAACTCTTAAGCCTCCATTACTCGTGGTCCCTGACCATGAGAGTCTTCTCTGTCTTTCTCTTCCGTCTCTCGTCCGATTTGCTTCTCGAGGCTTTCTTCGTCGTGCTTTCCTGCCTTGGTGCATTTGCACACGAAGAATGCGAAACGTACTATCAGTACTTCGTCAATGTTAGGCTTTAAAAGGGTGATGACTTACATATAACGATTTGTTCGTAAACTTTTAATAATAGTATTAATATTAAGCTTCAAACTTAAACACCTCCCCACCTCACATCAGAGGAATTGCTACAGCTGGAGGAACGGTGATAAATGCACAGTGTCTTGCTTGGCACCGGCTTGGGACGCTTTCCGCAAGTGCCATCACGAGCTGTCGAACCCGATGAATGCCCGGCAAACCTGCGTTTCTCCAAAGTTGGAGAAAGCTCCGCACTGCGTTTTGGGTTAGTTGAAAGTGAATCCTCTCTGTGTTGTTTTAAGCTGCCGCGAGTGCAAAGCTAATTGTAAGCACAAAGTGAATTATGTCGAATTTGTTATTGTTTCCTATGTTTTGAAATGAAATTTGTCAAATTACTTGCAGTTTCTTATTTAATTAAAAATTACATGTACCTATATTCCAGTAGAAAAATGAAACTTTAAAGTTTATAAGATCTTTTTTTCTTAATAAAAACCGTATTAGAGTCTCTTTCCTAAATTTGTTTTCCAAACCCTGTGCAGAATGGAAGAACGGCGCCTTCAGCAAGCTTTCATTGGTGTGGATCTGGAAATGAGGATAGATTGGAAGATGACTGCTATCTGAATATGGCTGCGATTCCCTAACCCGATCCAGCGTCTCAACAACTTCCTTCGAAATCGCCGTGCTGGCGAATCGCAAGAGGGCCGGTTGAGTCTTCACGTTCATGAGGTTATCGCCAACTATTATAGGATGTTGACTCCCTATTGAATAATCTCACATGTTTGACTATTAGGCGAGAGAGAGCATCGGATTTGGAGATTTAAAAAATCCTCAGTAAAAATTTTTAGAGCTAAGGAATATTCACAAAACAAATATGAGAATTGCTCAATAAAGTGAGCTACAAAATTCTTATGAGACAGCTTTGGTGATGGACGACATGAGAAGTTAAAAAGGCAATCCCATACAAGTCCACAGAATCAAACAAATGTATTAAACTCTACGTTGAAAAGGTGAATGCAAGCAAAATTTATGAAGCTAGGCGATGGACAAAAACTTCGGAGACCCTGACGTTCGTTAATTATGTTCTACATCGACAATGCGGAATTGTTTTTGTAATAAAAACTATACTGCGAGAATAAAATTACAGTTCGCTTGACTTAAGGACTTCAGCTGTCCCGGAAATTCACAACAGTCCGAGCACTGAATCTGCAGCCCCTGTGAAGAAGTAGGAAAATTGCATTCTTTCTGTAAATTACTAAAACAGCAAATTTTTGTAACTACATTTAAAATAGCAGAAAGACAAAGATGCTAATGAAGAAAAATAATTTTCTATCAAATTTCACTAATTATTTTTTAGTTCGTCTTTTCATAGAGAAGACCAACTGCTGAACCTGAACCCAATTAACACTTTTCCGGTTAGAACAATTTCTAAGTTGATATATGAAGACAATTATATTGTCATCTAATTGTTTTCACTTCTGAGATAAAAGTGAAATTCCATGTGCAGTTCTTCTGGGCCGGCGTGGCCTTCTGCTTCGAAATTGACGAACTCCTCGCATCGTAAAAGAAAATAAAACTTTTTTTATGTGGTTTCGTGCGGAGAGAAAATTAATGGACATTGATCTATCAACAACAGAGTCCATATTCAATAAATTATGAGCACAGGGGGACATGCATAGATTTCGGCAGTTGAACAGCGAAAGGAAATACTTTGCAATCTTTTCTTTGGAAATAAGCACCGCAACGAATACTTTAGCGAGCTTTAATGTCGACTTTCTAGAAGTGCGGTAACCGATTAAGAGAGCCTCTCTGTAAGGATCAAGCAGCCTTCCATGGCCCCGGGGGAAAGTGTCGGAATTCGATAACCAAGTTTTAATGGGGGGAGGGGTACCCATAAGTACTATAAAGACAATTAGGTGGTCAATTTTGTTATAAAAATTTTTTCATTGACTGGGCATGCAATAGTATGTAAAATGTTTAAGTCCATATAACTTTCTGTAAACTTAATATTTTTCTATTTTTCAATATATCCTTAAAATCTCATGACACTAATGTATGGTATACAGAATTCTTCGTTCTATCTAATAATATGTTTGATTGGTTCAGCGGGATATCTCAAAGGCCCATAAATTTGGTTCTCAGTAGTTATTGTCCAATTAATTTTATTCAAAAAAGAGACAATTTTATTTATAAGCTCAAGGGTAACATTAGGCAGATTGGTTCTATACTTTTCTAGGAGAGAATTTAATGGCCAATTCGATGAGATAAAAATAGTTTAAAAAGCATGACTTTAAAAAAAGTTACACTAATTTATCTCAATCAGCGAAAATGCCAGTGCACCAGGTTCAGGTCAAAATTCGAAAACATATATATCCTTCGATTTTCTTCATAAAAACATATCTTGTGTCATTTTTTCTCCTCTTTCATCTCAGCTATTCTCCAGCCTGGAACCGGACCGTAAAATAGACGTTGTGCTCAAAAAACCGATTTTTGAAAAATAAAATGCATAAAACTTGTTAATAATGAAACTTTTTCAGAAAGTCATCAATTACTTTTTTGTGCGCTTTCTGGATACACAACAAATAAAAAAAAGAAAATAGAAAAATATTAAGTTTACAGAAAGTTATATGGACTTAAACATTTTACATACTATTGCATGCCCAGTCAATGAAAAAATTTTTATAACAAAATTGACCACCTAATTGTCTTTATAGTACTTATGGGTACCCCTCCCCCCATTAAAACTTGGTTATCGAATTCCGACACTTTCCCCCGGGGCCATGGAAGGCTGCTTGATCCTTACAGAGAGGCTCTCTTAAATCTCTCTTCTTTCTCTACCCATCAACGGTGCTCGCGACGTGGACAATGACGGCCGTGGACCCGGCAGGGTGCGACGCCTTCCTTGCGGCGGTGGCTCCTCGCTTGAGTCTGCTCACAATCAGCATCAGCATCCTCGGCCGATACTCGTTGGTGAGCACGACGACGACGAGCGGGTCGAGCGCCGGTGGCAGGCACGCGAGGATGCACGAGTGCATCGGAGTGGAGAAGAGCGACAGCGCATTCCCGACCACCTCCACGAACGGGATGCACAAGCAGACGACCGGGATTAGGGCCTGCGATCAAATGGAGTTTTGAATTCCCGCTCTTTTTCCAGATCACTAAGCAACTATAGAGATTTCAATTGGATCCAAAATTGTGTTAGATAAATCACAGGGAAGTTTCCATTAGATTAGCTAATATTCTTGAAATTATTGTTCATTTGTTGACATTATTCCATATAAATTTTTGTACATGCTATGTTGACATTATTGAAAATAAAACATTGTTATACGTTATTGACATTGTTGCATATAAACGATTGTATGTACATAAATAGGTAGATGTGTAAGTTTCTGAAAAAAAGGATATAAAAAACGACCTCGAGCAACAGAATGAGCACAGCTCGCTGATGCATTCGCTTGGTGCGCGCGGAGAGTTTCGAGCGTCTCAAGTAGACATGGACTCGCATGCCGTAGACGGACATTGTCAAGCAGCACAATGAGACAATCACGATCATTGCGCCAAAGCTGGTCAGCTTACGCAAGGCGTTCTAGAAAGAAAAGGAAATAAAATCTCATGTTAGAATTGCGTATTAACCCGTTGACGTATACATATGTACATACATCGTATTTGTGTGAAAAATATGCATATACATACATATGTATTCCTTTAAATAGGTTGGCGTCTCTGATGTGCAAAAGGTACATAATTTTTTTTTTAATTTTTGTTATGGTTAGGGCGAACAAAGAGGAGACAAGAAAGTATATTTACGGTGTAGTTATTCTGAATATATTACGATATTTTATATTGATATCCACTTGCCTAACCTCCTCTAGGATGTACGACATGAAGTTGACGCCGTCCGGAATGTTTGTTAAGTTCTTTCCGTGTGTCTGCACAAAAAGAAATTGTGCCGCCGGTGTTCACAATGGACATTAACAATATTGTCAAGACGGAGTCAACAAATAGTTTATCATAGAAAAATAATTGTTCTCGCAATGTTCTCAATTGCTTCATTATAATCATTACGATTAGGAATTACATATTTCTTTGGGTCTTTGCAAATTTTGCATGAAAGTAACTTTTTTCATACATATTCTCCATCTTTAGATTCATTTTATCTACAAGTGCAAGGTGCCCATATGATCTACAAGGTGCCCATATTATCTACAAATTGCCCATACGATATGATCTATAAGATGCACAAGTGATCTACACAGGGTGCCCATGCGACCTAAAGCGTGCTGAAAAGATCTACAAGGTGTCAATATTATTTGCAAAGCGCAATTTGATCTACAAACTGCCGACCGCAATATCCTCTGGATAGACGACGTCCAAGAACGGACAGACACTGAACACGCCGGCCGTAACGGCAACGAACATGCACACGAGCAGAAATGTCGGCCAGCGGATGAAGAATTCCGCTCGCGGCGAACTGATGAGCAACGAGAAAAATATTCTCATCTACTTAATTTTCCGTTAAGTTAAACTAATTAAGGGATCTTTTTTCATTATACTGCTTTAATTTGACATTCATTCGCCTGCGAATGTTCAAGCTGCCCGAAAAGATTTAGCAATCATGTGAATATTGAGTTCCTTATGTGGGCATATAAAATATGAAAATGTTAAAGTTAGCAAGCAAAAATAGTGCAAATCACTACGAATTATAAAAGAAACCAAAAAAAGTAAAATCATTTGCTAGGCCAATGGTTCTTTTTAACTTGACAACGAGCAGATAGCGAAAGATGAAGCCGGTCACGACGAGTGCGAGGTTAAAACAGAACGAGAAGTAGAAGGCGCCGATGAAGCCGTACGAGATGTCGCTCGACGCGGCGAACCCGATAAAGTGAGCGACCAGCGCGCCGTCCACGAAGAGATAGCGCTTTAAAATGTTTTTTTTTTTAAATTATATTTTTTTAAATAATATATTTTGGCGGGAAACTATGTTTTCTAGTTTTTAATAGCTCCTTTCTTGCAAGCCGGTAACAAGCTATACATAAGGAAGCTTCGATCTTTTGGTCTAAAACTTATTACGACGCCGCTTATTAAGCTTGCCAATAAGGAAACTATTTAAAAAATGGGGGGGGATATGGTGCAAAGTACAACGAGCATGAGCGCTTTACGAATATGGTCTAATAAGGTGCGCATTCACTGTCTACTCATATCTGGCGTAGATATCTACTGCCAATAGATCCATGTACATTTTTTGCGAGTCTACCCTTGGGTGTATGTATCTAACCATAAGATCTTCAATCTAAAACTCAGTTCAGGTCCTAAAAGATCGTGATATATAAATAAGGGAAGTCTAACTTTATCACACTCGCACAAGAATAAGAAATCAAATCGTGCACGTAATCTTGCGACTTGCATGTCAGAATTGATTCTGAACGGATAAATTGCATCATGGCAGTGAGCGTTAGAGGTAGTACAATTGCTGTAATTGCTCGGTTTAGCCCGGAAACCCGCACCTAGACTTATTTCTCATGATGGACTCCCTGTCTTACATCAAATTATCTGCCAAGGAGACTATGAAAGTAATTAAGGAAGGATATTAATTAGCCTTAGGGTGCAAAGATCGGAGACTATTCAAAGGCAGTTAACGAAGAACGTTGGCTGACTGGAAGTGAGGCCATTAGCGAGAGCGCGTAACACGAGTCAGCTACCGCGGACAGCAAAAACATCCTGCGATAACTGAAATACGAAAAAAATTAAGTTGGCCGTAAATCTTTTTTATTTCAGAAAAAAAACTACAAAAATTATTAATTATTCAAATGCAAATGGCATGACATAATAAGGAAGAACAAGCATTATTACATTATTACACGTCTCAATCATTTTTCTGCTTATATATATATATATATATATATATATATATATATATATATATGTAGTTTGACGAAGTTATTATTATTATTATTATTTCATAATGAATATAAACAATAAAATATTTAAATATAAAAAAATAGTTAAAAATAAATAAATAAGAAAATAAAAGGAATATGCAAGACCTCACTGACGCGCCGGTTTGCTGACTCTTTCGTGTAAGGACGAGAAAGGCGAGCGTGGCATTGAGTAAGAGAGCGAGCGGCTCGCACACGTAGCACATCACCCTGAACATCAGGGAACAACATCACCCTGAATCAGGGAGAGAATAGATACGGTACTTTTGAGCAGTTTTTTTCAATATTCACCTTAGGCCATTTATATTAATTCATAAAGTAAGAAGTCCTAAAGGATCTTTATGAAGCGCTCCCTTTATTATTCATTTAAAAAACATAAAGGGCTCACCTGAGAGCGCTCGTAAAGAAGTCATTTTCATAGTCTACAAAAGGCGAGAGTGGCTCGGATGAAGAGATCGATGGAACATCCATTTTAAGGCACTTGTCAAACTAGCGAGCGGTGGGCGGGGAAAAGGATCACAGCACTTCCGCAGTACGTTCCTGTGGGCTTCTCTGAGAAGTGGACAGCTGTCATATGGAATTATGCATGTATGTCCACTCCCCTTAAGGCAATAGCGTACTTTGCCCGAAGCGTAACGAACCGAAAAAAAGAGTGTAAGTAAGAATACGGATAATGTTCGTGGCTAGAGATACTCAATGCAAAGTCACTAAGACACATGCGACAAATGAGTGTTCTCATGCTCATGCAACATTTTCCCGCCAATTTCCACCAACATTCCCACGCTCCGAACATGCAACCACGCCATGAACACGCCACGAACACGGCTTAAGGAAATAGCCAGCATGTATTTTGTCCTCTTACAACGGTAGGACATAAGGCATTGCAACAAGTCCTTTAAAGAAGCAAGAAAAAAACAACAGCATATAATATGAAGATCAGCAGCGAAATGCACAAGACCAAGAATTCAAGATGTTATCATTGAACACTTCATCTCTTTATCAAATTTGTCAATAGTGAAATCTGTGTAAGAATATTAGGAAAAAAGAAAAGATAAAAGTAACGCGCCGTGTTTCGTATGTGAAACAATCTGCGAAAAATGTATAGGGGGGGGGGGGGGGGTTAATTTTACTTCCGAAACGAAGCATGTTTTTGACACTTTGCTTATTCATATATTATTTGCGTCACTTTATTTGTACACTAACTTTAATGTTCTTAGATATTTACATACTTTATTTATATAGTAAATAAAATGCACTTAAATACTTAATATGCATACTAGCATT
Organism: Allodiplogaster sudhausi; assembly: GCA_945643635.1. Lineage (NCBI taxonomy): Eukaryota > Metazoa > Nematoda > Chromadorea > Rhabditida > Diplogasteridae > Allodiplogaster > Allodiplogaster sudhausi. The sequence goes on from CALZFC010000268.1 coordinate 304,378, forward strand.
TCGCATGGCAAGAGTAAAGTATATATTCGAGAACCTTTCTAGTGTAGAAGCCATTCCGCCTCCTTTTGCTTACTAATGCCTCAATAATCCAGCCTGAAGTGCTCAAGGGACAAGGGAATCATACGGACAAGCTTCACATCTAATCTCTCCCTCACTCTCTCTTGATCTCTATCCCTCACTCTAACTCTCTCTCTCTATTTCTCTCTATCTCTTTCTTTCCTTCAATTCTCTCTCTCTATTTCTCTCGATCTCTATTTCTTACCCCCTTGACCCTATTCACACTATTTCCGTCTTTTCTCGAATCGCGTTCACTCTTTCATTCAAACCTTCTCTCATTCCCGGTCTTCAATTTTTTTTTTCTTAAAAAAGTAAACTTTATCCCTTCGCCCACAATTTCTTCATAATGCCCATTTTTAAACATCTTTTTTTCACTCTACGATCAGCTGTTAGGCAACAGCTAATGATGTATTATTCAGGCGTGGTTTTTTTCTTTCTTCTTCAAAAGAATGTGTTCTTCACCAGAAATGGGCTCAATTGGCCCATTCATTTCACTCTCCTCTTCGAGCCAACAGTGTTAAACTTTATTGACGCTTTTCATGACAAGATGACATGAGATTACAAAAAAATATATGCGAAATCATTTATCTTATGTATATATAAATACTACTACCCGTTCCTATCTTCAATTTGTTCTCCGCTTTTCCATGAGTGACTTGTTTCTTTCTCTTTCTCTCTTTTTCTCTCTTTCTCTCCTTCCTTCTCTCTCTCCCTCTCTCTTTCTATCCTTCATTCTCTCTCTCTATTTCTCTCCTTCTCTCTCTCTCTTTCTCTCTCTCTCTCTCTATTTCTCTCGCTTTCTTTCATCCTCCCTATTCAATCAATTTCTTATGTCGGACTTCCAGAAGGCTTCTGGAAGCTGAGTAGTCTCGGTCGTCGTTGACAGAGGACAGCCAAGGTCGCTCTACCGTAGTCGGCCGTCAAACTGCTACCGTATTCCGACGTCAGCAGAATGACAACCAGCGGGTCGAGGAGCGGCGGAAGAGGCGCGAGCAGAATGGAGTAGGCGGGCGACGTGCGCAGTAGATAGAAGTTGGCCATGATCTCGAGGAACGGCACGCACAGACACACGACGGGCACGGCGGCCTAAGGAAATTTATGTTGTACATATTTTTCTAATAAAAAACTATCAGGAATATATAATAAAACAAATTAAATACTGATTAGGTATTTTGTATACACTTGTTAATTAAATATACATGTTTATTTTAAAGGAGAACGAAACTCAATCGTAACCTACTATCTGAATTATTTTCTCCGACCACTGTCTCTTGAAAAATCACTTGCTCGCTCGCCACTTTCTTACAATTAAGCAAAATCAAGCAAATCTCAAAGCTGATGATTTTTTTTCATATAGCGATTGCAAGGGAAACTGTGAATTTGGGAACACTATTGACGTTATTTGATTTTTTTTGAATTTCCCGCCCAACCTGAAGTGCGAGAATGACGACTGCTCTACGATGCATTCGCTTCGTGCGCTCCGAGAGCGTTGAGTGCTTGAGTCGCCGGTGGATGCTGAGGCCGAAGGAGGCGGTCGTCACGGAGGCGAACAGCTCGAGGAAGAGCATCGTGCCATTGATGGCCAGGTGTTGCTGACGGTCCTGGGGGAAAATTTAAACCAGATTTTAAATTTCCCGCCTTTTCTATTACATAAATTATTGGCGAACACTACGATCACTTGTACTTACATTTAATTAATTTTCATGAATTAAAATAAAAATTTTTTTTGATATCTTTCTGAAATGCTTGCAACAACGAACACAGACTTATTCTGTCCGTATGATGTTTCTTTTTTTAAAGAAAAATAATACCATGTTCAAGTAATAGGCCATAAAGCTGGCATCTTGCGGCCCTACGTCGCCTTTGCTCGCAATCGCCTGAAGCAATAAAATTAATTAGCTTTTGTCACATACATACATACATATGTCGATATCTGAATTGCGTCACAAAAAGTGAATTCTTGCTAAAGGGAACCTAGTTACGAACAATGAAACTAGCATAAAGGAAATAAAAAAATTAATACACAAAAAATTAATGAAAGTGACCATAAATTGCGCTGGCGTGTTCGCTTTAATGAATGGCAAACAGGAGAAGGCGGCAGCGGTGGCGGCGGCCAGCGAGTAGATGAATGCGAAGGGACGCCGGTGGTGGAACCAGTCGGCGCAGTCCGAGCTGTTCAATACATAAATTATGTATGTATGTACATACATAAATTTGTATTTATGTAAAATGTAGAACAAGTATGTATATGTATATAAAGGAATTTTGTTGCAGGGTGTTTTGGTGTTCTCAATTACGGAACAAATAATCACTTACAATGGAAAAAAAACGTGACATCGTTTTATATCTACATATATGTAATATACTTTTGTTTGGTACAAAAATAGTAAAATTTCTAGCAGTTGCTTCGCTTTTTGCTTCTCTAATATTAACAAAAGTATATAAATAGCCTTGGCGCCGATACTTTATCTTTCCACGTTCGCAGGGGTTTCGTGTGAAAATATAACGAAATTATATAGCACATTTCTACTTTATGGCAAATTATTTAAAATTTGAACAGTGATGCAGTTCGACGAAAAAATGAAAAGTGGTTAGAAAAAGTGCACTTTAATATGTTTTACACAAAATGCTGTTTTGCATATTTTCTATCCTCATTTCATGCTGCCATTTTTTCTGATGAAAAACGCAGTGTGTTGTGGCCAAGCACACTTTTTTATGCATAAAGCCAATTTCTTGTTCTGCAGAAAAGCCACCTCGATATTTAGCGTGTACAAATTCTACAGCATATCTCTACCCTCTGGAACTCGGCTTCAAGAACGCATAATCCGAGAATACACCGAAGTATTTCGATGATGTAGGTACGATAAACAAAGAGGAATGTAGGGCCCGAGCGAATTCAATGGGTCATTTCAATCACGAATATTTAGGAAAATATTGAAGGGATGTGGAGAAGAAGAATTGGAAGATGAATTTGGTTTTAGAATCATGAATGGAAGTACTTTAAAATTCTCTTCTTTCAACCCATTTTATCAAGTACCGTCTGGCAAGCGCAGTACCAAGGAGAAAAAAGAACTTTTCCTTAAGGCATGAGGCCCGTGGGGGTGAGAAAAACTCAACAACTTAAACCTTTGCATACATTTTAATTTCCCATAAAGATATTACATGAATAAATGGGGAGAAGAGAAAATTGTGTTGACAAAAAACGTTAAAGTGAGGAGAAAGGAAGAAAGTGCTTGTTAATAAGAGTGGCCAACTTGATGACAAGCAGGAATCGATAGACGAAGCCGACGTCCACGATGATGAGGAGGAAGGCGTAGGCAAAGTAGAAGAGCTGCATGGCGACGCGAGCCACCGAAGGCGTGCCCTCGGCGGCGCCCGTGAAGAAGACGACCACCGAGCCGTCCGTGATGAAATAGGCCTGAAAATCGTATGTGCTCTATTCTAGTGTAGGAGTCCCATCCAATTTGTAGGCGTCCCATGAAAAATAAAGGCGTCTCATCTCATTGACATGGGACGCCTATAATTCGATGGGATGTATACACTAGTATAGAGCCATCGTATGTTTGTTTTGTTGCTTGATTTGAACTCCAGAACATTCATATATGTATGTATCTCATTGTTCGTGTCTTGGTTCTTTATTAAGCTCCGCACAGTTTTTTTTAAACCTAAATAACACCTAAATGATCATTTGTGTCGCTAAATGTGGTTTCCGATAATTAGCGAGCAGGTAGTTTGTCTGTTTAATTTTTCAGTTAAATCGGCGCAAATTAGCATCGTCTACAGCAAATTGATTTAAACTTTGGGAGAAGAAAAAAAAAGGATGCGCGCGCTAAATGTCACAATGAAAATGGTGTTCGCCATAAATCTCTATACACCCACCGGCGCAGTTGCAATGACGCAGCATGAGTAGAGAATGTCGCTGAGAGCAAGGATGTAGAAGACGCGGCGGTATCTAAAGTATGCATATAGCACCATTGAAATTAAGAACACTTTTCAGAGGTGCCTTCCAAATTTGATGAATCCTTGTAAATCCTTATCTGCGAATTGCTTTAATCCATTTAAAATTCATAATTATCGTTTCCTTGTTCTTTTTTATTAATTTATATTGATTTCATTATTAACAAGACGTCAGCTTTTAACCATAAGCAGCCATATACATATGTACATACAGAATATGTACAGTTATGTATAATTTCGTCTGAATTCTTTCTAAAAACGAGGCCCACCTCGCGGTCTATGACTTATGCATACATATAGTATGTACCCTATAAAAAAAAGTAACGAGGGCCACCTCCCGGTTTGCTGGCTGGCTCGCGTTGCGAGGAGATGTATGAAGAGAACGTTGACACAAATGGCAGCCACCGACGCGGAGAAGGCGACGGCGCGGAATACGAGCACAAAGTGCGAAGAGCGAAAGGACGCGAGAAGAGACGCCAGTTCTTGGGGCATCTCTCGAAAAGTCAAGTCCGTTTTGAATTCGCGCCCTTTTCCCTGAATATTCTGCGCGTTAGAGAGGAGACAACTAAATTAAATTCATGATGAGGGGCGTGGCTTAAGTCCTCCACCACGGAGGACGGCAAGCTCCGGGGGCGCCCAAGATTACAGAGAGAGAGAGAGACCATGTCAATTGCCGATCTTATGACAGAGGGCTCAATGTACATATGTAATTATACCAGACGACTCAATGCTATTAAGCAGCGATATTATCTAGCACGCCGGCACACTCCGGGGGCCCACAGAGAAGTATGTACATATGTATCTATGAATGTATGTGTAAAAAAACACACGCAGTGCTGCCTTATATGTGACAAAGATTCTGCACTTTCTTTTATTGATATAATGGAGCTTAATGGGTAAGACTTGAAATGGTGGAGTTTTCAGAATGTTTTCAAATGCGACGAGAGAATGAGAGGTTATTGTGAAAGGGTCACGGTGAGATCTAACGGAACATAGAGATGATGCAGGCTTCAGCTCTTTATTTTTTTATTTGTCGTACAGGAAATGGATGCTGCGAGATTGGGGGAGGGCGGGGGCGGGGAGGGCGGGGGAAGGGATCTTTGTCTTGAAGCGTTTTCATGACCTGCTGCCGCTTGGCACTAGCGATTGCGCTGACTACTTGAAGAAGAGATGTGTCAAGAATAGAGTTATTAGCCTTTTCAAGAGAGGTGGTGTTCCAAAGAGGTCCTCGGACGAATCCATTCAGAGGGCAAGGAATGCAAGAAGATAAAAAAAAATCCGACGATATGAGTCCAGGGGCTGCGGGTGGTCTTTACAGAGTTGACTTTAAAAAAAACAACGTAAGACGCAGAGCAGACGAACCCCTTTTGAAGAGGCTGTGTTTTAATCTTAGTCGACGTAAAACGAAAGGCTCGACTTAGAAGACACGGACCTCTGGTAGGTTGGATGGTCCTGGTCCATGGGAATGGGGGAACACCGCTTAGTTGGCAATAGGTACCACATGTAGCCCCGTGTTCTCCTAGTCGGTGCTCATACACACAAAGGGTTATATGAATGTCGTTTTATCAGCCATGTCGTCCATAGAATAGAAAATCAGAAGAAAACAGTGCAAAAACTACATTGACACAGAGAAAGATGGACGAGGCTTAAGGCATCCACCGCGGCGGACGGCACAGCGGGAAAGTAAGAATGAAAAATGCAAACACATTGTATTTAAAAAAAAACATCATGAATGTGCATATACGAAAGTCATGAATGCGAGTCGTCAGAGTTTCTATTGAAATGGTTTTGTTTTGTGAATGCTTGAAAGAAAGAAATAGTAATACAATTTCAAAATTGCAACATCTGCCAAGGAAATTTGCACAGGCAAGGTGCAAAAACCCTGAAAAAAGCATCTCACATATTTTTGGTGGCCGCCTTCCTTTCAGTAGAGCGTAATAAGCCAGCGTAGTGTGCTAGTGCTAAATATGGTGGCAGAATGTGCAGAAAAACAGCTCGGTAGCCGCTGGAAGCTGTGGAGAGGGGGGTGCTGGTGCTTTTCCTTGAGCCCTAGGACTCCGCTATTAAACGAATTGGGAGAGCGTCAGGGATTCTTAGAAGGAAAGGGCGATGTATTGACGATGCCTATGTACTTTTGTCCATTTCCTATTAGTGTGCCTCATTATAGTCATCTTCGCATTCTGGCTCTCACGCTCTCTCTCTCTCACTCTCACTCTCTCTCTCTCTCTCTCTCTCTCGCTCTCGCTCTCGCTCTCAACCTCTCTTTCTCTTTCTCGCACACTCTCTAGTCCTCTACCTCCAAACTTGTTTATACCGCCTATTCATCAACCTCCCTGTCTCCTCCCTCATTTCCCGCCGCCATCTCTCAATCACTCCTTCTTTCGCTGTCTCTGATTCTCCCACGCCTGTCTAACTTGTCTCTCTCTCTCTCGCTCTCTCTCTCTCGCTCTCTCTCTCTCGCTCTCTCTCTCTCTCGCTCTCTCTCTCTCGCTCTCTCTCTCGCTCTCTCTCTCTCGCTCTCTCTCTCTCTTCGATATCCTTTCTTCTTTGAGGCGGGTCTATTCAACAATTGTTTGATTCCCTTGAGCATTGAACCACGTGGCTCTGCAGAATTAGATGACAAAGAACAGCAGAATAAGGAACGGAATGAGATGATAGTAGTGAGAGAGTGAAAGATAGAAAGATGATATAGTCAGTAAGAGAGAGAGAGAGGGGGAGAAAGAATCAGAGAGAGATAGGGATAAAGAGAAAGTGAGAGAGACGAGAGAAAGATGGTATACATGCATTAAAAAAGCTAAGGTAGGAAAGTGCACAATATAATGAGAAGGTGAAAGGGAGCTGAATGAATCATAGAAACAGAGAGAGAGAGAGAGAGACAGAGAGAGAGAGAGAGACAGAGAGAGAGACAGAGAGTGAGAGAGAAAGACTGTGGGAAAGGAAGTATGTATTTATTCAAGTTTAATTGTAAGTGGCTGCCCTAGTACTCCTTTCCCACGACCGCTCGAAGAAGTCATTCTCCTCCACGCTCACATCAGTGTAAAACAGTTCCGCAGCCTTTGCTCGAACAAATAATAGAAACGAAAAGATTACAAAAAATTAGAATAATAATAACAGATATTTCATATAAATCATTTTAATAAACAAAACATTCTTAATCAAATGGCAATTACCATCAGAATATGATGATATCAAATCTATCTAAGCATATTTTCACTTTAAGAAAATATTCTTTCTTTATATATATATTTAAAAAAAATTCCGATTTTCTGGAAGGAAAGTATACAATGGCCAGTGAAATGAGCAAGGCGATCCTGAAGATCAATACAAGAGCGTTTTGTTTAGAACCGTAAAATATTCAAGTTCTGTATGATACTGTTTGCCCATTCTAAAGTAGAAAAAAAGTAGCTCTCAATTGGTTTGATCGTGCCGATTTAATGTTGAAATAGTTTAATTTAAATTTTAATCTCAATTTTTTTTTCAATTTTGTTTATCTTGAAATTGTTCTTTCCAAACAACCATTTTTCTTGTACGGTTATACTAATAAACTAATATGCATTCTTGTATTGGTAATAGACACCTTTGCATTATTTGACACTTCATTGTTCTCATCTACAAAATTGTCTTTTAAAGCTTAATAAAACATTCATGGTCTCCTCGGCACACAAGCATGGGAATTCACACGCTTTATCTGCAGTTATCAATTGATTCGCATTTTCACGAAAGTGTAAGCAGAAAGGCAAATTGTCGCCAGAGAAACGGCCACGGCGACTGCGAAGAACGCAACGCCGACCCAGAAGAACTGTGCAAAGGAAATTGGACAATTTTAACTTCCAGAATAGAAGTTCTTACAGACCAATCAATTGTAAGGGAAGCGGTGCTAGACTTAGAAAAGATATGGAGGCACCGGGGTTCGAACCCGGGACCACCTACTCATGAGTCGGCTGCTCTACCACTGAGATAAACCCCCGACCGGTGCTTCGTTGGCTACTCGGTTCACATCCACGACACAATAAATATAGTGTATTCCGCTGTGATAAAGCTACCGTATGAAAACGAATTAATGCATCCTTTAATAATATTTTTAGAACGTTGTAATTTTTTGTAAATTTTTTTACCGCAAACTTGTAGATTGGCGTCAGGTACGGCATTGTTTCTTCTTGTGGAGCAGTCGCACTAAAATAGTTTTTTTTTAAAGGGAATAACTTTTATTTCTTTTATTTTCTACGCGATTGTCTGGAACCTTCCAACTGACTTCTCAGTAGCCATGCTAGAATAGTCAGTTTCTTTGGCGTTTGATGTCGTCAGTGCCAGTGAGCTGAAGGATAAAACAAAACTCTTACCAAGAACAAGAGGCTGTCAAATAATCAAATTTGATTTACATATATGAAAAAACTCTCATCCCACTCGGTTTTAAAATAAAACATCTAATTGTTCCTAACGCCAACTTATTTGCACCTAAAATTTCGAAATTCAAATGAACAAACTCGTCGTTTGGCGAAGGCTGCAAGTACTGCCCTAAACTTGATAACTGTACGAACGTTGAAGATTCAGAAGCTGAAGGCGGGCTTGGCGTGATCGCGGAGATTGTTGTCTTACTAAAAGGAAGAGTATCTGGAAAAAAGCTTTTTTATCAACCATCTGACCTTAGCATGACAATGGCTTTCTTTTTTTAAGTTGTAGCCGTTGTTAATATGGCAATATTGGATGTCATCGTTGTCAAGGAATAACATATGATTAATTTCAGCTGTCACAATGTAACATTTTTTAAATTTCAAATAATAACAAATATGCCTTGCGCTGGACGATGTTTCGATTGGAACTGGCGATGTAAGGATCTTCATCATCTAGGTAATGACGATCAATTAGTTATGCGTTATTATTCTTTTATTTAACTAGTATCACTAACTATACCCTATAAATTTGGCGTAGTTGAAGAAAAATTTGATTTTATTGCTTAAAAAACTCATTTTTTAATTGTTAGAGATATCTGCGTATACGACCGTTTCAACATCAATGGTGCCATGGCCCCTCTGTTGCTCATCAGAGTAGTTCTCGCGAATGAAGTAGTTGATGCGTTCGATTACGTCAGGGATCGCGGACAAGTTCAGGTGGCAATCGTCGCCTCCACATGGGCAGGTTAGGTGCTGGAAGACGCGTTTCTGCCATACTGAAATTAGGCAGTATCATAAATCTTATAATTATACCAAAAGTATTAATAAGAGAAGGCATGAATTCTAACTCAGTGAGCACTTCGTATTGTCCCCCTTAAACTCGTACTGCTCCTCTGTAACAATGAAGCACTTCTGCTTGGCACTCATTTCGTTTCCGAACTCGTGCCGGCAGAGCTTAGAGTGCTCAAATGGCTTGTAATAACAGCCGACATTGCATGTCTCGCCGTTGTTCCAGTTGTAACAAGTCCTCTGTAAAAGAAAGCAAACAGAAATTACCCGTTGTAAAATTTATCAGTAAAATTACAATTAAAGATTCATTTGTCTTTTTGTTTGCTCCACGAATCTCACACTAGCATATTTATCCGTGTCGCAGTGCTCGTCCGCATCTGCAGAAGTAACCAAGAGGATGAAGCAGATCTTGAGAAGCAACATCGGAGAAGCGAGGGAGAGGCAGGAGACAAAGAGACAACGATGGAAAAGACGAGGAGAGACTCGAGGGGAGCCGACCAAGTGCCGAGCGTTCAGTGGTGTGAAATGATCGATGAATATGTACGCCAAAACCAAGTTTGCATATGAAAATCGAACCACAACCTTGGCCAAATTAAGAAACGTGTAATGGTGTAAATTTTTACCTTTATGTATTTTATTTTTAAAAAAACACGACAATTTTGCATCTTGAGTCGCTCACAAGTCTGCTTCAAGTGCAGATAAAATTGTTGCCAAGTAATTTTCGATGATCTATAGAATAAAATATTGCATCTTGAGACATTCAATAAGCAAATATACATACAATTACTTGCTTGCATGTTTACATATGTATTTTCCAATGACAAATATAGACTTTTCGCTCTTGAACTTTATCCGAATCAGTAATCATTCCGCTCTCTATATAGAGCATGGCTTCGTAACGACGTGGACCTTCGTAGACATGTGTTTGTTTCTTCAATAAAAAAAACATTTTTCCCTCTCCCTCTATCGTATCTCTCTCTCTCTCTCTCTCTCTCTCTCTCTCTCTCTCTCTCTCTTGCTCTCGCGCTGTCTCTCTATCTTTCATTTTTGTTTCCTCTCTTTCTATGATTTTTTTCCATCCGTCTCTCTCTCCCTCTCCCTCACTCTCGCTTTCACAATTCAGCGGCAGAATATCGTTTTGTTATGGAAGCCCTGTTTTTCATACACGTTGCATCCATTCCATTCGGGAGGCGAAAACGAAGAGGGCACAAAACGATGAGAAAAGATCGATCCTGATAAAGGAGTGTTTCATATCACTTTATCATCGTACATCTCATTTCAATAAGCGACGTTTGACAGTGTCCCCAGGAGTCTGGATGAGAATTACTCTTGCTTTCGCAACGGTTTTCTTTGAAAAAAAAAAGAACTCGACGGAATTCTCTCAGAATGTCGAATTAGCGCTGGAAGTTTTCGTTATCAGTCCTTCGATATAAAGGGATGTCTTACGAGGTCTTCCTGACAAAAATACATAAAAGAGGATTTCATTCGTAGGTTTTCCTTTAATCGGCTGCACTCGATGATGATTCGGATCTGAGGCAACGTAAAAAAAAAGGATAACTGTGAGGCATATAAATTTGAAAATGTAGGCAGAAGTCCGAATATGAATGACGAAACGTTCTGTCTGACTTTTCCTTCCGTGGAGGAAAGTCGTATTCCTTTGTTCAATGTGTAATTTCAGGCTGTTTAATGCATCCCGAATTGTGTCTTTTCTGTATGAAAGGCAACCGAAATGGCTTCGCCATTTGGGGGCCGCTGCGGAATTGAGACATGCATATAAGTACGTGTGAGCGTTTGAAATGGTGTCTTCAAAACTCTCTTCGCGTTTTCGTCTTTCTTCTGTTGAAGTAATCATTGGGGATTGCTTCTATTTCATTAACCTTGTTTTCTCAAACAGCTTGTTCCCGAGGAATATTGAGCTATGCAACTTCCAATTATCTTCGGTATCATCCTCTTCGGATCGATGATTTCGCAGGTGTCGTATTAATCTTTTTATATTCTGAAAAGTACATGCTAGTTCTGTTCAGAAAATACCCAATGAGAAATATATTAACGTATTTGTAATAGACATAATTTTCAGGCGTCGATGCAAAAGTGCCAAACACTGCGACAACACTCCAAGTGCCGCAAACGTGAGTATATAGAAAATTTTGAAAAAATGAAAAAACCTTACGAACGCATAATATAAGCTGTCGTGTACGTAGATTAGTAGTCTACTTAATAGTCATTTCTTAATATCTTAATAAACATTGCAACTATTGTACAACACTGCGTATCTGTTCTCCTAGTACTCAATATTCCAAATATGAGCAAGAAAATAGCCATCGGAAGGGACGCAAATATTTTCGTTCAGCTGCTACAGCTCCAGCCACCTGAGCATCCACCGAAGGGACTAAAGGAAACACTCCTGCTTCTACTGTTCCTGGCACGACGCCTGGTATGTCTTGCGGAGGTTAGTTTTCCATTTTATTCCTGATGAAACATTTTGATTTATTAAAAATTACAGTCGTAAGGTGTTAGAGACGAATAATCAGAAGAAATTCTTTAGAGACTGTAGTATGTTTTTTTTTAAATAACCAGAAACGTAACGGTGATTCTATTTTATTCCTGATGAAACATTTTGATTTATTAAAAATTACAGTCGTAAGGTGTTAGAGACGAATAGGCAGAAGAAATTCTTTAGAGACTGTAGTATGTTTTTTTTAATTACCTGCAATCCTCGATTCCACACACGCAGTTCAGCTGTTGAAAGACGCCGTCGTGCCACTCTAAGATTCGACATTATAAAAAAAAACAATAATGCTAATCAAAATATATGTAAAAGCGAAAGAAGAAAGAAATCTTCTCTAACCCAGAAAGCAATTCGGATAGAGAACATTCCACTTGTTCTCATTCCTCCCAATACTTTGGCACTTTTGCTCGGCCATCATTGAGCTTTCCTAGTGATGCCAGCAGAGTTGGAAGTCTTGAGGATCGCAGCCCACCTTACATTCCTCGCCATTGTTCCAGTCGAAACAAGTTCTCTGTAAAAGATGACAAAGAGTATTAAGGAATCATGGAAAGATTTAATACATATTTAAGTTAAAAAATTTAAAGCTTCGTTATTTTTTTATATTTATTTTTTTGCTAAAAAAGCCTCCTCACATCAAAAGGGAAGTCATTCGATGTGTAACAATGCTCATCTGCATTTGTAGATGGCGAGCAGGATGAAGGAGCCCTCGAGAAGCAACATCGGACGAGCGAGGGAGAGCCAGAGAGGAAAAGAAATCGAAAGCGAGGAAAGACTCGGAGGAGCCAACCGAGTGCCGGGCGTTCAGCTATGTGAAATGGTCCAAAATCCATGTTACCATTTTCGTCGAGTTCGCAAAGGGTGTAAATATCATAAGTTTGGATAGTCCTACGTTGAGGCTATTTAATTATTTCGTAATTTGATAAATTTGCATAAATTTGCATTGCATGGTGAATTACATGAAAATTAACCACATTTTGACCCTGAAAACAGTATACAAGGAAGGACAGGAATGTCAATGAGATGGCACACATTTAAAAAAAATTAGCATATTTTCGCCCTTACATCTACATTTATGCAAGTTTTCAGACCGTCAATTTTCATGATTTTAGAGTCGAGACATCACAAAGAGCTCAAAGAATGCACAAGTAAAACGACGAAATTAAAGAATTAGTGCTCTTTGTGGCTTTAATTCGAGTTCCTCTTCTTATGTGTGTCTGCCCGGTCCGAAACACAAATATATGGAACATATCTATAATAAGCGTGAAGAAAGGGTCCCTATTGATCATCCTTAAATCTGGTGAATTATCCTTATATTCTCCACATTTTTTAAATCCATGCTTTACTTCCAATTCAATCTGAACAAATGTTCATTTCTCTATCTCCCACATTTTATCGCTCATTCTCTCCTCGCTCTCGCTCCTCTTTTCTCTAAAGTTGTGATGCCCTTTCACTGCCGAAGTAGACTCTGTTTGCATTCTACTTTCTTCTGTCTTGTCTTTTTGATACATCGTCAATTTGTATTCAAGCTTGAGAGCCAAAAGATGAAACACATTTCTGCAAAGTTATTCGGTCTGCAAGAAACGAGAGATCTATCAAGATTTTCAATCTGTCCTAATTTCAAATCAATTTTTTTTTAAAGAAATTCATTTATCCATGTATTTGTGACCATGCATAGGTGACTATGAAACAACATGAACGAAAAAAAAAAGATAGAAAAAGAGTTGACGAGATCGAAGTGTGGAGGAGGAAATGAACGGGGGGATTAAAAGAAAAAGTTGAACAAATCAATAATTGATAAAGATCGATTGGTCTGCATGGTCTCAAATGGTGTTCTTGGGACGCTTCTCGATCCATTCCTTGATCTTGGGCAGCGAATGAATCTTCTTCTGATGGTTGCGCACCTCAAAGTATACATCGTACGATATTGACAATTATACTTTTTTTTACGTTACTGATAATATTTTATTCCATCCTTCCCCTTAATCGTAACTGCGAGCTATTAAAGTTGTTTCTGGTACGAAGCTAGACGAAACAAGAAGTTATATGTCATTAGTTATATGAAGGTTAAAATTTTTCTCGTTCTTAGCCTCTCTGTCACTCTCTGTTTCCCACGTTCTCTCCAATTTCAGGTACGAACCATCCTTTGCGGGTGTAATTGCACTAGGCGCTATATATACATTTAATTCCAGCAAGAGATATCACTCTCGTCCCACATGCATTCTTGATTAGTGTCCTTTATGTGTTTATGCTAGAACGACACTGAACTAACCATGCCAGCAACACGAACTATTTTTCGTAATATATTTTTTTGAATTCCCTCCAAAATATTTTTTACATTTCCCGCCATAGTCATAATTATGTCGCCGAATTTTATCGATTGATTATCACTCGATAACTAATAAACTATAAATTACCTCCGGAAACGCGTCGAGGAAGCCGGGCAGGCGATCCTGGAGCACTTCGACATGCTGCGCTATGAAGAGATCGGCAAAGGTGAGGCCGCCGCCGACCAAGAAGCCATTCTTGTTCTTCACCAGCTGCTTCGTCACCAATGCGAAGAACTTGTCGCGCGCCGGCCCGCCGTGCTCAGCAAGGAGCGCGTCCTGAAAGTGGTAAATATTAATATACATATATTTTTTTCAAATTAAGAGAATAAGTTTCAAAAAATTTCTCTATACTTCTATCTTTACTAATTTCGTCTGAAAGTTTTGCGAGATGTCCAGATGAGACAAAAAAATTCCATTTTCTATAGCGGCTATGAATTCAATACGGAATAAAATAAATTAAATGGCTAGTGTTCTTCGAAAAAATATTTCAAACAAAAACCAGAAAGACGAAAGAAAAAGATCCGTTTCGAATACCTTGTCTCCCTCGCGAAATCCTAGCGCGACATAGCCGTACTTGTTGAAGTCGACGAGGTAGTCCTTGAACTGGTCGACGAAGGCGTCCACGGTCGCTGCGTCGAGGTCCGTCTTGCCGGCCAGATCTCAAATATTATTATAGTTTCTTTTTATAACGGTCCCCTCTTGACTCCCCCCCCCCTCCATATATGATATGCAAAAAAATATCATTTATCTTTTAAAAAGCTATGCTATCAGATTCAATCAAATATTACTTATTTTATTCACGATGAACATTTAAAATATGACAGCTATTTAACAATTTTTTCTCACAATTTTTCGCTAATGCAAAAAAGCAATTACCAACCGAATTTTTTAGCGAGAAAGCGTGCGATGGCTGCTGACTGTGGAATCTCCTTTCCGTCCACTTCGAGCACGGGCAGCGTGCCAAAGGGTGTTTCTGTAATTTGAATATGGTTTTGGCGGGAAAATTAAATACATATGTTTTGAAGGGAAATTCAAAATATTAATTACTCGGCTTGAGCGTCTGCCATTCCTCCTTGGTCACGCGCACGTCCTCGTATGGCTGTCCGGCGTGCACAAAGATCTGGCGAGAGACCTCGGCGATGCCCTTGGCGTCAAAGTAGGTCAACTTGTAAGAGGGCATGTGTACTTTGGCGAGAAGAAGAAGGTCAACCTACAAAAGTGCATGTATGCTTTGCACGGCTCTCCATCTTTGCTAATAAAGCTTGGTAATCATGGCGCTGCAAGGAGGCGGGAAAAATGAGGTTCAAAGCAAAATAGTGTGACAATTTAGATTTGACTGTTGGGTAGGCGGAGGAGATAATATACTGTAGACCCGAGAGTTCAAACTACAAGTTCTATCTAATGGGCTTTCAGCGACTAAACATAGTAACGGTGAACGATTTCTCGTACTGGCCACGAGTAGCTTTTTACATATGTAGGCGAGGAGGGCCGTACTTTGGTAGGAAACTAGGTCACCTTTTATAGTATAAGGAGGGGGGGGGGCGGATATAGAGAAACTGCCTCGCAGTCGACAGAGTGCAAGAGTGCAAGACTAGCTTATATCAGCACTATTCCCCGGCCTTTTATAGACGCCACATTTTCTCCGCCTATTTTGCTGATTTCAAACTAGAAACGTGTTAAAATGGATGTTGAGTGGCGCCACGTGTACGTAGATAGGATAGTATGTAGTTTGTACTTATGTATAGCTACAATATACTTGTGTTTGCGCCATGAACTCGTCTAGTGTGTAGGACTTAGCTGAAACATATAGACTCCATCAGCAAGGATAGAGACTAGAGAAAAGAGACTAGAGAAATGCAGCTGCGGGAAGATTTCGTTGCTCCGGAAACACGAGGCTTGCCGCGTCAAGAAAAACGATGAGAGTGGAGGGAGAGAAAGAGAGAGAGAGCGAAAGAAAGAGGAAGAAAGAGACAGAGAAAGAGAGAGAGAGAGAGGGAGAGAGAGGGAGAGCGAGAGAGTAAGAAAGATACAGAGAGCTCGAGACAATGATAATGCAAACATGTCCTAGAAAATGAGAATTCTGCCGCATGCAAAATACTTTCTAGTGCACACAGAAAACGATGTTTCATAATATCAAACATTATCATCAAGTGATATTTTTTCAGCTTTTCAATATGTATAATAAAAATTGTCTGGTATCTACTAGCTCGCAGCTGCTATAAATTTGCTCAAGCTCATCTTGTGTGCAGGAGACCGACAGTGCAGCCACTAATCCAAATGCGCCATAATTGCCGAAACTGTGGGTACATTGAAAAGGAGAAAATGCTTTGGACAATAATAAATAATGAACAAGCGTTTTGCACTTGATATTGTCTCACAAGTTGTCACACGACTTGTGACAATATCAAGTGTGCGCAAATCGAGATCAAACAATACAAAGGGGCCGACATACGAAAGACGAGGACGTCGAAAAGAAGAGCTCTTCCTTTCGACCACATACGGCGGGCGATTCAGAAGTCTTTGTCTAATTTTTTTTTTCGCTTTTTTCCCATTGTACTTGATATACAGCTATAACGATTAAAGGAGGATTACCACCGAAAAATAATCGCATGATCCTTCGCAAATCGCACAGAGCCAATGAGTGAAATTAGTAGCACGCGGCGCCTATGACAGTTCCATATGTTCTGGAAAGTTCTGGCAGCTGTAACGGAGTACGGCTTCAACCGGATTGTCTTGGAGAATTAAAGGTCAGGCGGCTGAAGTAAGCACCCATGAGGAGTGCTATGAAAAGTTCCAGGAGCGTGGTCCGGGCCCCTTTTGTAATCTTCTTGTAAGTTTCAAATGGATTTGCGTTCTAAACCTAGCTTGCCACTCATAATAATGAAATAGTGTGTTTTCTTGATTTGCATTTTAGAAATAAATATCTACGACATAGTACGACACAGTATGGTTATTTTATTTATTTATTTATTTACATAATTTTCTGAATACCGTATTTTCTCTATTAGTACCCCCCCTTTATTAGAACCCCCCCCCCTCTAATAGTACCCCCCTCTGATAAAGCCATTGAAAAATAAAACCCCTCCCTCTAGTAGAACCCCCCCTCCAATAGTGCCCCCCCTAACAGCCTAAAAATTTCAGCTCGAGACGTACCTCGAATGGATCCTGGAGGTATGGGATGCTCTCTCCAATGAAATGATTGCAAATTCATTCAAAATATGTGGTAAAATGGATATTCTAGTGATGATTCCTATGAATTCGACTTACGATTCTTCTTATTTTGAGAAGAAAATGTTGTTATCAAACTTTTAGTGTCTCACATTGAAAAATAGAACCCCTCCCTCCAGTAGAACCCCTCCCTCTAATTGTGCCCCCCTCTCGCAGGGGTATTGAAAAATAGAACCCCGGGGGTACTAATAGAGAAAATACGGTAATCATATTCTCGAAAAAGTGCTCTACTCTGTTTTCTGATCTTTCTGATTTCTGCTTTTTTTTAATGTAAAAGAGTGAATTATCGCATTACTATTCAAAGTTTAATCAGTGAAAATATATAAAAAAAATTTCTTGCAAGAGATGAATACGAGAACCCAAGGACGAATTCCAACGGCGTCGTGAGAAATTCATTAAATAATCTCATTTTAATCCGTCTTCTTTTACTCTTGTGGCTTGCCATAATCTTTGTCACTATTGTTGTTGGGGCACAGAAATCCCCGATTTCATTGATCGATTGTCGCCACAGTCTTTTCGGTCTCCGGCAGCGCCATTGCCGTGTCTCTGCTCGTCTACGTCCTTTTCGATCTACTGAAAAGTGCCTCCCTTCTAAGCTATGGAGAGCATGATGAGATGTGGTTCGAAGGGTTGTCTTGAGGAGACAAAGAAGGTGTTCCGGCCTGTCGAGTATGCGCCGAGCACGCGCGTCGCTTCGGGAAATGCAGCGTAGAAGGCCTTACATTCATTCAAAATATTGTATGTATGTACTTTGGAAAGGAAAATTATGAAACACAGTCAAAAAGACTTCTATGGAATAAAAGATTGCATATAAATTCTGACAAGAGGCGGTCACATATGCAACAAGTGCCTAAATTCATAACTTGTACCATTGGTAGCCTACCCCCGGGGCCGGGGCCGACTCTGAGGGCTGGGGCCGACCCTGAGGGCCGGGGCCGACCGTGGAGGCCGGGGCCGACCCTTGGGGCCGGGGCCGACCGTGAAGGCCGGGGCCGACCCTTGGGGCCGGGGCCGACCGTGGGGGCCGAGGCCGACCGTGGGGGCCGAGGCCGACCGTGGGGGCCGGGGCCGACCGTGGGGGCCGGGCCGACCGTGGGGGCCGGGGCCGACCGTGGGGGCCGGGGCAGACCGTGGGGGCCGGGGCCGACCGTGGGGGCCGGGGCCGACCGTGGGGGCCGGGGCAGACCCTGAGGGCTGGGGCCGACCCTGAGGGCCGGGCCGACCGTGGAGGCCGGGGCCGACTCTTGGGGCCGGGGCCGACCGTGGGGGCCGGGGCCGACCGTGGGGGCCGAGGCAGACCCTGAGGGCTGGGGCCGACCCTGAGGGCCGGGCCGACCGTGGAGGCCGGGGCCGACTCTTGGGGCCGGGGCCGACCGTGGGGGCCGAGGCCGACCGTGGGGGCCGGGGCCGACCGTGGGGGCGGGGCCGACCGTGGGGGCCGGGGCAGACCCTGAGGGCTGGGGCGACCCTGAGGGCCGGGCCGACCGTGGGGGCCGGGGCCGACCGTGGGGGCCGGGGCAGACCGTGGGGGCCGGGGCCGACAGTGGGGGCCGGGGCCGACCCTGAAGGCCGGGGCCGACCGTGGGGGCCGGGGCAGACCCTGAGGGCCGGGGCCGACCGTGGGGGCCGGGGCCGACCCTTGGGGCCGGGGCCGACCGTGGGGGCCGAGGCCGACCGTGGGGGCCGGGCCGACCGTGGGGGCCGGGGCCGACCGTGGGGGCCGGGGCAGACCGTGGGGGCCGGGGCCGACCGTGGGGGCCGGGCCGACCGTGGGGGCCGGGGCCGACCGTGGGGGCCGGGGCAGACCGTAGGGGCCGGGGCCGACAGTGGGGGCCGGGGCCGACCCTGAGGGCCGGGGCCGACCGTGGGGGCCGGGGCAGACCCTGAGGGCCGGGGCCGACCGTGGGGGTCTGAAAGCAATTCCTTTACAATTTTCCAATTTTTTGGCTTTTTCTGAAGATTCATTCCCATTTTCGGTTTTTGGAAAGATTGGTGTAAAAATACTGTCATCATTATGATGCCATTGTAGCTGCTGCGCATGGCATGGACAGTCTGCAGATGCCGTCCTTCGTCCCGGCGCCCCGCCAAGCAACTCGCGACAGACAGCTTCCTCTTCTTCCTTCAGATTCTTGCATCGGGTCAGATGGACATTCTAGAAATGAAATGTGTTTCTGCATTCCAAGAGAATACTCTGAATTTGCTCGAAAGGAGCGCTTTCTACGAAGATGCCAGCCATACCAGCTCGTTTAAGGAGAGTGATGACCGATAAATATTTAATATATGTATGTTCGAATACAGCCCCGTGAGTGTTCGCTCTCATTCTTACGTGCTCCTGTGCAGGTCGGACAAATCCGCTGCGTGAAAAGGTCGAGTAGGGCGTAGAAAGTGAAGAGAAAGAGCGAGAAACAGAGGTTTCTTTTTTTCTTTTTTTTTGTTGATACATGTCTATGTGCATTTCCACCGTTACTTTTCTCAATGAACATGCTTATGTAGTCTCAATATTGTCGTGAACATTTCTTGCTCTGTTCATACTTGTCATAATAAAATAGTAATTTAGTGAAGGCTCGTGACAAAAATTCAAATAGATTCCCCTATGGAGGTAATGATAGGGAATAAATTTAGGGATTAAGGAAAAATTTGAATGACAAGAACGATTAATTGCGTCAAAATAAAATTTTGCAGCCTATTGACCCTTTTCTTTGAAAATGTGTCCTTGACATGTTTCCCATGTGGCCTGAACACCAAAATTGTTTTATTCTCCCCTATGATGTGAGCTCTTCTCGGATTTTGTGGCATAAAAGGCCAGCGGCAGCCAGAGCAATGAATACGGCGAATCCGAAGAACACCACGCCCACCCAGAAGAACTGTAATATAGCCATTTTGTAAGAAGAAGAAAAAGACGATATATTATAAATGCAATTCAAGACACCGTCTTCTTTAATATAAATGTATATATACATAGAATCAATTTATAAATGTTATGTTTTTTTATAAATTTAATTTATGTTCTAACTGGATGACTGAAGATGGGCTTCAGATAAGGCAGTGCTTTTTTCTGACGGAAAAGACTCACTAAAATAAGAGGTTATTAGAGACAGTTAGAGGTGCGAAAGAGGTATATTATTACATCGTTCATTGCGTGTATGTGTGTGTGTTTTTAAAAAAAATATTATCCTTGTAATCACTCATACCTCATCAAGAGTCAAAAAAATCGGCAAGATCTTTTTCTACGATGATTAAGGCTCCTCACACCAATTATATTTTGTTGACAACAAATAGAAATGCTACATTTAGATGCATGGGTTACTGTGCTAATAAATCTGGCTGAACGAACGTTGAGAATTCGGAAGTTGAAGTCGAGGTTGAGTCAGTCGTTGTACTAAAAGAAGCAGTGTCAGAAAAAGCCTTATTTCAACCGCATTTGTGCTTGAGACTCAGAACAGTTTACTTTTACTTTTAAGCATTTGTCACTATTGTGATGGAAGTCAGCGTTGTCGAGCAAAACAGATAATTAGAAATTAATGAATCGGTCGTCATTAATATCCGCTGTCCAAATATCTCCAAAAATATCAAATACTTAAAAATATATGCCTTGTGCTTTATGATGTAGTAGTGGTTGGAAGCGGAGAGTTAAGGGCCTTCATCATCTATGTATGTAGGTTGTGACGAGCAGTTAGTCCACATTTTTTTTCAAATAATACCTTTTATATTCATTTCAAATATAACAATAAACTTCCTAGAGATATGACCTTTCCAACAGAAATGGCCTTTTTGACCGCCTGTAGCTCATCAGGGTACTCCGCGCGAATGAACTGGTTGATGCGTCCGATTGGTTCTGGGATCGCGGGCAAGTTCAGGTGGCAATCCTCGCCTCCACACACGCAGGTCAGCATTTGGAAGACGTGTTCCTCCCACAGTGAAATTGGGCGCTATCAAAAAATTAATGAATTATCGATAAGAATAAGAATAAATATATAACTCTAACTCAAATAGCAATTCGGATAGTCGGTCTTCATCTCCTCCTGCTTCTGAAGAAGGAAACATCTCTGCTCGGCGATCAGTGAGTTATCAAATTGTTGCAGGCAGAGTTTGAAGTCTTGAACAACGTTCTTAGGGCAGCCCACATTGCATGTCTCGCCGTTGTTCCAGTTGTAGCAAGTCCTCTGTTAAAGAAACGATCAATTGCCCATGCTGAGATTTAACATTAAAGCAAAAATTTTATGATTTGTTCTTCTTTATTTTTTCTTGCTCCCAGTCACTCACATTAATAGCAGCGGCCTTCGTCATTTCACATTGCTCATCCGCAACTGCAAAAGCACCGAGGCAGGCCAGCAGGATGAAGCAAAGCTTGAGAAGCAACATCGGACGAGCGAGGGAGAAACAGAGACGAGATGGAAGGCGAGGAGAGTCTCGGAGGAGCCAACCAAGTGCCGGACGTTCAGCTGTGCGAAATGATCAAGAATCGTTGTGAGAGAGAGAATCTGTTTTAAGTGCACTTGATATGCACTTTTTGAATTTGAACGCCAACGTTACATATGAAAATAGAACTTCAATCTCGGCCAAATTATGAAAAGTGCTTCAATCTCCTAAATTTTTACCTTAATCTATTTTATTGAAACAAAAAACATCAATATTGCATCTTGAGACGTTCATGCATCATGCTCCGAGAATGGCGAAGACTCGTGGCGCTCCACGGACACCATTAACCCGTTGATTAATTTATTGATTGAGACGTTCATGAGCCTGCTTCGAACGCAAATTATATTGTCACCTGTGACTTTGAATAGTTCGTTTTCGAATGCTCTATCGTACAATTCCGTGCCTTTCAATTAGCAAATGTATATTTGCTTGCATATATATATCTACATATGTACATATGTAACATATGTGTCGAACGCATCCACCATTTCGTTCGTATTTCGTTTGCCCCGAGAACTCCGAGGGCAAAGTGAATGTTGCAATTGACAAGGTCATATAATGACTTATCTCTAGAAGAAGTCACAAATGGAGAACATGTACAGCACTGCAATTGTTGCAACCAAAATTATATCCTACTGTCATCATAAAAAAAGAAAATCTAACTAATTGTTTCTCACAACCTACAGTCCCGCTCAACATTGTTGGGTCCGGTATTAATAGTATTAATAGTATTAATATAAATAATACAAAATGGAATAGCGCGCTGAATACGTATTTTCGTGCCATTTCGCGTAGGAGTTTAACTATTTCGACCATGGAGATTACGGCTGTGAAGACCGTTTTCAAAAATATGCTGAAATGGCAGAGATCTCATAATATTGCATTTAATTTGGCCGTGTATGGGTTCCAAACGGGCTGGCTTCAACTCCTGGACTACAAAGTGCAAAATAAAGTGAAATTTTCAGAGCACTTCTTACGTTTTTTGAGTTTCTTGTTTTATTTCGTTTGAGTTTCTCATTTTGTTTATGTATAAACGACGAAAAAAAAAGCAAAAAAAAATTTTCGTGCTTGCAAAAATCTGTTCTCAAAAGGGTATCGAACCGAGACCTCAAGATTGCCGGTCAAAGACTTACCAATACTCTACAGACGGTACGAAGCGATCTGCTGATACCTTTCTTTGGACAGCGTCGATTGCCTCACAAAGGAAACGTCGATTCTGAACACGTGGAGATTTAGAAATCAACGGTCTATCCATGAGGGCGACGGATTGAGGCGAACTATTTTCTAGAAAGCTAAAGTCCGAAAATATATGTTAAAATGTTTTCTCGGTCATTGTCAGGTAGGAGAAAATATGTTGGTTTCCGATAGGGCAAAGATTGTGTGCTGCTCCAGCTGGGCCGTTCTCAAGTAGCAGCGTAGTGTCGTGGGTAACGTGACTGCGTTGCAGTTTGCAAGTCTAGGGTTCGAATCCCCGTGCTAACAAAACATTTGCAGAGGTTTGTTAGAATGTGATGAGCTCCGAATGTTGCCAGTTTGTTCTCAGTCTGTGACAACAACGCCAATGTTGCGAACAAGAGTTCCGAACATGTTTCAAACTTTGGACAGATTAAACGCGCGGCAGGACAACATAAAAACCAAAAACTAGCAGCTCTGAAGCCTAATTCAGATGAGGCAGAAATTAGTCTTTTACCGATAACAACCGGCTCAACATCGAATTCATCTTCTGGTCCTACGACCGCTTCCCGCTTACCAGGTCGACATTTAGATTTGGCGCTTTGTTTCATTGACCGCACAAATAACTTGGCTAGAGACTCGATTCAAAAGGATCTTTCATTTAGGCGACATCGATTCCTCGTGCTTCAGCTCTTGGCTCTACCTTCTTCTTACTATTTTACTGCGCTCTAACTTAATTTCAGCACTTTTATTGCGACCAAAATTCTGAGATAAATCGGTTTCATGTAAATATAAATAAGAACCTGCAACTACTGGAACAACGGTTTGTCGGTCATAGTGAAATGCCGTCAATTTCCCAAGTTCCAAAGTCTTGGGCAATCCATGAACGCGGAGCAGAAGTGCGTCTCGGAAAGCCAGAGGCTCGGGTGGAAGGGGAACTATCCGAATTGATATTTGGGTTTGAATGCACTTTACTCTCATTTCTAATTTGTAATAAAAATTTTGATTTTTTTTGGTGCATTAATTTTAGAGTGACAGGAAAATGTCTTCCAACAGCAAACCAGCGTGTCTGGAGAACACGATGGACACCTGGACTTGTCCGCGATAGCCCGACCCACGCGAACGCATCCACCAATTCATTCGCAAGGAATTCCCCGAGAACCCGGAGAATGCAAGGATAATTATTAACAAAAAAAATAGTTAAAATGCTAACAAAAAGAACAAAATATTGTTATAAACTACAGTTATGTTACTGTGTTAAGGAAACGATGGAATGTGAGAAATATTCACGGCTATTTTCCTGCTATTTGACACTGTCAATTCAAATATGCCTGTCAGGCTCAGGTTTTGTCGCTTACATAATGCGAATACACGTAAATGCAAAAATTGGTCTTGAAATTGCACACCTAAACAAACCGGAATATCGCAATGTCTACATTTCTTCATTCGCAAGAGCACGATATCCCGCATGTTTTCACGCAAATAGAATGTGTATTCTGGCACGTCAACCCTCACTCAGTTCACTCGACTGCCCGCCCACTGCGCGGTTGCCTCTTCTGAGTTTCTCTCATTCCACATCTTTCTCTCTTTCTCTGCCTCTCGCTCGCTCGTCCGATGTTGCTTCTCAAGCTTTACTTCATCCTGCTGGCCTTCCTGGGTGCTTCTGCAGATGCGGATGAGCAGTGTTACATGTCGGATAACTTCCCTGATACTGTGAGTACCTTGGAGAAAGAAATTAAAGTAAATGATTCTCTAAATTTTTACTTTAAGATAAAACTTTGTCATGCTTAATTTCTTCTTGTTTTCTTTTGTAGCAGACTTGTTACAACTGGAACAACGGCGAGAGCTGCAATGTGGGCTGCATTAATCACCTTGTTCGCGGCCACAAACTCTGTCGGCACCAGTTCGGAAGCTCAATGATAGTCGAGCAGAAATGCGTCATTTTTACAGAGGAGAAGTACAAGTTTAAGGAGAACTATACGATTTGACCCTTCTCTCTTTTATAATTTTTAATTTAATTATAGATTTTTTTATAGTGACCAATTTTAGAGTGGCAGGAAAACGTATTCGAACAGTTATCCTGTGGATGTGACGTCGACGATTGCCCCCTGAACTTGTCCTCAATCTCCGACGAAATCGGACGCTTTCACCACTTCATCCGCAATGAATTCCCCTTGAAGCGTAGAGGCAATATGAGACAGTTGCCATTGATAAGGCCAGATATTCTCTCAGCATTAGAAGAGATGAAAGCAATCTGTTGTCTATGTATACACAAAGAGAAAAAGAAAAATGTGCCTATTTGCTTCTCACAACCTAGATGTTAGAGGCACTTATAACACCAATTCCAACGACTACGACATTTGCAATTCCAACGGCGGAAACGTTGGTTTCTATTTTCAGCAAAACCATAACACAATTCTGAGAAAAAATAAAATATTCTAAGCCTCAAATCCGATGCGTGAGGAATTAGCGCTTCTCTGATATTCTTCCTTTTAGTACATCGACCTTCTCAACATCGACTTCAGCTTCTGATCCTACGACCGCAACCCGCTTGCCATGTCGACATTAAGATTTGACGCTTTGTATACATTGAGCGCATAGATAATATAGCCTGAGGCTCGATTCAATAAGTTCTTTCATTTAGAAGACATCGATTTGTCGTGCTCCTTTGGCTCTACGTTGTGCTCATCTTATTCTTTGCCGTTATCTACCTTATATTCATCCATTTCGTTACATACAGCATTCTGAACTAAAACAATTTCGTGATAAATATATTTATCAGAAATTCGGGGTTAAGCTGAAGGTTTCTTGTACACTTGAAGCTACCACGACGCAACAAGCGCAGCGATGTAAATAAAATTGTAGGATAGACAAGCAGAATAAGAATGACAAACAAAGATTCCTTGAAGCCCACAAGCATGTCAAATACGTGTTCTTTCTAGGAAACACCACGTTAAACAATGAGTTAATACTACCTGACAATAAAATGGAGCGATTGGAGGCGTCCTTAGGAAAGAATTAAACACTATAAACGGTAATTAGTTTTTTATATGTAGAGAATTCCGAAAACAAGTGTTTTCATATTAAAAATATCATAATAGTGAAAGGTGTATTATTATGTTTTGCATTCTATGAATAAAATATCTACGACATGGGCGATTTTGTTTATTTATGCAGTTTTTATGAATAATAGTTTTTTCACAAAGATTCCTTTCTATTCTGTGATCTCCAGAAAATGATTTATTCTCATATTTCCCTTACCATTAGATGGACTCTATTCAACGAGGAAAGTTTTTATTGCATACAAGATTAGAAAAATCTCAATGTGCACTCTTCAGTTGAAACTGTGGTTGTGTATTGATCATTTCACTCAACTATCCGCTTTGTGCTTGGTTGGCTCTCCCCCGTCTCTCCTCCCCCTTCTCCCTCTTTCTCTGTCTCTTAGTTCCTCATCCAATGTTGCTTCTCAAGACCTTCTTCATCCTGCTTGTCTGGCTGGGTGCCTGTGCAGGGCATTATACGTCCTATGTGAGAATAGTCATAAATAATATTTAAATTTCTGGAAATTCTTCTTGTTTTTATTTGTAATCATAGTAAACGTGCCTTTTGTCAATATCCTCTTACTTCAGAAGAAATGCAACAACTGGAACAAAGGCACTTCGGTCAAAGTGAAATGCACTCTGCAAGACACAAGGCCTGACTTCAAACACTGCTGGCACCGTCTTGAGCAATCGGTGAAGGCCGAGCAGAAGTGCTTCTCGGACATGCACAGGCAAGGGTGGCAGTGGGAAAAATATCCGAATTGCTATTTGGGTTAGAGTCCAAGTTTTTTTTTATCATTTCTAATTTTTTTTTGTATCTTTCTTGATATTTTGAAAGCATCAAATTTAAGAGTGGAAGGAACACATCTTCAAACGGCTAAGCTGCGTGTGTAAAGATGACGACTGCCACCTGAACTTATCCGCGATCCCCAACGCAATCGAACGCAACGACCACTACGGACGCCTTGATGTCAGGAAATAGGCTGTTTTAAAATTCAGTTCAGATCTGGAAGGTAAACGAGTGAGAAATCTCCATGTTTAATTTGGAATTATTGTTCAAAGATGACTTCATAACCACTTCAACCATGACATCCAGAACGACTTAAAAATCAGACATTTACAGTTCTGAAGCCCAATTCAGATGAGGCAGAAATTAGCCTTTTTTACTATGCTCTTCCTTGTAGTACAACGACTGAGTCAACGTCAACTTTTGCTCCTACGACCACAGCTTCTACACCCACAACTCCTACGACCGCACCGCGCTTGCCAGGTCAACATTTAGATTTCACCCTCTGTTACATTGAACGCGTATGTAGATAAAACAGCCTGAGGCTCGATCCAATACGATCTTTCATTCAGATGACATCAATTCGTCGTGCTCTAACGCTTGGCTCTACGTTCTTCTCATCTCTTTATTTGCCATCCTCTACTTTATTTTCCTTCATTTCGTTGAATTGAGCATTTTGAATTAAGAGAGCCTGTCTGAGATATTCGACCATGGCCATAGCAGAAGATGCAGGGAACAAAAATATTTTTTGATTTTAATTTTCTTTGCAGGGCTTATGTAGCATCATGAGAGCTTCCAAAAAAACTTTTTTTCAAAAAATATTTTGAAGGTATGACTACAGTATGCCTTGATTTACCAAAAATATTCAATTGACCATAAAGTTCGTAAAAGCTAACCAAATTAAATTTTGAAAGCATCGTTAGATTCGTCATCTAAAAGCGCATAAAATTGCCTAAACAAGTTTTTCATTAAAGTTTCATTAAAAGGTCGAAATGAGCATTTATATTATTGGAATGTACCATTAGAGTGCCAAGCCGTAGAAACTACGCGATGAAACCATATCCATTTGATAGAGCGTCATTTGTTACCCATAGAAAACTGCCTCTCATGTGGATCGTCCTACAAGAACTTACAATGTACGGGGGTGAACACCTCATAGAGTAATAACCTGCAGAACAAAAAAAGGCTATAAAATGCGTTTTTCTCGCTCTTTTCAAAATCCAAGGATACCATTGTGTTTATAATTTAGAAATACATAAAAATGTCATACATAATTTGTTCATACGATTACATTCTCAATCACTTTTTCGGCAAAAACTGTATTTCTGGCCTGCTGGAGAGAGGTTAGCGCATGTAGTCAGAAAACAAAGAAAGACTGCGACTAAATTCGTATGCCATGTGAAAGCCCAGTCTTTTCTACGTGTAATATACTATCTTCCTCCCGAATTGTGCTACAGGAAAGTTTCAATATATCCCTTTGAAGCGCGCACTCACAGTGCGGCCTGCCCAGAAAATCCCCTTTAACCTAGCTATCCGGCTTCATACGCGATATTAGGGGAAGTTTTGCAAAATATCTCATTTCACATGTCCTATCACACAAAAAACCACGTAGATGACTTTATCTTAGCGAATCTTCGCTATTATTTTCGGCAGATACTCTTTTTGCCTTTTACGCAGGTGAGAGAAAAGTGCACGTAAGCAGAAAAATATGAAAGACTACATCTAAACGAGCACTCTACGTGCAAACCCAAACTTTTATACGTTGAATTTACTTCCTCAAAATGTAATTTGTTAACGTGAATGGTTTGATAAGTCCGTTCGAATAGTATAACGTAAATTCTGCAACTCATCAAAGATCGCTTTATTTTCTAGAAATTTAATAGGGAAGTACATATATATGAAAGAATGGAAAGGAAACAACATCGTTTATTTAAACTCTGTAGTTTCTTCTCCCTGGCGGTCCCCTCCCCCTCCCTCGCTTTTTATAAACAACCATAAACAAACAACCCCTCTTGTTTGTGATGCTGTATAAGCTGAATAGACATAGGCACATCAAACACTTTATTTTTGGTCAAGGAAAGTTGATCAAATACGACACGCTGAAGAAGAATCAAGGGCATCTAATAGTCGATCAAGAAGACGGAGCCTTGGTCAGCCAAGATATTAGTAATAAGTAATTAATCAAACGTATTGACAATTAACGCTTCCTTCAGAGGACCTGCAACGACTGGAACAACGGAAATGCGGTCACAGTGAGATGCACGCTGCATCACTCGCTATTTAGCCCTAGCGATTTCAAACTCTGCAGGCACCGTTTTGGTCAATCAATGAACGTGGAGCAGAAGTGCTTCTCAAAACGTGAAGATTACGGCTGGTCTGCGGCCTATCCGAATTGCTATTTGGGTTCGAATTCACTTTTCTCTCATTTCTAATTTTTAATACCATTATTGATTTTTTATAGTATCAATTTAAGAGTGGCAAGAACACGTCTTCCAACAGCTGAGCTGCGTGTGTGGAAAAAACGATGGAGACGAAGACGGCTACCTGAACTTGTCCCAGATCTCCAACGGAACCGAACGCATTAACCACTTCGTTCGCAAGGAATTCTCCGAGAAGCCGACGGGCAAAGAATACGTTGCTGTTGAGAAGGTTCGGCAATTTTTTGTCCGCTAAAATTAACTTTAAATAAATTAGTGGAGGTGCATATGTAATGAAAGTATCCTTGCTTCTCACAATCAAGGTTTTGGAAGCGCTTAAGACTCCACTTCCAACGACTACGACATCTGCAATCCCAACGACGGAAACGTTAGTTTTATTTTTTTTTTAATGGCTCGATTCGAGTAATCAGAAACGACTGCAGATCGACAACTGAGACTTCTTCAACCACCACGCCCACCACCACCACATCAACGACCACTTCGGACGCCTTGACGTCAGGAAATAGACTATTCTTACGTTAATTTCAGCCTTTTTCTAATTATTCTCTTCCTTTTAGTACAACGACCTTCTCAACATCGACTTCAGCTTCTGATCATACGACGGCACCCCGGTTGCCAGGTCGACATTTAGATTTGGCCATCTTTTACATTGAGCACACATGTAGATAATATAACTTGAGGATCGGTTCAATAAGTTCTTTCTTTTAGAAGAAATCGATTCGTCGTGCCCCAACGCTTGGCTCTACGTTGTGCTCATCTCCTTCTTTGCCTTTCTCTACTTTATTTTCCTCCATTTCGTTGCATACAGTATTCTGAACTAAAATGATTTCATGATAAATATATTTATCAGAAATCCGGGGTTAAACTGAAGGGCTTCTAGTACACTTGAAGCTAACACCGGAACCCAAGGCAGATGTGAGCGAAAGTGTTGGAGAGACATGCAGAATATGAATGAAAAATAAAGTTGAGACAGCTTGCTCTCATTGTCAGTGCACATAATTGCCCCTTCACAAATCGCAATCACTTCCCGAACCTACTCAAGTACCAACAGGTCCTCCTGAACAGTAAACTTACTGCTTCCATTCCTTTTATCTATTTCCTCGAAGCCTACAATGTCAAGTACGTGTTCTTTCAAGGAAACACCACGTTAAACAATGAGATAATAATAACTGACAATAAAAAGGAGCCATTGGAGGAAAGAATTAGATACTATAAATGGTAATTAGTTTATTCGTAGAGAACTCTTAAAACAAGTTTTTTTTTTCATATTAAAAATGTCATACTAGTGAAATGTGCATTATTATGTTTTGCATTCTATGAATAAAATATCTACGACTAGGGGCGATTTTGTTTATTTATGCAGTTTTTGTGAATAATAGTATTCTCGCAAAGGTTTCCTTTGTATTCTGTGATCTCCAGAGAATTATTTATTCTCATAATTGCCTTACAATTAGATGGACTCTATTCAATGAGGCATGTTTTGATTGCATACCAGATTAGAAAAATCTCAAATTGCACACTTCAATTGAAACTGTGGTTGTGTATTGATCATTTCACTCAACTCTCCACTCTGTGCTTGGTTGGCTCTTCCGAGTCTCTCCTGCCCTTCTCCCTCTTTCTCTGTCCCTCCATTCCTCGTCCAATGTTGCTTCTCAAGGCCTACTTCTTCTTTCTAGCCTGCCTGAATGCCCGCGCATGGGTTACTATGGTCAAAGTAAGAAAATAGTTATAAATAAGTCTTAAATTGTTGACTTAAAATCACATTAATAACACATTTAACCAATTTCCCCTTCCTTTAGAAAACCTGCAACAACTGGAACAACGACATGTCAGTCACAGTGAAATGCCGTCAACTTCCCTGGCCATATCCCAAGTACAATCCATGAACGCGGAGCAGAAGTGCTTCTCGAATGTCGAAAGGCACGGATGGACGGAGGACTATCCGAATTGCTATTTGGGTTTGAATTCACTTTACTCTCATTTCTAGGTTGTAATAATATTTTTTGATGTTTTGTTTATGTTGCCAAATTTTAGAGTGGCAGAATAACGTCTTCCAACAGCTAGCCTGCGTGTCTGGAGAACACGATGGCCACCTGGACTTGTCCACGATCTCCGACGCAAGCGAACGCATCCACCAATTCATTCGCAAGGAGTTCCCCAAGAAGCCGACTGGCAAACAATACGTTGTATTCGAAAAGGTTATCTAATCACTAATTTAGAGAAGAAAAGTATTCAAATGACAAAAATGTTCAGCTCGCCCATTTTTTTTGTCCACAAATATTAATTGAAAATGAACTAATGGTGGTGAATGAATAATGAAAGTATGCTACTGTCAATATTCGAATAAAAGAAGAAAATGGAACTAACTGCTTCTCACAACCTAGGTGAAAGCGGCTCTTACAACGCCTATTCCAACGACTACGACAACGTTGGTTTCTATTTTCAAAAAGACCATGACACGATTCGCATGATCAGAAGCGAATGACTGCAGATCGACAATTGCGACTTCTTCAACCCCCACATCAACGACCACCACGGAGGCCTTGACGTAGTTCATTTCATATCTTGACGGCCAAAGAGAGACTTATTCTCTACTTCCGTTCAACACTCAATTTTAGTGCAGTAATCCATGAAGCCTTCACAAAGATCCTAAATTTTCATTGTCAAATATCACGACGAGATTGTGCACTTAAATGTTTTGAAATTGATTATATATAAAACTAAGTTAGGGTGTTTGTAAAGTTTTTATTTCTGTTTTCAGCTCACAGCCACGGACGACTTCAGATGATGTGGCAGCCTCTGAGAAGTCAGTTGGATAGTTTTACAAAATCTTGTGGAGCGAAAAGTTTTAAAAACATTATTTTTTTAGTATTAAAAAAGAATTTTAGTGCGACTGTTACGCGCGAAGAAGCGCTGCCTTATCTGGTGCCGATCTACAAGTTTGCGGTAAGAATAAATATTTATTACAATACGATTAAATGACTCATCGATTTTTGCATAGTTTTTTTTCATTATTTTTAGATGTACCTATTTATCATAATGGGCGATATTTCTCGATTGGTGCAACGACTGGAAGTTAAAATTAACAATTTTTTTCCGTTGCAGTTCTTCTGGGTCGGCGTGGCGTTCTTCGCTGTCGCGGTGATCCTTACGCTGGCCGTCATTGGGCTTTACTGCTACAAAATAACTGACTTGCTCACTTCCTAAGCGAGAATAAAGGACGTTGTTTTTTTCTTAAATATTTGTGTCATTTGCTACAACGGTTGCTTTTTGGCGTTGTGCGAAAAAAAAACCTTAAAAACGGCACGTTCTCGCCGACTCTCGTGGCACTTGGAACAGCAGCGGAATTGTTCCTTTTTACACTCATTGAAAGGTCGTTGTCTACTTTATTTGTTTATGTAGAGTTTTTATGAACAATGATATTCTCGAAAAAAGTACCCTACTCCGTTTTGTGATCTCCAGAGAATGATTTATTCTCATATTTGTCGTACAGATAAGTGGACTCTGTTAAATGAGACAGCATTAATTGCATATAAGATTTTAAAATCTCAAAGTTCACACGGCAATTGAAACCGTGGCTGTGAATTGGTCATTTCACTCAACTCTCCCCTTCGTGCTTGGTAGGCTCTTCCAAGTCTCTCCTCCTCTTCTCCCTCTTTCTCTGCCGCTCCGTTGCTCGTCCAATGTTGCTTCTCACGGCCTACTTCATTCTGCTTGCCCGCTTGGCCGCCTGTTCAGATCCTCTTCTCCCTCTTTACCATGTGAGAATTACTAATAGATAAAACATAAATTGTCGAAGAAAAATATTTATGAAAAAATTAATTAGAGGTAATGCTGCTTCTCAATACCAATTTCATGATATACGATGTGAGAATTAATAATAAAAAAGATTTTTTAAACTTTAAAATCATATGATTCATTCATTTTGCCAATTTGCGCATCTTTCAGAGACCGTGCTACGACTGGAACAACGGCGTTTATGTCGTGGAGAAATGCAATCACCTCTCTTTCTGGCAACAGTATAACTTCAGACGCTGCTGGCACCGTCTTGCGCAATCCATGAACGCGGAGCTGGGGTGCTTCAATGTAGATGATAAGTACGGGTGGGATGCGCCCTATCCGAATTGCTATTTGGGTTAGAATTCACACTTTTCTCTCATTTCTAATTTCTTTTTTATACCATTATTGATTTTTTATGTAAAAATTTTAGAGTGGCAGGACAACGTCTTCCAACAGCTAACCTGCGTGTGTGGAAAAGACGATGGAGATGAAGGCGGCTACCTGAACTTGTCCGAGATCCCCAACGGAGCCGAGCGCATCAACCACTTCATTCGCAAGAAGTTCCGCGGGAGGTCGACCGGCAAAGAATACGTTCTGTTGAAAAGGTGAACTAAAAGGAAAAGGTTGAAATCTATGGAAGAAGAAAAAAGTATGTATAAATTTTCGCAAAAATACACATTGGGGTTTAATGAATAATGAAAGTATCCTCTTGCGAATATACAGAAAAGGAGAGAAAAAATGCAACTAAGTAAGAGATACTCTCTCACAACCTACAGATGTTAGCTGCCCTTACAACACCAACTCCAAGCACGGCAACGTTGGTTTCTATTTTCAAGAAGAAATAAACATGGCACGATTTGGGGAATCTGAAAAAAAGAAACTGCAGATCGACAACTGTGACTCCTTCAACCACCGCGCCAAACACCACCGTCGTAATATTTTCACTGGCCGTCATTCGGCTTTTCTGCTAGAAAATCGGAGAATTGCTCATTTCCTAAGGGAGAATAAATGCAGTTATTCTTCAATGTTTGTCGTTTGCTACAACGGTTGTTATTTTTTTTCGGTATTCAGACAAAAAGTCTTGAAAACGGCACATTCTCGTATTTTTCTCTCGTAAAATATTCATGAATTGATCTACAATTCGCGATCATCTTTCTTTCTATATGAATGTATCTATTCCCTCTTTTACTGTCTTTCTCTCTCTCTCTCTCTCCCTCGCTCTCACTATGTTTGCTTCACTGGAAATTTTATAGCACAAATTTCTCGCTGTTGTAGCACAACAAATGTATAAATTCTTCATTTATTTTAGATCGAGCACAACATTCCAACATCAAGTTAGTCTAAACTTACTAGAAAAAGCTTGGGCAAAATATCACAGTATTGCTTAAATAAATGGCTATTTAAATATGATTAGTATATGCAGAGCTAAAACTTTGACAAAAATATTGAGGCTACCTAAACATGTTTAATGAGAAAAGCAGGGGAAAAATACACACAAACACGTACGTTGTATCTACACGCCTAAAATTGGGAAAGAAACCTCTGTTTCTTGCATATTCTACTGTATCTAGGGAAACGGTGCCCAGGGACACGGTATCCGGGGATATGGTATCCAGATATATGGGATCCAGAAATACGGTTTCAGGGGTACGGTACCCTGGGAAATGGTATGTCAGTGTACGGTATGAATGAGATGGAATGCTCCATAGAAGAGCTCCTGGAGGAAGCAGCGCGATTGGCTGCTGAATCGGTACTCATCGAGAAGCTCGAGCACATCCGCGTACAAGCAGGGCCAGTCGAAGAGAAGCGGCTCGCGTTTACGTAAGCTGTTAAATTGAGATAGTTTTTTTATATATAATTAGATATATAGATATAATCATATATATACAGTACCGCCAAAAAGTCTATCAACTTTTGGTTTTTCGGGCATATTTTCCTTCATAGTGTACGAAAGTAAATGAAATTTTCAGGGTTGCTTCTATATGCTGTCAGATCGTTGGTAAGAAAATATTGGTTTGATTGATCCACAATAAAGCCCGAAAAAAATCAATAACTCAAATCACCCGAGTTGCACATTTAGACGTGCTGGATTAAATGGGTTATTGCTTCGGTATTCTGGTAGCTTTTATTGGAGAAATGGTATAGATGGATTCTAAGACATATCTGCGATAAATTTTTATTCTATTCGATACTTAATCACATGCTTTTACATGCTGTCTGCCTTCAGCTCGTGATCCATGCACTCGGCCTGAGATACTGAAGGTTCAGGAGAATAAAATTAATCATGTACTGCCATGCTTATAGTAATAATGAGGTCCATATATTCAGAGGTGATAAGCGAACAAATTCAGATGGTTGACTGGCCTGTGGAAATTAGATTCTAACTATTTGTACACACTTTGATCACCGCGGTCAACTTCGGTCCACAACGCTGAAGTGCTAAAAGTGATGCTGTGCAGGTGTCCTTGTTTGTAAAACGCTTTTAACTATCTAAAATAATAGTTCATAGGCTTCTCTATCTTTGGCAGCTTTATTTCATGCCTGGCTTCATGAGGCCTTCATAGGGAGGGGTAGATAATTTGAATGTACCCTGGCGTAGAGTGGTGCGGTGCCGTATAAGGTAGGAAAATAATCAGAGAAGTTTTAGATAGAGTCAAATATCACTTTAATATATAAAACAGAGTGTTCTGCAATGGTCTAAATTCCATTTGGCCATTTTAATGTTGTAATTGATCTATCACAGACAGCTGTCAATACACTGCACTACTCAATGCAGGGTACATTCAAATGATCGTCTGTCCCTTACGGTCTCATGAAGCCATGGATGAAATAAGGCTGCAGAATACAGAAAAGTCTATTAAAATCATTATAGACAAGTGAAACCCTTTTCAAAAATTGGACCCCTTCACAACAGCACTTTAAGTACGTCTTGGCTGCAGACGAAAGTTGACAGTGGTAGTCAAAGTATGCATAAATAGTTGGAATCTAATTTTCACAGGCCAAGCAACCATCTGAATTTGTTCGCTTATCACCTCTGAATATATGCACCTCATTATTACTATAAGCATGGCAGTACATGATTAATTTTATTCTCCTGAACCTTCAGCATCTCAGGCCGAGTGCATGGATCACGAGCTGAAAGGCAGGCAGCATTTAAAAGCATGTGATTAAATATCGATAAGACCAAAAACTTATCGTAGATATGTCTTAGAATCCATCTAAACCATTTCTCCAATAAAAGCTACCCGAATATCGAAGCAATAACCCATTTAATCCAGCACTCCTAAATGTGCAACTCGGGTGATTTGAGTTATTGATTTTTTTCGGGCTTTATTGTGGATCAATGATACCAATATTTTCTTACCAACGATCTGACAGCATAATTAAGCAACCCTGAGAATTTCATTTACTTTCGTACACTTTGAAGGAAAATTTGCCCGAAAAACTAAAAGTTGATACACTTTTTGGCGGTACTGCATATATATATATGTATATATATATATATATATATATATATATATATATATATATATATTTATTTATTCATTAATCTTAAGCCTGTTTAAAAATAAATAAGGTATAATTTGTTTGTAAAACTAAAAGAAACAAAAATTAAGTCGTAAACTGCACGTACGCTAACAGTTTCTTCTGTGGCAGTGCTCGTTTGATCTCGAGTAGGTCGACCAGTTCAAGCACCTGATGGATATTATTAGGATCGACTCTCTGCCTCTCTTTCTCTCTCCTTCTCTCTCTCTCTCTCTCTTTCTCTCTTTCCCTAACCTGAAGCCGTAGTCGACTCCATTGCGCAGGCGCTGGCACATCGAACGGTTGAACTAAAGCGAAAATTTTTCAGAACGATAATTTCTCTCGCTCACTCTCTCTCTGTCTGTCTCTGTCTTTCTCTCTCTAATCTCTCTCTCTTTATGTCTTTCTCTAATCTCTCTCTCACACTCTTCTCTCCCTCTCTCTCTCTCTCTCTCTCTCTCTCTCTCCCTAACCGCTGCCCGGCTCAGCAGTGCAATAGAAGCAGAAGGTCGTGTGCGCCTTCGCGCCCTCCACACGGACACGCCCGTGGCCACTTCGCATACCGCGGTCATCGTCGTTCGTGAAACCTGAGAAGGAAGAGAGAGAGAGAGAGAGAGAGAGAGAGAGAGAGAGAGAGAGAGAACGAGAGATATAACGAGAGAGAAAGACAGATAGAGAAACAGAGAGAGAGAGAGAAAAAGAGAGAGAGAGAGACAGAGACAGAGAGAGAACGAGAGAGAAAGACAAATAGAGAAACAGAGATAGAGACAGACAGACAGACAGACAGACAGAGAGAGAGAGAGAGAACGAAAGAGAGAGAGAGAGAGAGAGAGAGAGAGAGAGAGAAAAAGAGAGTGAGAGAAAGAAAGAGAGGGAAAGAATGAGGCCGGAGAGCGAGAGGGAGAGAGAAAAGAAAATTGAGAAGCGAGCGAGACACAGAAAGAGATTTAGAGAAACAAAGAGAGAGAAAGAGAGAGAGAGAGAGAGAGAGAGAGAGAGAGAGATCTTTCATTCTCCTACCCTGCGCCGTCTCTGCAACCGAGTGCGCGCGCGAGTGCCTGCCGGCCGGGGTGGCTGGCCCGGATGGCAGCTGATGCGACGGCGTGGCTCCCGGTGGCAGCAGCTGCCGGCAGCTGCTGCCGCCCACTTTGAAGACGTCCTTAAAAGAGCGTGAAACTTTTACCTCACAGTAATCTATTTTAATTTTCAGTAGTCGGCGTCTCTCTATATCACATACTCTCTCGCACTTATATCTCATCTCATAATCAGGCAAAAGGCTCGAATTCATGGTCAGCATGGGGATTTTTGTCCCCATTATTTTCAATGTAAAAATAAAATGGCTTTTAAAAGAATAGTAAAATTGACGTTAAAAACAGAGATACCTTTTAAGAAGTCAACTGACCCTGCAGATAGTGTAGATCTCCGCAGGCAGCGCCACATTGCTCCAGGCCTCTTCCGGCTCGCCGGCGCCGTATTCTGACGTGGAAGATGGCAGCTGGAGTTCGTCTCCTGGAATCGTGGCAAAAGTTCCAACCCCCATGAGGAATCGAACTCTATCATGTTACCACTCGGCCAGCCTGATACCCTTACCCGATGGCGCATTCCGTGACTTCTTGTTCGCGATGGACGCCTGTGTCGCGGCTACTGTGTCACTCTGCGTCGATACGCTCAGCTCGGACCAGAGCCAGCTGTCGCTTTCGAGCACACGGCGGTATTCGGCGAGAGATTCGAGCTATATATTATTTTTTTTACTACTTAGGTATTTAAATTTACTATTTACTTAATAACCTAAAATATTTTTAATTTTAATCATTTATTTACAAATTACAAACAAATCTTTCATAAATACAATTATTTAAATTTAAAAAAAAAATTATATCAAGCTAACTTCATTCCTCGTCATGAAGAAGTATGTAACGGTCGGCCCGGCATTTCGCGCGACTCGTAGTGCCTAGAATTTTGTATTTCTTCTTTAGATGAATATATTTTTCAAATTTAAATTTAAATGTTTAAATTTCCCGCGCGCACGACAAAAATACCTTTTGCGCCTCGATCGGCCGAAGACGCCAGCGGCGACGGCGCGCCGTTGAACTGTGCGGCTCGCGAGCCCATTCTGATGCCTAGGTGAATAAGTTTTGAAATTTTGCATTTAGAATCCTTCCTCTAGCTAGAATTTTTCTTTCTAATATTACTTAATTATCAACTGTCGAGAATGTTTAATTAACAACGCAAATATATGGCTCAACGATATCATATTACATGACTCGACTAAACAAGAGTGTTTCGAGCAATGAAGAAAAAAAATCATTATCAGTGAAATAGCATGAATTTGCGACAATTATACAAAAGAACGAAGCCAAAAATAGTTCTCACAAAAAGTCTTCCTTTCTCGACGTGTATCTGCTGCCGGGTAGCCTTAAGACCCAACCGCACCGCGTCGTGGATGGACGCGTCGCGGCCGCACTCTTGCATCGACACGTCAATGTCATCTGATACGAGAGAGAAACTCTCTACCTCTCTCTTTCCTCTCATTATCTCTCTCACTATCTCTCTCCCTCCTCTCAATCTCTCCCTATCATACTCGCTTTCTTTCTCTCTCTCTCTCTCTCTCTCTCTCTCTCTCTTGCATTGATACATCAGATCTGTCATGAGAGAGAGGGATAGAGAGAGAGAGAGAGAGAGAGAGAGAGAGAGAAACTGCTCACAATTAGCATCTCAATTATGGCTTATAAAAATGTTTTCTTCATTAATAATTATGAAAATTATTTACAAAAGAGAGAGAGAGAGAGAGAAAGAGTGTGAGAGAGAGATAAGGTAGAGAAATAGAGAGACAGCGAGATATAGAGAGGGAGAGTGAGAGGGAGATAAGAAAGAGAGAAAGATAGAGAGAGAGAGAGACAGAGAGAGAGAGTGAGAGAGAGAGAAACCGGAGAGCGCAGAGATGGATGCCGCAATGGTCTGCCTTCTGCTGATCGGCGAATGGGGACGAACTAAAAGAATAAAGATAAATGAATAATAAAAGCAGAAATTTTTATTTTTATACGAAATTTCATAACAAAAGGGCAAATTGGTGCATAAAATGTTTTAAGGCGTTAAATTTTTTTATATATAAAACACATAACTTATGTACTCTAAAAATCACAATTAAATAATTAGTAATATCTACATAAAAAAATCGAACAGGATATTAATCTAGCTATAACCTGGTGAATCGAGATCGAGCCGTAAACTCGTCGAGTCTAGTCTGCTGTCTCCCCTACTATCGTTGGCATCCGGCGACGCAGGTTCCCTCGATGACCGACTTCAGAAGAAGAAAAGAACTTTCATTTCTTTCATGTAATAGTTTTCATCATGCAATTTTTGAAGAAAAAAAAATCTAAATAGCACTATAAGCAAATTTCTTTTTTTAGGCTCTTTGAATTATTTTTCAGCACGTTTCTGTTTAAACAAGATTATTTGCAACGAAAATAGAGGATCAATTAAATAGATAAAACATATAATATATAAATATACCCCTCCTCACGTAGGCACGGGTCCGACTCGCCTCGACGGAGCATCTAAAGCGAATAATTTATTGAATTTCAGTAGATAAAAAGAAAGAAGAGATATACGCAATATGTATATTTAATGTTTACATAGAACTATAACTTAAATAAATAAATAAATAAAACAAATTTATTAATTAATATTAAACATTTATTTATGATTATTTATATTTATCTAAATGAAAATGAAAATAAATCAATGATCAATGATCAATGATCAATGATCAGACCTGCTCTCTCTTCTGCCTCGCATCACCTCCTCCTCCTCCTCCTGTCGTGCACGTGACATCACTAAACACACGTGGACGACCACTGTCTGTGCTGTCCGAGTGGCCTGGAACAAGCAATATCTTGAGATGGCGTTCTCTCACTCTCTCTTTCTCTCTCTCTCTCTTTATTCTCTCTCCATCTCTTTCTCTCTACTCTCTCTCTCTCTAGTTCTCTTTCTCTCTACTCTCTCTCTCTCTACTCTCTCTCTCTACTCTCTCTCTACCCTCTCTCTCTACTCTCTCACTCTCTCTACTTTCTCCTTTCTCTCTCTTTTATTTTTATTTCACAAAAAAAGAGTAAAAAAATAAAGGCCACAAACTTCGTCGATCCATGCACTGGCTGCTTCCAAACGCGGAAACGGCTCGCTTGAGGCGGCGCTTCGAAACGGCGACCGAGAGCCGGGTTCCCTAAATTAATAATTTTGATTAATTGGAGAAACAATAATTTTACACGGTTTCATTTGAAATTTCTCCAAAAGAGCCGAACAGAATCGAGCAGAACTCATTATCAAAGCGCATAAAATCAATCTGAAGTAACAGATAAAATATTAAGATAGTTTTAGTGCCTATATAAACTTTTAAAGAAAAAAAAACTAGTTTAAAAAAGCCAGATATTCTGTCTTTTTTAAACTAGTTTTTTACACAGTTAAAGCAAAACCATACGAAGAACAGAAAAAAAATGATTGCAACAATTTTTCGTTCAATTACATTTTGTTCATTCAGTTTTCTCTTCCTTTTTTTCAGAATCTCTCTCTGAGAGCCATACTATTTTTCAAGGCTCCACGGAGGTCTAACAATTTAAAAAAAAGCAACCCAATTTTGGGGATCCTCAGACCACCCCTTTTTTTCCGTGTACCTCTGCACAAGTGCTGCTGCCCTCTTCGTTCAGGCGACTTCTCCTCCTCCTCTCACTCTCCTTCTCTGCCATTCGGACGTCGTTGACCACTCGTCGATGTCGATTGCTCTCCCAGCCGAAGCGAGCCAGTGCGCGGGCGCATGGAACAAGTATAAGTATTTTTTTAAATAAGATATTTCGAGTATAGAAAAGAAACAGATTTTATAATGATATAAAGTAAACAAAATTTACCGTACCAGAAAAGCTACAGTATATTTCTTGAAATAAAAGCCCAAAATTACAGTACCAAAAAGATACAGTATCCTTCTTAAAATAAAAGCCCAAAATTACAGTACCCCAAACGCTACAGTATCCCTCTTAAAATAAAAGCATAAACTTACAGTACTACAAAAAGCTATAGTATCCTTCTTAAAATAAAAGCCCAAAATTACCGTACTCAAAAATCTACAGTATCCCTCGTAAAATAAAAGCCCAAAATTACAGTACCCAAAAGGCATACAGTAACTACCTTCTTGGCATCCTGCCAAGACGTTGAGCGCAGCAAAGGCCGTCCCTCTCACCGAGAGCACTTCGCTCTCTTCCGCCACACGCACCATGTCAGCGACGCATTCATCCGACAGCAGGGACATTCCTGTTGAGAGCGAGAGAGGGGAGGTTACTGTAACACATTGGGCGGCGGATTAGGTACCTTTTAAAGTTATTCGCTATGTCTTATTATTATTAGGATGTTGCTGGGGGGGGGTGCATTCAAAGTTAACTGAACTATATACAAATAAAATATAATAGATATTATTAAATTAAATATAAATAAAAAAAACCTCCTTGGGCAGAGCCGATATTCGCGAGCGCAAACATGGCAGACTTGACGTGTAGACTCGCGTTCTCGTGATCGCAAAAGGAGGGAGTCTGAAAGAGAGAGAGAGAGAGAGAGAGAGAGAGAGAGAGTGAGGAGAGAAGAGAGAGAGAGAGAAAGAGAGAGAGAGAGAGAGGAGAGAAGAAGAGAGATATATACAAGAGAGATAGAGTGAGAGAGAGAGTGACCCACCTTGATGACATCTGCCAGTCTCCTCACCACTCTCGCCTCGTGCAGCAGTGCGCGGCCCGTGTCGTGGCCGGCGAGTGCGCCCAGCAGATGGACAGGCACGATGACGCCTTCGGTCGAGGGGTGTCTGGAGAGATCAGAGATTAAAGGTCAAAGATCAGTTAGCATAGATCAAAGTTCAATGTTCAAAGATAAAAAGAAGATACCAGAAAGTACATAAATATACTTAAATATAAAAATTATAAATAAATATATAAAATAATAATAAAATAA
Source organism: Allodiplogaster sudhausi (assembly GCA_945643635.1). Taxonomy (NCBI): domain Eukaryota; kingdom Metazoa; phylum Nematoda; class Chromadorea; order Rhabditida; family Diplogasteridae; genus Allodiplogaster; species Allodiplogaster sudhausi. The sequence continues at coordinate 346,784 of CALZFC010000268.1, forward strand.
AATAACAATATCTGAAAAATGTTTTTGTCCGTAATGATCTACCTCTCCGAACTGCTCCTCGCATACTTGCCGGCCATCGTTCGCTTGAGGCCGAGCAGTGCTTCCCTCAGTTCGTCTTCTAGCGCAGCGACATAGCGCGCATTGAAGGACTACAATTTACATTTTAGTAATTTCTTTTAATTTGCTTATTTTTTAAATATTCATATATAGTTTAAAGCAAATTTATTATACATACATTTTAATTACTTTATTTTTAATTAAGCAAATTTTTTCAGCAAATGTTCATTGTAATCATCGGATTTTTGCTATCCATTTAGCAAAAGATTAACCAGGAAATGGTCAGAAACCCTACACTCGAAAAAATACAATTTATATCTCAAATGAAAGCCCTTGATTTTTGGTGTGACGGAGTATAAAAATTAGCTGCTGCCATGCGTAACACAATTTTTTATAGCGTTTTCAAAATTGGATTTTTTGAACATATTTTCACCATCAGAGAGTAGTCTACATAGAAATCGTGCAAGAGGATCAAAAATGTGGTCTTACGGCGCAGTGGATAAGACGTCTGACTGAAAATTTTTTGTCGTGAGTTCGACTTCTGTTCGACTCACCGTTTTTTGCTATTTTTTTTAAATGTTTTCTTTTTTTATTCTAACTTTATTTCACATAATGGAATACAATCTACAAAACAGCATCATTATTAGCACATGTGAACAATGGTGTCACAGAAATGGTTCAAGCACATCGGAGATGGAGTAGATGGATAAACGACACAGGAGTGTGAGGAAACATTGAAGGAGGGAGATCACGAAAAGACTCCCTGATGATCAAGCTCCATTTCTGTGCAACCAATAATAAGCAAAAACGATGAGTCGAAGAGAAGTCGAACTCACGACAAAAAATTTTCAGGCAGACGCCTTATCCACTGCGCCGTAAGACCACATTTCTGATCCTCTTGCACGATTTCTATGTAGACTACTCTCTGATGGTGAAAATTTATGTTCAAAAAATCCAATTTTGAAAATGCAATAAAAAATTGGGTTATGCATGGCAGCAGCTAAATTTTATACTCCGTCACACCAAATTTCAAGGGCTTTCATTTGAGATATAAATTGTATTTTTTCTAGTGTAGGGTTTCTGACCATTCCCTGGTAAGTAGAGAGCAAAGAGAATAATAATAACGATTTATTATACCACACTGGATATATTAAAACCGAGAAATAATGAAAAAAATTGCAATTTGATAGAGAGAGAGAGAGAGAGAGAGCGACAGAGAGAGAGAGAGAAGAGAGAAAAGAGAGAGAGAAAGAGAGTGAAAGAGAGGGAGAGAGAGAGAGAAAGAGAGAATGAATCGAGAATAAACTCACATTCATCCATAACTCGAGTGCCTTCTGCGCGCCGGCCAAGTCTGCGTTCGTTGCCGATTCGCATGAGTAGAGATGCACCTCAATAATTTATTCTATTTGATAAAAATTAAAAATGTTAAAAAGTTTGTAAATGATATATATATATATATATAATTAAATATAATAAAACAAAGTCTTAAAATGCTTTGTGATCAAAAAGAAACCTGCAGCATAATGCCAGCATCACCGAGCGAGCTGAGAGGCACTGCGCGTAGAACAGAAGCCGCAGCTGGGTAGTGCTGTGTTGGAAGAAGAAGAAAAACATAACTTACTTTTTTTTTCTTCTTTCTTATAGCCATTCAGATTTTTTTTGTAAAACTATTTCAGGCAAAAATTTAGGTATATAAAAACAGCAGCAACAAAAAAGGACCCATTTTCAAGGCACACTCCTCGATGGCTGGAGCGGAATATTATAGTTATATATTAGCAATAGTAAAGTGAGAGTTATTACAACAATTTCAATGTCAAACCGGCAGCCAGATGTGGAGAAGCCGAACGGCCTGCCGGACGACCTGGACAATTCAGAGAAATAAATGAGTAAATAAATAAATAAGTAAATAAATATTAAATTATTCAACAAATATATAAATAACAAATCAAATTTAAACAGAAAACATCCAGTAAATGTTAACCAGTTTGTTTACTTTCAAGTAAACAAACTAGGAAACAATTTAACAGTTTAAAACGGATTGATCTACCTTTGCTGAAGGATCACCGATCATGCCCATGAGCAGCCGCATGCCCCATGTCGCAAAGTCGGCGTATTCCAGAGAGGCGAGCAGGCCGAGGAAGCGGGTGCACCACTCACGGGCTACCTGGAGGAGAGGGAGATAGAGAGAGAGAGAGAGAGAGAGAGAGAGAGAGAGAAGAGAGAGAGATGGAGAGAGACAGAGGGAAAAGGGCAGATATGGAGAGGAAGAGTGAGAGAGGGACATGGAACGAGAGAGAGAGAGAGAGAGATGAAGAGATATAGATAGGACGAAGAGAAAGAGAGAGAGAGAGAGACAGAGACAGAGAGAGTGAGAGAAATATTGAGAGAAAACAGACAGAGGGAGGGATACTTTTTGGCAACTTGCCAGATTCGTCGCCCTGAGCGCCTTCTGCAGCACGGTGCGCGCAAGACTGGCCGGCGTGGCGTAGTCGAGCGACGCAACGATCAGCTTAACGTACTCGGCCGATGTTCGCTCCGTCATCAGATCGTGGAAGCTGCACACAGAGAACAACCACTGATTTTACTACACATTTTTTATTTAGTAAATATTTACAACATTCATTAATTAATGTTGATTAACTATTCATTTATTATTTTATTTATTTATTTTTTAATTCAATCTTTATTTACTGATTTACTACTAATTTTTTTATTTTATTAAATAAAAAATTCATATTTATTTTGAATTTCTTTCAAATCAATAAGGTCCTTTCATCGCTCACAATAATTACATACATTAAATACATCATCATAATTGTATTCTGAGAAAAAAAAGCAATGCCCTTGCTTGCTGAAATATTATCACTTAAAGTGCTTCTTCAAGACCCCCTTTTCTCATATGCTCTATATTCCATTTTTGGCCTTCCCACTCAGGACAGGAAATTCGTGTCTTGCGCAACCTGCTGCTCATTTTCAGCGCGTAAGCTCCTACAGGCCTCCTCTCGTTCTCTTTCTCCCTTTCTCCTTTACTCTCTCTTTCTCTCTCTCTGTTTCTCTCTCTCTCTCTGTTTCTCTCTCTCCCTCTCTCTCTCTCTCTCTCTCTCTTTCTCCCTCTCTCTTCCATTCTTCCTCATCCCTTTTGTTCCACACTTTCACTTTC